>LR824613.2:4220000-4517685 GCA_902829305.4 Spodoptera exigua | reverse complement strand
CTCAAACAGCCGCGCACCCGTGGCAGCTTGCCTGAGGGCGACGGACTGAAGGCCAAGATCCGACAGATTTGATCCTGGCCTTGGCCTCGGCGATGACCGACGCGTACGTTACGCCGCGACTCCCGCCGCTCCTGGCTGTAGCGTGAGCGTCACAGGCGCTCGGAACGCGGAGCATGCAGCGTCGGTCCTTTGCGACCCACCTTTGGCAGTCTCGCCGCGCAGGCTGAGCAACCGCCTTTGCGGTTCGGCCGGGGCGCGTGCCTGCTGGCTGAGGCCGCCTTAGCGGCTTTGCGGGCCTTCTTGCGGCCCACGACTGTCGCCCAGGTCTCACCCTTAGACCCGGCAGTCGTGGGGCTGATCGCTCGGGGAGTTCCCTCCACGGGCTTTCTCGGGCACCCTCCGCGGGCTTCGCCTTGCGAGACGCAGGTCTCGGCGCTCCTCAGTCCTCCGCCGCGCATCGGCAGCTAGAGGCGGACGGATGATTTCCGCAGGGAGGCGCCGGAGAAATCGCCTCAATACGCGCGTTCATCCATGCTCCCGCACTGGAGCAAGCAAAGCCGGACAATGCCGCTCGACCTCGTCATCGGTACGAGCGCCTGCCGGTCTCGGTGCGGGAGCCGGGGCCACCACGGGTGCGGCATCGGTGGACGTGCGTCGCTGCTGCTGCTCGCTCAGCGCAGCGACTTGCCGCCGGAGGTCCTCCAAATCATTACGGAGGCGGCCGTTCTCCTCCTGCAACTTCGCGACCTCGTCTGAGGCCGTCCTGTTGAGGAGGGTGCCAACCGCCTCCTTGATGTCCGCGGCAGCCTCCTTCAGACCGCGGGTGAATGTGCCCTTCAGGCTGCCAGATTTGGTGGCAACCTTCAGGACCAAGTCCACCCCGTCCAAGGCCAGCTGACTCAATGCCAACGCGGATGGCTCCCCTTCTGCCGCTAGAGCAGCGCGTCGCTCGCGTGCACGTCGGGCCATCTCCGACACTTCGTCGGCCGCGACGGCTTTGCGCTGCTCCCTCCTGGTGGCATTGAGCTCCGCCTTGGAGCTCCCAAGCGAGGCACAGCTCTCGCCACCAGGGTCCTCTGTGGTGACCCCCATGTCACTTTCTGCTTCGCTGGCCGCCGGGGTATTGGAGCGCAAAAACCTCCCTTGCGGCATCCCTCCGCGGCCGCGAAGCAGTCACCCCCTTTGAAGCCTGCCGACCTCTCCTCGCGGTCGGCAGCTTCGGAGCCAGCAGGCCTTCCTCATCTGAGGACAGACCCACTGACCCATCTCCCACCCAGAGCAGGGTCGTGTGGACCGCTTCCTAACGGACGACGATCCACGCGACCCTCGAACATCTACGAGATTTACTCTCACGTCTAATCTTGCTACCAGTAGCATTATCGGCAACAGGGGCCTGGTCGCCTACCCCTGCGCGTCCGTCGGTAGCTAATTTACCACTCGCAGGGCCCGGTGTACTGCGAGCGCCGGGCGTCCAACCGGACCGCACGACAAAACATCGTCATTATTATCCATTATCATTTTTTACGATAGGTGTTACACACATCGCTTCCCCAAGGCGATGCGGCCGCTCTTTTTGGGAGGGTATTTGGTCCTCCCGAGGCCCGCGGACGCCTCCGGTGGCAGGATATATACCGCCCGCTGTTCGGTATTTACAAACTAACTTTTTTTTTTTTTTTTGTATTTTTTATAATTTTGTATTGTTTTCTTTTGTTTTTAGACTTTTATAATTTTCTCTTTGTTTTTTTTTTTTTTTGTTTTTTTTTTTTTTTTTTTTTTTTTTTTTTTTTTTTTTTTTTCCTAACCTAACCTAAAAACTAACTAAACCTACCCTCCACCCGGCACCGTGACTCAAAAACCTCGCCACGATGCCCATAGACCGCGGGTTGAGGAGCAACCCACGGTCTTTCCCACCTCGGTCCCCGCGATGTACACGCCGCGGAGAACCGTAGACCGCGGACACTCAAAACGGCACGCGGTCTTCCGCACCTCGCTCCCTACTCGTGCACTCTGCAGCTGCAGAGCGCAGATAGGGAGCCCTCGGGAGCGACTCCTCCGCTCCGGCAGAAATTCGCCACAGGACAACAATCTCCTCTTTCCCCGCCCCCCCGCGAAGAGATTATTGTCCGTACCCAGGGTGCACCGGCCTAGCGACTGCTCTCCCCCCGGACGTATCCAGAAGGGACCAGCAGCCACCGAGCGCACGAGGAGGTTTCCTGCCCTGCAACCCCAACCTAACCTAACCTAACCTAACCTAACCTAACCTAACCTAACCTAACCTAACCTAACCTAACCTAACCTAACCTAACCTAACCTAACCTAACCTAACCTAACCAGTCTGTGTCCAACCGTGACCGAGAACACCACGTTTTCGTAACGCTCCGCAATCAAAAATTGTTTTTACTGGTAAATTTTAAACGTACCAAGGCGTGTTATATATCAAAAGTTGTGTAATCACTCCGTGCTTGTGGTGGAATAACCCGCATTTACCGTTTTTAATCGTACAAAAAGTTATCATCTAAATTGTGAGAAAAGTGACAAAAAGTGAGTGAACAACAAACTTTGAATCGTTATAACTTTGAAACGCGATCGGTGACACCAAAATTTTAAAGTGTCATATTGTGGGCCTTGCTAAGCTGCGTCGGACGCTGAAAACTTGGCGGTGATCGGGCTTCAGGATCGAGAGTTATCAAAAATTTACTGAAAATTCTAACCTCAATTCTGCACACGAGGTTAACGATCCAGACGTCACAGGCTGCTGAAACATTTGGAGCTGAAAGGAAACATCTGGGGCATCACAAAACTGGTTTCAGAAAAATTTTACCTCTTCTGTACAGGTTTATTTTAACCATTTTATAAGCAAACTTTGAGTGGCTGCCAACTGAAACCTTCAGAGCTGGCGCTGATTTTCTTGAAGAACTGGGTGCGCGCTAACTGGGAGAAGACAACCACGATAAGTTTATAATTTTAGAATATATTAATCGAGTTAAAATCATTAAAACCTTATAAAATCAGTTTTTCAGGTCTTATTCCTGAAAAAGTACTTTTTCTAATTATTTTAAATTTTTACCAGATAGCCCTTATTTTTACACAAATTTTGATATTTTTAGAAAATTTTTATCACCATAAACCATAAAGTTATTCAATTTTTTGAAATTTTTTAACATAAAATCAAAATAAATAGAATTAATTAAATTCTGACACCAGAATTCCCTTATTAGTGTGTATTTCAGCTAGTTTAAGCCCAAACTCGCGACAAATACCTTCGGAAATAACGAAAATAGACTAATTCGTCCAACTTGGTTGACAAGGTTAAAATTTCAAACTTAATATCTCTAAGGGTATTTGGCTTAGCGAGCTCGTTTTGCCACGATTTGTCGTGGGAAAGTAGGAATAATAACGTGGATAGGTTAAAGTGCCATTTTTCGGTACTTGTTGGTTTTAGCCTCAAAACCGCTGCTGTAGTATAGGGGAGATCAAGACACGAGTGGCTGTCCAAACCGCAACTTTTTCCGATCAGCGGTTGCGGAGATATAGCGGTTTAAAGCCAGCATTTGACAGCTGGGCGGCCATTTTGTAAAACTTTAATATCAAATATCTCCGCTCCTGTGAGGCGTGGAGAGTTGCGGTTTTCACATTAGTAATTGGAGGATCAAGCTCTAATCTATCAAGTAGTTTCAGCGGAATCGGGGCTGAAATTTTCAGGTGCCTGAAAACAATCTCATTGAGTAGCACTGGTGGAGACGAATACGGAGAGTCCAAGCACGGGTGTTCTGTGACCGCTGGAAGTTAAAATATAGCTCGGACAATTTTAAATTTGACAGATCCTCTACTGTCAAAATAAATTTTAAATTGCTGTATCACCCGAAACCAGTGGTCGTAGAGGGCTCGCGTTTTCACTGGGATTGTCGGCCTGACCTTCTCTACTAGATTTAGAATCTTTCAGGAGCTTTCAGGACCTGAAATTATTCGGAGCTGAAACCTGTCCCACAAGTCGGACCTCAGCGAGACCATTCCGGGGAGCCTAAGCACGGTGGTATTCGGAACGAACGGTTCCGGAGAAAACCGTAGGTTAACGGATTCTGGGAGCCATCTGACGCTGACAACCAGAATTTCGGGCTGGGTTTTCTCGGGAACCCTTTGGACTAGGGTGGCCGTGTTTGGGTTCGTTGGAGAGGGCTCCGAGAGACCTATCCGGTGAGAGGCTGAGATCGACTCTATCTAGAGTCGAAAAATTATTGACGCTTTTTTTCCAAAACTTTAGTCAAAGTAAGGATCCTGCAGGCTTCTGGACACCAGACCAGCGTCTGGTTACTAGTTTTTAATTTATTTTTGTGTCGTACACCGTCCCTCCTATTGGGGACGTTAAGCTAGCTACCTAAATTAAAATTATTTTTATATTTTTGTGTTTACCCTGCTTTATAGACCGTCGTCCCTCCTATTGGGGACGTCAAATTACTTTAATATCTAATTTTAATTACTATTTATTATCCCTTTTATTGTAGACCGTCCCCCCTATTGGGGACGTTAAGCTAGTAAATAAGCTAAATTATTTTGTATTTTGGTTTTGTGCCGTAGACCGTCCTTCATATTGGGGACGTTAAGATTCTAATATTTAATTTATATATATAAAATTTTCATTTATTATTTTTATTAATTTATTTTTTGTCTGACCGTCACCCCTATCGGTGACGTGTATTAATTATTCAATTGTGTTAGCTAGGTTAAGTGTAATAATTAGTAAACATGTCCCCGCCTCTCGGGAAGAACGTCAAAAGCATAACGGTCGCACACACGGAGCGAAAGGAAGACAAGAAACCGCGCGAGGCCATCGCCCAACAATTGCCACAGCACAGTGCCCGCCCGACAGAGAGCCCAACTGCCCGAGCAAATAGATTATTCCAAGCCGCAAAGGCCCAGCTGGAGTCGTCGGGGAACTTGAAGTCGACCATCAAGGAGGGCGTTCTGGACAGTCTGTCAGGACTGTACGGGACAGTCCTCCAGGTGGACGAGCGCCTTCGTTCCCTGGAGCTCCAGCTGGAGCAGTTGCGGTCCGAAAAAGAAAAAGAGCTCAGAAAATCAGTGGAAGAAAAGGATAGAGTAATAGAGGAGCTGGCTCGGGGCATGCCTAAGGACATTGGGGTAAAAATCGGGGAGCTCGTCACCAACACTGAAACAATTAAGAAAATGATAAATCACGACATCATGAACCGGTTTGACGAGTATCCCCCGGGTAGGGCGCTGTGCGGGAACATTAAAAAACTAGAGGGCCTAATGGAAGAAATGAAGGAAGTAAGGAAGACGAGTGAACGGACTAGTAAAAAAGTGGAGGAAAGTGCAAAAGTGACGGAAAACATGGGAAGGATGACAGAAGATGTATGCAAGGTGATAAAAGAGACAGGTATGAAAGTCGAGGCGGTCGGGGTGCAGGTTGGGGAGGTCGGGGAGGGGGTGAGGAAAAATGGAGAAACCGTAAGGGAGACCGGGAAAGCCATGGAGGCCCTCAAGGCCCCGGTGGCTACGTACGCCGAGACATTGAGGGCCCCAAAACCCAAGACCCATCCCCTCCCTTGCCGCCCGGGCCACGCCCTGATCGTATCCTCATGTACGGAGACGGATACGAGTGAGAACGTGATAGGTAAAGTCAGGGAGGCCCTCGACGCGCGTAGGTGGGGATGCAGATCGAAAGGGTAAGGAAAGTTTAGAGATGGTAAGATAGTGATCTGCTGCGGTAATAAGGAAGACTTAAAGAAAACCGAGGACCAGCTGAAGAACACCGACGGCCTCAGTTCGAGCCTGCGGCGAGCCGGGACCCGAGAGTGGTGATAAGGAACGTGTTCAGCTACAACTCTGAAAAGGACATTGTGGAGTCCCTCAAGGTCCAAAATAAGAGATTGTGGCTGGACATGGATCCGAGCCACTTTAGGGTCAAAGAGGCTTACCGCAAGAAAGCGCGAAATCCGCATCAGGCCCATGTAATCCTACAGGTCTCCCCTCAGGTATGGCGCAGGCTGACTGAGGCGGAGAGGATATACATTGACATCCAGGGCCTGACCGCCGAGGACCAGTCGCCACTGGTGCAGTGTACTCGCTGTCTGGGGTACGGCCACGGTCGCAAGTTCTGTAGGGAGAAGGTGGACCTCTGCGGCCATTGCGGGGGGGAGCACGACCGTGCGGAGTGTCCCTCCCGCGGTGGCGGAGGGGTCCCCGTCTGTCGGAATTGCGACCGGGCCGGGCGACAGGGAGCGTGGGACATAACGCGTTCAGTGGCGACTGCCCCGTTCGACAAAAATGGGAACGCGATAGCGCGTGCCTCGGGTGAGCTATTGCTAAGGGCGCCGCAGCAGATCAAGTGTGTGAGGGAAACTTTGTGGTATACCAGGCCAATCTCCGGCGTGGACGCTTGGCGACTCAGGAGTTAGTCATGTCTTCTCACAGGGGCAGTGTTGGGGTCGCCCCTTGTCCAGGAGCCTTACGTCGGCGCGGAGGGGCGGGTCGGCAGCTTCCGTGGCGTCAGGGTGATACAGAGGGAGGCTGCGAGGACCAAGCCCGTCAAGGCGGCAGTTATGGTCTTCGGTGTCGATCTGGAGGTTCATGTGAACCCTCAGATCGTCACTGAGAATATTGTGGCTGTCGTTCTGAAGGCGGGGCGACTGGACCATGGCGGCTATCTCTGTGTACCTTGAGGGCACGGAGGACATCGAGCCGTACCTCGCGCAATTGCGTGATTTCATGGGTCGGGTCGGCACCAACAGGATCATTGTGGGAGGTGATTGGAATGCATGGAGTCCGTGGTGGGGGAGCGTCGAGGAGGACACCAGAGGGGAGACCTTGAGGGGGTTCTTTGACGGCCTGGAGCTGCACGTGTTGAACACAGGAGTCGTCCCCACCTTCGATACAATCCGTGGAGGCAGGAGGTACACGAGTCATGTCGACGTTACCGTCTGCACCCACGGATTGTTGAGAAGCGTCCGAGAGTGGAAAGTGGACGACTCCGTGACTAGTTCAGACCACAGGGCGATACGTGTGGTTCTGGGTCTCAGGGTGCCCCCTCGGGGAGGTACCCGGTGGACTACTCGACGTTTCAACACCCGGAAGGCTGAATGGGGTCGTTTCACCGAGGAAATGCGTAGAAGGATGACAACCCGGGGACTAAACCTGGAGCGAATTAATAACACAAACAACAAGATCGAACTAGAGGGGGTGGTTAAAGATTTCATTGAATGTGTGGGCGAGGCGTGCGAGGAAACAATTCCGCCCCACAAACCACCCAAACAGAAAAAGCGCTTTCCTTGGTGGAACGACGAATTGGAAGGGATGCGTCGCGACGTGAACACGAAACGCCGTAGAAATCCGGTGTGCCGCGCCGCGGCGCAGACAGCATGTTGTGGGACGACTACCTGGGCGCCAAAGGCGGACTACGAGAGGAGGGTTGTCGTTGCCCAAACGGAGAGCTGGAAGGAGTTTTGCTCGAAGCAGGAGAGGGAATCAATGTGGGATGGGATCTACCGGGTGCTGAGAAGAACGTCAGGTCATCAAGAGGACCAGCTACTCGTCGAGGATGGAGTTGTGCAGAGCCCGGATCAATCCGTCGCGCTGCTGGCCGGGACGTTCTTTGCTGATGACGATTACGGTGTGGATCATGAGATCCACACCGTCATCAGAGGCAAGGCGGACCTGGTCAGCATGCGCCTACCGGGAGAAACGGACGACCCCCCGATCACCAAGGGGGAGCTGCTCCGGACTCTGCGCAGCGCCAATCCCAAAAAGGCGCCGGGACCGGATGGCTTCACCAGCGATATATGTTGCACTGCAATATATGCAGACGTGGAGCTGTTTTTAGCCATCCTGAACCGGTGCCTTGATCTGGCGTGCTTCCCAGCGCCGTGGAAGGAGGCTGCTGTCGTGGTGCTAAGGAAACCGGCGCGACCAGACTACGCGCGCGCAAAGTCGTACCGACCTATTGGACTACTGTCCACCTTGGGCAAGCTACTGGAAAAAATTATATGCCGAAGATTAAGATGGCACGTCTTGCCCAAGTCCAATGCGAGGCAGTACGGCTTCACACCGCAGCGCAGCACGGAGGACGCGCTGTACGACCTGACGCAGCACGTCAGGAGCATCCTCCACAGGAAGGAGACCGCCCTATTGGTTTCCCTCGACATCGAGGGGGCATTCGACAACGCATGGTGGCCGGCTATAAAGTGCAGAATGTTAGAGAAAGGCATCCCCGTTAATTTGAGGCGTCTTGTCGAGGACTACTTTCGGGATCGGAGCGTGGTGGTACATTATGCGGGAAGAACAGTGCGGAAGCCGCAGACAAAAGGATGCGTGCAGGGCTCCATCGGTGGACCTCTCTTCTGGAACATGCTGCTGGACCCCCTCCTGGACACCTTGGATGGGCTGGGCGCGTACGTGCAGGCGTTCGCGGACGATATCGTTCTGGTGTTCTCCGGACAAACGGCGCTCGAAATCCAGCGGGAAGCCAACGCCGCTTTGGCCCGTGTGCGCGACTGGGGTGTCACGAATAAGCTTCGCTTTTTGTAGCGGCACTATCACGTCGCTACATTACTTAGATACGATAGAGATAAGACATACATGTTAATTGTTGCACGTTTGTTAGGATAGCTAAATCTGAAAATCTCACGCATCTTCTTAGTATATAAGCACCAGCAATTAAAGTAATAAACAGACCTTAACCATCTACAGTCTCATTATTTACCTTGCCACGAAGTCTGGCAAATTGGTGACCCGACGAAGAACAATCAACATGACTCATTCACCCTGCAAATCAAGCAGCAGCCAACAAGAAGCCTTGGAGATATCAGCCGGAACCGCCATTTTGGAGGGACCAACCCAGATTATGGTTTAAGCAACTAGAAGCCATAGTAGCACCACAGAAGCAAGGAGACGATTACAAGTACTATACGGTCATTGCAAAACTGCCAAAAGAAGAAATAATACAGGTTAGTGACCTCATTACTTGCCCACCGCCAATAGAAAAGTACAAGGCTATCAAAGAACGCCTAATCAGTTGCTATGAGGAATCAGACCAACGTCAGCTCCAAAAATTATTGTCTGAAATGGATCTCGGCGACCAGAAACCATCACATCTTCTGCGCAAGATGCGGACCCTGAGTAACGGAAATATCAGCGACGAAACCATCAAACTTCTATGGTTGAGGCTTCTGCCACCATCAGTGACTTCGGTTCTAGCAGTCACAGAAGACATAGATGTGAACAAGATGAGCCAGATCGCGGACAAGATATTAATAAATTCAACACGTACAGAGGTGTCAGCTGTAAACGGAAACAAATCTGGCGACGATACAATGTCATGCATACTAGCACAGTTAGCAGAAATGCAATTGGAACTAAATGCAATTCAGCAAGGTCAAAAAAACTATCGACGCAGCACTCAAAGTTATTCCAATCGTCGGCATTTCCTACCACAGTCAAGTTCAAGAGAAAGAAGGCACTTTTGTTTTTACCATGGAAGATTTAGAAAATATGCACAAAAGTGTGTTCAACCTTGTGATTGGAAACAGGATCTCAACTCAAGGAAACAGGGAAACTAATTGAAGCACGGACAACGGCGGAACTCTGTGCTATTCACCCGTCCAACCGCCTCACTATTACCGACCGAAAAAGTGGTATGAGATTTTTGATTGACACGGGAGCAAATATTTCAGTTATTAGCAAGCCACAGAGACATTCACTAATACAAGATGAACAATGTATACTTTATGCCGCCAAGGGTACAAAAATTAAGACATATGGTGAAAAAAACACTCTCTTTAAACTTCGGGCTACGAAGAAACTTTGTATGGAACTTTGTCATCGCCGATGTAACACAACCGATTATTGGAGCAGATTTTTAGAGCATTATAAGCTATTAGTCGATATAGCTGGTCGAAAACTCATAGATAGGGTAACTGAGCTGACAACGCCCGCAACCCTGATCAAATCGACGCAGCAAACAATCCGCACTATTAACATTGAGACGTTTATCATTAAAATTGGGGACAATGAAAAAGCAATATCTATAGACCGATTAAAACCTGCATTTGTCTTCAATAGTGGAACGACGTGCCAAATTCAGAAAATAATCACAACGGGCGGAACACGTACATCACGAAGTCAGGACGGGCGGTTAAGCCGACAGTACGATTCGTCACTTGCTGACACAAGTAATCAGTCCATTTAAATACTTACCGTATTTTGAAAATACCATCATATACCGTCAGTATCTACGAGAGAACAATGGGCAACCAAAGCTCCAAAGATCAAATCGTATATAACTCCGACAGTTGCCTTAATCAAAATGAAGCCGACCATCTCAAAAGTCTTGTCCTGGAAGAGCTACGGTGGACGAGAAACATTGCAATTGGACAAATCCTCATCACAATTGGCATCCTTCTTCTCTACGGAATACTGAAGACCTTAGACAGAAGAGTGAAAACAATAGCAAGAAACAATCAGCACAAATGCAGTGGATAGTTCATCGACTGCCGCCGCCGTCACAACAAAGGCAGCAGTTTTTATTTCCTTCGAATTAGCAACAATGACATTACATTACGCATAGGATGTAATTTATCAGCAAGGTTAAGTTATTATATAATTAGGTACATACTAATTTTTTTCAATTTATATGTTAATTATTTTTAAAAGGGGGGAGTATATGTAGCGGCACTATCACGTCGCTACATTACTTAGATACGATAGAGATAAGGACATACATGTTAATTGTTGCACGTTTGTTAGGATAGCTAAATCTGAAAATCTCACGCATCTTCTTAGTATATAAGCACCAGCAATTAAAGTAATAAACAGACCTTAACCATCTACAGTCTCATTATTTACCTTGCCACGAAGTCTGGCAAACTTTTCCGCCGAAAAAACCCAGGCGATGGTAGTCACGCGAAAGCTTAAGTATGACACTCCGGTCGTGCAGATGGGCGGCGTTGACATCTCGATGGTGACCGAGCTCAAGATCCTCGGAGTCATCGTCGACAGTAAACTAACATTTAATCAACACGTTGCCTACGTCTGTCGTAAGGCAACAAACTTGTATAGGAAACTGTCGACGATGGCTCGGGTGGAATGGGGCTTGTGCCCGGAGATCATCAGAACGATATATTTTGCCGTGGTCGAACCCACTATACTGTACGGCGCGAGCTCCTGGGCGAAGGCCGCCGAGAAGATCTCTGTGCAGAAGATCTTTGCTACCGTCCAAAGGGGTTTTGCACAGAAGATCGCCAAGTCGCATCGGACGGTGTCGCTCCACGCGGCGCTCACGCTGTCGGGTCTCCTCCCGCTAGACCTTCGAGTCTGGGAGGTGGCGCGACTGTATGAGTGCAAAAGGGGTCGCCCGATTGATGAGCTGGAATCCCGCGAACTGGAGGAGCGTGAGGCCTTTATCAGGGCCCCTCATCCCGCCAGTGAGCCGGATGTTGATTATCGGTGTCTGGAGGATATGCTCCCCGAAACTGTTGCTCGGCTGCAGCTCCCCGCTCATCTGATTTACACTGACGGTAGTAAATCGGTGGACGGGGTCGGGGCAGCGTACTCCTACTGGCGGGATGGGACCGAGATTCGGACCAAGAGGATGAGGCTGGAGTCGATGTGCACCGTCTTTCAGGCCGAGCTGCTCGCGATAGCCAGGGCTACAGACCTGGTTGTCCGGGGTGGCTTCGGGTGTGCGGCGGTGCTCAGCGACTCCCGTTCCTCGCTGGACTTGACCCGAAACTCGGAAACGCACCACCCTCTCGCTACCCATATTCGAAAGAATATTAGGGAGTTGGAAGGGAGAGGTAAAATCCTCCAGTTCTTTTGGGTGAAGGCTCACGTCGGGATCCCCGGCAACGAGCGCGCCGACGAGTTGGCGAGGCTAGCGGCGGCTCAGTCCAGGGTCGCCCCGGCCTACGACAGGTGTCCAGTATCATACGTCAAAAGACGTATCAGGGAGGGAGCGGTTCATCGCTGGAACGAGAGGTACACCGGCGGAGCGACGGCTGAAGTCACCCGCATGTTCTTCCCCGATGTATCACGCGCTTACAGGGTTTTGGGGTACCTCGACAGGACATCCATCTGGGCTCAGACCCTGACGGGACACGGTGGCTTCGCAGCGTATCTCCACAAATTTAAATTAAAAGATAGTGCGGCCTGTGTGTGCGACCCCGAGGTACCGGAGACAATCCAACACCTTCTGTTAGAATGCCCGAGGCATGACCGTGACAGGTACGACCTGGAAGTAAGCACAGGAATAAAACTTAATGAAAATACAGTTGCCGAAATAATGGCCCACAAAGACTCCAGGCCGTATCTGAAACGGTACTGCCTCAAAATCGCAAAGATTGCAATTGACAGAAACAGAACTAGATAATCTCGTTCTGTTTCTGCCAATTGCGATCCCCATAGATCTCCGGTACTCTCTAAAATTGTAAATGCCGTCGGCAAGAGCTGATATGTAAAAGACTAATGAAATGTCATAGAAATAATACTAAGGTAACATTTAACGAAACGTCAAATATTGATATAAGTTTAGTAATAAGAAAATTATAAGAGAAATGAGGGAAAAGAGCGACCCTAAAAAAAAAAAAATACTGACACAAAGCCGCAAAAAATGCAAAGCGGTAAAAAAAGACGAATAAAAAAACAAAACAGCACTAAAAAAAGATTCTTGCCATGCAAGAAGGATGAGACGGCAATAAAACTAAAAAAAAAAAAACCTAACCTAACCTAACCTTTTTTTTTTTTTTTGCGGCACTGGGAAAAATGCTATTACGCATACCCTTCCCGTCGGGGGACGGGAGAGGGTTATGTGGGACTCCCCGGTAAAGTCGTTCCCGGTATACCCACTAAAAAACCCAGTGGCACTCCGGCCTCGCCTGAGTGGAGGGGGTCTGGGAATCCATGACGTCCAGTCCCCCACCGGCGACTGCCCGCCTCATGGCAGGCCCCTCAATTCCCCCCTACTAGGGAGGAGCCTTTATGATGGCCGGAGCACGGGTGATTCGTGCGATGCTGGCGCTTGCGCCCCCGCGCTTGTCGCCCGCTGATCACCCCCTGGAGCAGATGAGGACGGACGTACTAAACGCCGTCTTCGTGCGCCCCTTCGTCGTTGGCGGAGCGGCGCTGCGAGAGGGATCTTCTTCCCGCATGCGCTCCGCCGCCTCCTTCTGTGACATGACGTCCTCACAGAAGGAGGCTACCGCTGTCCCATGCCTCCTCACTTCCCAGCATGGATGTTATTACGCTGGGAAGTGAGAGGTCGTCCCCGACCACTGCAACCAAGGCGCGGCGGGGTTCATCCCACGCTGGGCACACCTCTAGAGTGTGCTCTGCCGTATCTAACGTGGCACCACAAGTGGTGGCACTGTGGCGATTCCTCCCTCCCTATTCGGTGCAGGTACGATCCCGAAGCAACCATGCCCGGACAGCACCTGCACCAAACGAAACGACAGGCAGCCGTGCTGCCGATCGAGCCAGTCGTTCAGGACGGGCCCGATGGCGTCCAGCGTCCGGCGGCCAAACGCTGCGGAGGCGAGTTCCTCAGCCCAGTGCCGAGTGATGGCCTCCCTAACCTCATCCCGCACATTTTCCCGTTCCCTTGAGCACGGGGAACGGTTGAGCGCCCTCTGCTCTGCCGTCCAGTCGTACACCCTGGCGAGCACCCAAGCCTCGAGTTCCCAAGGAGGGGTACCCGCCAGAGCGCACGCCGCTGCGAAACCCACTGTGCGATATGCCCTCGCCACCCGCTGTGCAATGGCCCTTTGTGGCCTGCGGATGGCGGCGACGTTCTCCCGTCTGCACAGTGAGTCCGCCCAGATAGGTGCCCCATACAGGGCCATACTCTTGAGAATGCATTGGTCTCCAGGTCTCCCGAGGTTTGGGAGGAGCCACGAGAGGGCGCCCGCAGTCCTCAATAAGTGCGTCGACAGCCCACTGAAGTGTGCGCTGAAGCGCCACTTGCTATCGAGGACTAGGCCCAGGTACTTCATCTGGGCCTGCACCCCAATGCGGACAACCCTCCACGTGGATGTGGGCGTCAGGCGGTTGGCGTTGCCGGGACCCGTGGAAGAACACGGCCTCGGTCTTGTGCAGCGCCACCGTCAAACCTAGGCGGGATACTCTCTCCACCACCTGTGAACCGCCTGCCGAGGCCAAGCTGGCCGCCTCTCCGAAATTTCTCCCCCGGGCAGTGAGGAGCGTGTCGTCTGCATAGCAGATAACAGACGTGCCACGGGGGAGGTTGCCCCCGCAAGAGCCAGTCGAACCCGATGTTCCACAGGAGTGGTCCTAGAACAGAGCCCTGTGGAACACCGGACTCGACGCGGTACCTTCGCAGCTGGCCAGACTTGTCCACCAGAAGGACAGTTCGGTCCCGCAGGTAGTCCGCCAAGAGTCCCCGCAAATAAGGAGGCACCCCGTGAAAGCGGAGCGCCTCAAGAATGGTGGAGTGAAGTTGATGTCCCTGCGCGGAAACAGGGACTGGACCACCCCATCCAGCAATGTCGGCTCGAGGGTCTCAGACAATGGAGGGCCGTATGGGCGCAGTTTGTTGCGCGCCGCCCTGTACGGCCTCCCAAAGGGATCGGCGTCTAGGCCCTCAGCCATCTCCTCCCTCGCACGATCCTGAGCGGCGCCCATTTGGGCCGTCAGCGTCGACTTGGCGTCTTTATAGGCCGCGTAGAGGCGGTCCTCGTTTTCGAGGTCGCGGTTACGCCGCCGCCGGCTCCTGGTATAGGCCCGCCTGGCTGCCACACATGCGGCCCGCAGCCGTGTCAGCTCCTCCGACCACCAGTAAACCGCACGTCGAGGAGGCCGACGGTGAGACCGGGGCATGCTAGAATTGCACACCTCGGTCAGGGAGTCCCTCAACTGGACTGCCGTGGCATCCACATCGTGTACGTCGACAGGAGACGACAGCCAGTCTTGGACGAACGCCGCCTCCGCTGCGGCCTCCCGGTCCAGGCGGGTGAGCGCCCACCGCGAGAAGTGTGACCGACCACCGCGCGCCCCAGGATAGTCCCTGGGTGGAGATGTCAAACCGCACGTATCGGTGGTCGGACAACGTCTCCAAAAGCTCCACCCGCCAGTCCACTACACAAGCCGCCAAAGAAGGGGAGGCAAAGGCGAGATCAACGATGGAGCCCCCCTCCCGCCGCACGCAGGTGTGGACTGTGCCTCTATTTAGGAGAGACAGTCCGGATGAGACGGACCAGGTCTCCACCTCGCGTCCTCGTGCATCGGTGGTCGGGTTGCCCCATGTCACCGACTTGGCGTTGAAGTCGCCCACGATAAGCACCCGCCGCTGCGCCACTCTACCTGCCACTCTGGTGAGACCGTCGAGATAGTGCTCGAACTCCGAGAGAGGGCGGTTTGGGGAGAAATACACCCCTACGAGGGCTATGTCTCCCCACGCGGCGGCCACGTATCCCGGTCCCCTCTCTAAGAGCGAGAGAGGAGGGGAGTCCGAGGAAGACCGCGTCACCAGTGCAACCGAACCGCTATCGTCACCCAGCCAGCTGCCAGGGACAGAGTACGGCTCGGCGACCACCGCCACATCCACCAACCACTCCGCAAGGGTTTGGACCAGCAGGTCCTGGGCCGCTCTGCAGTGGTTGGTGTTTGCCTGTAGAACACGTCGACGATGTCCAGCCATTAGTCGGTGTTCATGGCACTTCCCTCGGAGGCCGGCACTGGAACTGGGGTTTCAGTGACGGCGGCAGCAGTGGCAGGTCGCACCGGCGCCTGGACTTTGCCCTTCTTTATGGGTGGGCGGCACTTCCTGCCCGTCATCACATGGTCGGCTGGACGACCATTGGCCGCACACACGACGCAATGCGGAGCAGTTGCCTTGCAGGTGGCCGACCTGTGCCCCTCTTTTCCGCAGCGGAAGCAGAGCTCCTTGCGCTCGGCAGATGACGGACAGAGAGCCCGGGTGTGGCCGATGCCGAAGCACTTGAAACAGCGCATCGGCTCGTCCTCAAGCGCTCGGACCCCACCCGAGCTAAGCCCCACTTGCAGGCGACCCTTGGCGAGGACTGCCTTGGCACATGCGATGGGGCACTCCAAACGCATCGTGCCCATACCCCCGCGGCCTGGTCTGATGGTGCGACCCTTGACCAACTCGACGGCGCAGCCTCCCACCGCCGCAACCGCGGCTACCACCTCTTCTTGCGTGACCGAGTCGTCGAGATCGGTCACCTCGAGTGCCACACATTTGACCGGCCTCACGACCTTGGCCGTGTCCGCGACAGCCTCTCTCAATTTCGAGGCAAAGAGGTCCGCCTTGGTGCCGCCTTGAGCCCCGGAGAACTCAAAGATACGAGCCCCCGTTTGGGTCCTTCGGCACGTGACCCTGCCCGCCCCGAGTTGCGTAGGGTCGACATTAGTGCGAGCCCGTCGTAGTACGGACTCGTACGTCTCCCCTCGCTCCGCTGCTTCAGGGGTCAGCGTGACCACTACGGCTGCGGATTTCGGAGGAAGAGGGAGTTTCTTCCTCTTCTCCGTTGCGGCTGCAGGTTTGGCTGCAGGTTTGGCTGCAGGAGGCTTGGGGGCCACTTTCTTCTTCCCCTTCCGCTTCTTCGACACCACCTTCACCCACGGCTGGTTGGAAGGGGTGGTGGAGGGCAGCAGTGGGTCCTCCCTCGGAAGGTCCTGAGGGACCGTCTGGGCAGTCGGGGCGACCGGGGTGGTCTTCTTCCCCTTACCCTTTCCCTTGCCCTTGGACTCCCGCTGGGCTGGGGCCGTTGAAGGACCCGGTGCGCTAGGGGTCCTCTCGGATACCTTATCCGCCGCGAGTGGAGGGCGAAGCCGCTTCTTCCGGAAGTAGCCGGTCCTCTATTCCTGCGAAGCAGGCCCTGGTGAAGGCCCTCTCCTCCATTACGACCTTGCGGATGATTTCCTCAAGGTTGGAGGGGGCGGGCATCGCCGCTGGACCTTCCGATGTCCCCTCAGGCCGGGCCATGAGCTCGGCAACGCGCGCGTGCAGCGCCGACACCTCTTTTTGCAGGCGATCCACTTTCGCCTGCAGTTGCCGCGTTTCGTCGGAGGTGGTGCGCTGTGCCAACTCCTTGACGATGCCGAGCAAGCTCGCTGCCCGGCATTTCAGGGCCTTCTGGAAGGTCCCCTTCAAATTGGAGGACTTGGAGGCCACCTCTAGAATCTCCTGCTGATCCTCCAGAGCCATGCGCTCCATTTCCTCTACGGAGTGGTCCGCGTAGAGGACGCTGGAGGCGCCGTAGCCAGCCTTGGCTCTGGTGGTTCTCGCACGTTGTTCGTTGGAAGAGATCCTCTCTTCCAAGTCAGCCTGAATCACCGCCCGCTTCGCAGGCTTCTCCGTTTGGTCCGGAGAGCCTCTGGAGTCCTGCCTAAGGAAGGCCCGCTTTCTTGACTGGCGTGTGGAACCGCAAGTCGTGCCACTCAAAATCGACTCGTTGTCGGAAAAGTCCGACACGATGTCACTACCACGTGCTAGACTCGCCGCAGATGGTGCGCGGCTGGTCTCTGATGCCGAAGCATCCCGGGATTTAGTTTGGCCCTGAGAAGGGCCTTTTGGTTGGCCCTGAGAAGGGCCTTTGGGTTGGCCCTGAGAAGGGCCTTTGGGGAGAAAACGCCCGGAGGCGTCCCTCAGTGGTTGTGGCATTGCCACCAACAATATCGAAAGCTCACGACAACTTAAGCAACCGATTCACAGCGTTCGTTAGCCGCCGGCCTGCCACTCCGTTACGGTGGTCAGGCGCGACGTTGCCCAGGGGTCACTACGAGGAAGTCAACGCTGTGGGGGGACCCCCCCAACCCTTTTTTTTTTTTTTTTTTTTTGCGGCACTGGGAAAAATGCTATTACGCATACCCTTCCCGTCGGGGGACGGGAGAGGGTTATGTGGGACTCCCCGGTAAAGTCGTTCCCGGTATACCCACTAAAAACCCAGTGGCACTCCGGCCTCGCCTGAGTGGAGGGGGTCTGGGAATCCATGACGTCCAGTCCCCCACCGGCGACTGCCCGCCTCATGGCAGGCCCCTCAATTCCCCCCTAGGGAGGAGCCTTTATGATGGCCGGAGCACGGGTGATGCGTGCGATGCTGGCGCTTGCGCCCCCGCGCTTGTCGCCCGCTGATCACCCCCTGGAGCAGGTGACGACGGACGTTGTGTACGCCGTCTTCGTCCGCCCCTTCTTCGCTGGCGGAGCGGCGCTGCGAGAGGATCTTCTTCCCGCATGCGCTCCGCCGCCTCCTTCTGTGACATGACGTCCTCACAGAAGGAGGCCACCGCTGCCCATGCCTCCTCACTCCCCAGCATGGATGTTATGACGCTGGGGAGCGAGAGGTCGTTCCCGACCGCTGCCACCAGGGCGCGGCCACCCACGATGGGCACACCTCTAAGGTATGCTCTGCAGAGTCCACCGCGGCGCCACAGTGGTGGCATTGTGGCGACTCCTCCCTCCCTATTCGGTGCAGGTACGATCCGAAGCAACCATGCCCGGACAGGACCTGCACCAAGCGAAACGACAGGCAGCCGTGCTGCCGATCGTGCCAGTCGATCAGGACGGGCCCGATGGCGTCCAACGTCCGGCGACCAAACTCTGCGGAGGCGAGTTCCTCAGCCCAGTGCCGAGTGATGGCCTCCCTCACCTCTTCCCGCACATTTTCCCGTTCCCCAAGGGCCGGGGACCGGTTGAGCGCCCTCTGCTCCGCCGTCCAGTCGTACACTCTGGCGAGCACCCATGCCTCGAGCTCCCAAGGAGGGGTACCCGCCAGAGCGCACGCCGCTGCGAAACCCACTGTGCGATATGCCCTCGCCACCCGCTGTGCAATGGCCCTTTGTGGCCTGCGGATGGCGGCGACGTTCTCCCGTCTGCACAGTGAGTCCGCCCAGATTGGTGCCCCGTATAGGGCCATGCTCTTCAGAATGCCGGCGTATAGACGCCGGCACTGGTCGCCAGGTCTCCCGAGGTTAGGGAGGAGCCACGAGAGGGCGCCCGCAGTCCTCAATAGGCGTGTCGATAGCCCACTGAAATGCGCGCTGAAGCGCCACTTGCTATCGAGGACTAGGCCCAGGTACTTCATCTGGGCCTGCACCCCAATGCGGACACCCTCCACGTGAATGTGCGCGTCAGGCGGTTGGCGTTGCCGGGACCCGTGGAAGAACACTGCCTCGGTCTTGTGCAGCGCCACCGTCAGCCCTAGGCGGGAGACCCTCTCTACCACCCTTGAACCACCCGCCGAAGCCAAGCTGGCCGCCTCTCCGAAATTTCTCCCCCGGGCAGTGAGGAGCGTGTCGTCTGCATAGCAGATGACAGACGTGCCACGGGGGAGGTTGCCCCGCAAGAGCCAGTCGAACCCGATGTTCCACAGGAGTGGTTCTAGAACAGAGCCCTGCGGAACACCGGACTCGACGCGGTACCTTCGCAGCTGGCCAGACTTGTCCACCAGAAGGACAGTGCGGTCCCGCAGGTAGTCCGCCAAGAGCTCCCGCAAATAAGGAGGCACCCCGTGAAAGCGGAGCGCCTCAAGAATGGTGGAGTGGGGAATGGAGTTGAAGGCGTTGGATATGTCGAATGACACCGCCAACAATCCATCCCCCGCATCCATCGCCTCCCTCGCCTGCCCCTTGAGTCGGGAGAGGGCGTCGACAGTCGAGCGTTCAGCTCGAAAGCCGAACTGTGCGTCCGACAGGTCCGGGCCAATTGTGCTCAAGTGTTTGTTGATGCGGGCGGCGATGATCCGCTCGAACATTTTGCCGACCTCATCCAGCAAGACGATGGGTCGGTATGCCGATGGGGAGTCAACCGGCCGCCCTTCCTTCCGAAGGAGGCACAATTGGCCCTCCTTCCATGGCTTCGGGAACCTCTTACGCGTCAGACACGCACTGAGGAGGTCCCGAAATCTTTCCCCCATCTGGAAGGCGGTGATGGCCACCACTTTTGCGGGGACGCCGTCCGGACCTGGGGCTGTCTTCTTCCCCCGGAGGCAGAACGCTGCCCTCTCCAACTCATCAACCGTCACTGGATCGACTTCCTCCTCGACCGATGGAGCCATAACCCGTGGGGCGCTCATCACAGGCGGAGCGAAGTTGCTGTCCCTGCGCGGAAACAGGGACTGGACTACCTCCTCCAGCAACGACGGCTCGAGGGTCTCGGACACTGGGGGGCCGTACGGGCGCAGTTTGTTGCGCGCCGCCCTGTACGGCCTACCAAAGGGATCAGCGTCTAGGCCCTCGGCCATCTCCTCCCTCGCGCGATCCTGTGCTGAGCCCATTCGGGCCGTCAGCTCCCTCTTTGCCTCCACGTAGGCTGCGTAAAGGCGATCCGCATTGACGAGGTCTCGGTTACGCCGCCGCCGGCTCCTGGTGTAGGCCCGCCTGGCTCTCACACATGCGGTCCGTAGCTCCACCAATTCCTCTGACCACCAGTAAACGGCGCGTCGAGGAGGTGGACGGTGGGACCGAGGCATGCAAGAGTTGCAAACCTCGGTCAGGGAGTCCCTCAACTGGGCTGCCGTGGCATCCACATCGTGGACGTCGACAGGTGGCGACAGCCAGTCCTGGACGAACGCCGCCTCCGCTGCAGCTTCCCGGTCCAGGCGGGTAAGCGCCCACCGCGGGAAATGCGACCGAACCTCGCGCGCCCTAGGAGAGCCCTGGGTGGAGATGTCGAACCGCACATATCGGTGGTCAGACAAAGTCTCCACCCGCTCCACCCGCCAGTCTACTACGCAGGCCGCCAAAGAAGGGGAGGCGAAGGCGAGGTCCACGATGGAGCCCCCCTCCCGCCGCACGCAGGTGTGGACTGTGCCTCTGTTTAGAAGGGACAGTCCGGATGAGACGGACCAGGTCTCCACCTCGCGTCCTCGTGCATCGGTGGTCGGGTTGCCCCATGACACTGACTTGGCGTTAAAGTCGCCCACGACAAGGACCCGCCGCTGCGCCACTCTATCTGCCACACTGCCGAGAAGGTCCAGGAAGTTCTCGAACTCCGAGAGAGGGCGGTTTGGGGAGAAATACACCCCTACGAGGGCTATGTCTCCCCACGCGGCGGCCACGTATCCCGGTCCCCTCTCTAAGAGCGAGAGGGGAGGGGAGTCCGTGGAAGACCGCGTCACCAGTGCAACCGAACCGCTATCGTCACCCAGCCAGCTGCCAGGGACAGAGTACGGCTCGGCGACAACCGCCACGTCCACCAACCACTCCGCAAGGGTTTGGACCAGCAGGTCCTGGGCCGCTCTGCAGTGGTTGGTGTTTGCCTGTAGAACACGTCGACGATGTCCAGCCATTAGTCGGTGTTCATGGCACTTCCCTCGGAGGCCGGCACTGGAACTGGGGTTTCAGTGACGGCGGCAGCAGTGGCAGGTCGCTGTGGCGCCTGGACTTTGCCCTTCTTTGTGGGTGGGCGGCACTTCCTGCCCGTCATCACATGGTCGGCTGGACGACCATTGGCCGCACACACGACGCAATGCGGAGCAGTTGCCTTGCAGGTGGCCGACCTGTGCCCCTCTTTTCCGCAGCGGAAGCAGAGCTCCTTGCGCTCGGCAGATGACGGACAGAGAGCCCGGGTGTGGCCGATGCCGAAGCACTTGAAACAGCGCATCGGCTCGTCCTCAAGCGCTCGGACCCCACCCGAGCTAAGCCCCACTGGCAGGCGACCCTTGGCGAGGACTGCCTTGGCACTTGCGATGGGGCACTCCAAACGCATCGTGCCCATACCCCCGCGGCCTGGTCTGATGGTGCGACCCTTGACCAACTCGACGGCGCAACCTCCCACCGCCGCAACCGCGGCTACCACCTCTTCTTGCGTGACCGAGTCGTCGAGATCGGTCACCTCGAGTGCCACACATTTGACCGGCCTCACGACCTTGGCCGTGTCCGCGACAGCCTCTCTCAATTTCGAGGCAAAGAGGTCCGCCTTGGTGCCGCCTTGAGCCCCGGAGAACTCAAAGATACGAGCCCCCGTTTGGGTCCTTCGGCACGTGACCCTGCCCGCCCCGAGTTGCGTAGGGTCGACGTTAGTGCGAGCCCGTCGTAGTACGGACTCGTACGTCTCCCCTCGCTCCTCTGCTTCAGGGGTCAGCGTGACCACTACGGCTGCGGATTTCGGAGGAAGAGGGAGTTTCTTCCTCTTCTCCGCTGCGGCTGCAGGTTTGGCTGCAGGAGGCTTGGGGGCCACTTTCTTCTTCCCCTTCCGCTTCTTCGACACCACCTTCACCCACGGCTGGTTGGAAGGGGTGGTGGAGGGCAGCAGTGGGTCCTCCCTCGGAAGGTCCTGAGGGACCGTCTGGGCAGTCGGGGCGGCCGGGGTGGTCTTCTTCCCCTTACCCTTTCCCTTGCCCTTGGACTCCCGCTGGGCTGGGGCCGTTGAAGGACCCGGTGCGCTAGGGGTCCTCTCGGATACCTTATCCGCCGCGAGTGGAGGGCGAAGCCGCTTCTCCGGAAGTAGCCGGTCCTCTATTCCTGCGAAGCAGGCCCTGGTGAAGGCCCTCTCCTCCATTACGACCTTGCGGATGATTTCCTCAAGGTTGGAGGGGGCGGGCATCGACGCTGGACCTTCCGATGTCCCCTCAGGCCGGGCCATGAGCTCGGCAACGCGCGCGTGCAGCGCCGACACCTCTTTTTGCAGGCGATCCACTTTCGCCTGCAGTTGCCGCGTTTCGTCGGAGGTGGTGCGCTGTGCCAACTCCTTGACGATGCCGAGCAAGCTCGCTGCCCGGCATTTCAGGGCCTTCTGGAAGGTCCCCTTCAAATTGGAGGACTTGGAGGCCACCTCCAGAATCTCCTGCTGATCCTCCAGAGCCATGCGCTCCATTTCCTCTACGGAGTGGTCCGCGTAGAGGACGCTGGAGGCGCCGTAGCCAGCCTTGGCTCTGGTGGTTCTCGCACGTTGTTCGTTGGAAGAGATCCTCTCTTCCAAGTCAGCCTGAATCACCGCCCGCTTCGCAGGCTTCTCCGTTTGGTCCGGAGAGCCTCTGGAGTCCTGCCTAAGGAAGGCCCGCTTTCTTGACTGGCGTGTGGAACCGCAAGTCGTGCCACTCAAATCGACTCGTTGTCGGAAAAGTCCGACACGATGTCACTACCACGTGCTAGACTCGCCGCAGATGGTGCGCGGCTGGTCTCTGATGCCGAAGCATCCCGGGATTTAGTTTGGCCCTGAGAAGGGCCTTTTGGTTGGCCCTGAGAAGGGCCTTTGGGTTGGCCCTGAGAAGGGCCTTTGGGGAGAAAACGCCCGGAGGCGTCCCTCAGTGGTTGTGGCATTGCCACCAACAATATCGGAAGCTCACGACAATTAAAGCAAGCGATTCACAGCGTTCGTTAGCCGCCGGCCTGCCACTCCGTTACGGTGGTCAGGCGCGACGTTGCCCAGGGGTCACTACGAGGAAGTCAACGCTGTGGGGGGACCCCCAACCTAACCTAACCTTTTTTTTTTTTTTTTTTGCGGCACTGGGAAAAATGCTATTACGCATACCCTTCCCGTCGGGGGACGGGAGAGGGTTATGTGGGACTCCCCGGTAAAGTCGTTCCCGGTATACCCACTAAAAAACCCAGTGGCACTCCGGCCTCGCCTGAGTGGAGGGGGTCTGGGAATCCATGACGTCCAGTCCCCCACCGGCGACTGCCCGCCTCATGGCAGGCCCCTCAATTCCCCCCTAGGGAGGAGCCTTTATGATGGCCGGAGCACGGGTGATGCGTGCGATGCTGGCGCTTGCGCCCCCGCGCTTGTCGCCCGCTGATCACCCCCTGAAGCAGATGAGGACGGACGTAGTAAACGCCGTCTTCGTGCGCCCCTTCGTCGTTGGCGGAGCGGCGCTGCGAGAGGGTCTTCTTCCCGCGTGCGCTCTGCCGCCTCCTTCTGTGACATGACGTCCTCACAGAAGGAGGCTACCGCTGTCCATGCCTCCTCACTTCCCAGCATGGATGTTATTACGCTGGGAAGTGAGAGGTCGTCCCCGACCACTGCCACCAAGGCGCGGCGGGGTTCATCCCACGCTGGGCACACCTCTAGAGTGTGCTCTGCCGTATCTAACGTGGCACCACAATGGTGGCACTGTGGCGATTCCTCCCTCCCTATTCGGTGCAGGTACGACCCGAAGCAACCATGCCCGGACAGCACCTGCACCAAACGAAACGACAGGCAGCCGTGCCGCCGATCGAGCCAGTCGTTTAGGACGGGCCCTATGGCGTCCAGCGTCCGGCGGCCAAACTCTGCAGAGGCCAGTTCCTCAGCCCAGTGCCGAGTGATGGCCTCCCTCACCTCTTCCCGCACATTTTCCCGTTCCCCAAGGGCCGGGGACCGGTTGAGCGCCCTCTGCTCCGCCGTCCAGTCGTACACTCTGGCGAGCACCCATGCCTCGAGCTCCCAAGGAGGGGTACCCGCCAGAGCGCACGCCGCTGCGAAACCCACTGTGCGATATGCCCTCGCCACCCGCTGTGCAATGGCCCTTTGTGGCCTGCGGATGGCGGCGACGTTCTCCCGTCTGCACAGTGAGTCCGCCCAGATAGGTGCCCCGTATAGGGCCATGCTCTTCAGAATGCCGGCGTATAGACGCCGGCACTGGTCGCCAGGTCTCCCGAGGTTAGGGAGGAGCCACGAGAGGGCGCCCGCAGTCCTCAATAGGCGTGTCGATAGCCCACTGAAATGCGCGCTGAAGCGCCACTTGCTATCGAGGACTAGGCCCAGGTACTTCATCTGGGCCTGCACCCCAATGCGGACACCCTCCACGTGAATGTGCGCGTCAGGCGGTTGGCGTTGCCGGGACCCGTGGAAGAACACTGCCTCGGTCTTGTGCAGCGCCACCGTCAGCCCTAGGCGGGAGACCCTCTCTACCACCCTTGAACCACCCGCCGAAGCCAAGCTGGCCGCCTCTCCGAAATTTCTCCCCCGGGCAGTGAGGAGCGTGTCGTCTGCATAGCAGATGACAGACGTGCCACGGGGGAGGTTGCCCCGCAAGAGCCAGTCGAACCCGATGTTCCACAGGAGTGGTCCTAGAACAGAGCCCTGCGGAACACCGGACTCGACGCGGTACCTTCGCAGCTGGCCAGACTTGTCCACCAGAAGGACAGTGCGGTCCCTCAGGTAGTCCGCCAAGAGATCCCGCAAATAAGGAGGCACCCCGTGAAAGCGGAGCGCCTCAAGAATGGTGGAGTGGGGAATGGAGTTGAAGGCGTTGGACATGTCGAATGACACAGCCAACAATCCATCCCCCGCATCCATCGCCTCCCTCGCCTGCCCCTTGAGTCGGGACAGGGCGTCGACAGTCGAGCGTTCAGCTCGAAAGCCGAACTGGGCGTCCGACAGGTCCGGGCCAATTGTGCACAGGTGCTTGTTGATGCGGGCGGCGAGGATCCGCTCGAACATTTTACCGACCTCATCCAGCAAGACGATGGGTCGGTATGCCGATGGGGAATCCACCGGCCGCCCTTCCTTCCGAAGAAGGCACAATTGGCCCTCCTTCCAAGCTTTCGGGAACCTCCCACACGTCAGGCAAGAACTGAACAGGTCCCGAAACCTTTCCCCCATCTGAGACGCGGCAATGGCCACCACCTTTGCGGGGACGCCGTCCGGACCTGGAGCCGTCTTTTTCCCCCGGAGACAGTGAGTCGCCCTCTCGAACTCATCCTCCGTCACTGGAGGGATCTCCTCCTCGGTCGGTGAGAACACACCCTGGGGAGCGCTCATCACTGGTGGAGTGAAGTTGATATCCCTGCGCGGAAACAGGGACTGGACCACCCCATCCAGCAATGTCGGCTCGAGGGTCTCAGACAATGGAGGGCCGTACGGGCGCAGTTTGTTGCGCGCCGCCCTGTACGGCCTCCCAAAGGGATCGGCGTCTAGGCCCTCAGCCATCTCCTCCCTCGCACGATCCTGAGCGGCGCCCATTTGTGCCGTCAGCGACGACTTGGCGTCTTTATAGGCCGCGTAGAGGCGGTCCTCGTTTTCGAGGTCGCGGTTACGCCGCCGCCGGCTCCTGGTATAGGCCCGCCTGGCTGCCACACAGGCGGCCCGCAGCCGTGTCAGCTCCTCCGACCACCAGTAAACCGCACGTCGAGGAGGCCGACGGTGAGACCGGGGCATGCTAGAATTGCACACCTCGGTCAGGGAGTCCCTCAACTGGACTGCCGTGGCATCCACATCGTGTACGTCGACAGGAGACGACAGCCAGTCTTGGACGAACGCCGCCTCCGCTGCGGCCTCCCGGTCCAGGCGGGTGAGCGCCCACCGCGGGAAGTGTGACCGACCACCGCGCGCCCCAGGATAGTCCTGGGTGGAGACGTCAAACCGCACGTATCGGTGGTCGGCCAACGTCTCCAAAAGCTCCACCCGCCAGTCCACTACACAAGCCGCCAAAGAAGGGGAGGCAAAGGCGAGATCAACGATGGAGCCCCCCTCCCGCCGCACGCAGGTGTGGACTGTGCCTCTGTTTAGGAGGGACAGTCCGGATGAGACGGACCAGGTCTCCACCTCGCGTCCTCGTGCATCGGTGGTCGGGTTGCCCCATGTCACCGACTTGGCGTTGAAGTCGCCTACGACAAGCACCCGCCGCTGCGCCACTCTACCTGCCACCCTGGTGAGACCGTCGAGGTAGTGCTCGAACTCCGAGAGAGGGCGGTTTGGGGAGAAATACACCCCTACGAGGGCTATGTCTCCCCACGCGGCGGCCACGTATCCCGGTCCCCTCTCTAAGAGCGAGAGAGGAGGGGAGTCCGAGGAAGACCGCGTCACCAGTGCAACCGAACCGCTATCGTCACCCAGCCAGCTGCCAGGGACAGAGTACGGCTCGGCGACAACCGCCACATCCACCAACCACTCCGCAAGGGTTTGGACCAGCAGGTCCTGGGCCGCTCTGCAGTGGTTGGTGTTTGCCTGTAGAACACGTCGACGATGTCCAGCCATTAGTCGGTGTTCATGGCACTTCCCTCGGAGGCCGGCACTGGAACTGGGGTTTCAGTGACGGCGGCAGCAGTGGCAGGTCGCTGTGGCGCCTGGACTTTGCCCTTCTTTGTGGGTGGGCGGCACTTCCTGCCCGTCATCACATGGTCGGCTGGACGACCATTGGCCGCACACACGACGCAATGCGGAGTTGTTGCCTTGCAGGTGGCCGACCTGTGACCCTCTTTTCCGCAGCGGAAGCAGAGCTCCTTGCGCTCGGCAGATGACGGACAGAGAGCCCGGGTGTGGCCGATGCCGAAGCACTTGAAACAGCGCATCGGCTCGTCCTCAAGCGCTCGGACCCCACCCGAGCTAAGCCCCACTTGCAGGCGACCCTTGGCGAGGACTGCCTTGGCACATGCGATGGGGCACTCCAAACGCATCGTGCCCATACCCCCGCGGCCTGGTCTGATGGTGCGACCCTTGACCAACTCGACGGCGCAGCCTCCCACCGCCGCAACCGCGGCTACCACCTCTTCTTGCGTGACCGAGTCGTCGAGATCGGTCACCTCGAGTGCCACACATTTGACCGGCCTCACGACCTTGGCCGTGTCCGCGACAGCCTCTCTCAATTTCGAGGCAAAGAGGCCCGCCTTGGTGCCGCCTTGAGCCCCGGAGAACTCAAAGATACGAGCCCCCGTTTGGGTCCTTCGGCACGTGACCCTGCCCGCCCCGAGTTGCGTAGGGTCGACGTTAGTGCGAGCCCGTCGTAGTACGGACTCGTACGTCTCCCCTCGCTCCGCTGCTTCAGGGGTCAGCGTGACCACTACGGCTGCGGATTTCGGAGGAAGAGGGAGTTTCTTCCTCTTCTCCGCTGCGGCTGCAGGTTTGGCTGCAGGAGGCTTGGGGGCCACTTTCTTCTTCCCCTTCCGCTTCTTCGACACCACCTTCACCCACGGCTGGTTGGAAGGGGTGGTGGAGGGCAGGAGTGGGTCCTCCCTCGGAAGGTCCTGAGGGACCGTCTGGGCAGTCGGGGCGGCCGGGGTGGTCTTCTTCCCCTTACCCTTTCCCTTGCCCTTGGACTCCCGCTGGGCTGGGGCCGTTGAAGGACCCGGTGCGCTAGGGGTCCTCTCGGATACCTTATCCGCCGCGAGTGGAGGGCGAAGCCGCTTCTCCGGAAGTAGCCGGTCCTCTATTCCTGCGAAGCAGGCCCGGGTGAAGGCCCTCTCCTCCATTACGACCTTGCGGATGATTTCCTCAAGGTTGGAGGGGGCGGGCATCGACGCTGGACCTTCCGATGTCCCCTCAGGCCGGGCCATGAGCTCGGCAACGCGCGCGTGCAGCGCCGACACCTCTTTTTGCAGGCGATCCACTTTCGCCTGCAGTTGCCGCGTTTCGTCGGAGGTGGTGCGCTGTGCCAACTCCTTGACGATGCCGAGCAAGCTCGCTGCCCGGCATTTCAGGGCCTTCTGGAAGGTCCCCTTCAAATTGGAGGACTTGGAGGCCACCTCCAGAATCTCCTGCTGATCCTCCAGAGCCATGCGCTCCATTTCCTCTACGGAGTGGTCCGCGTAGAGGACGCTGGAGGCGCCGTAGCCAGCCTTGGCTCTGGTGGTTCTCGCACGTTGTTCGTTGGAAGAGATCCTCTCTTCCAAGTCAGCCTGAATCACCGCCCGCTTCGCAGGCTTCTCCGTTTGGTCCGGAGAGCCTCTGGAGTCCTGCCTAAGGAAGGTCCGCTTTCTTGACTGGCG
This sequence comes from Spodoptera exigua, assembly GCA_902829305.4. Classification (NCBI taxonomy): domain Eukaryota; kingdom Metazoa; phylum Arthropoda; class Insecta; order Lepidoptera; family Noctuidae; genus Spodoptera; species Spodoptera exigua. The sequence continues at coordinate 4,489,074 of LR824613.2, read as the reverse complement.
TGTGGAACCGCAAGTCGTGCCACTCAAAATCGACTCGTTGTCGGAAAAGTCCGACACGATGTCACTACCACGTGCTAGACTCGCCGCAGATGGTGCGCGGCTGGTCTCTGACGCCGAAGCATCCCGGGATTTAGTTTGGCCCTGAGAAGGGCCTTTTGGTTGGCCCTGAGAAGGGCCTTTGGGTTGGCCCTGAGAAGGGCCTTTGGGGAGAAAACGCCCGGAGGCGTCCCTCAGTGGTTGTGGCATTGCCACCAACAATATCGGAAGCTCACGACAATTAAAGCAAGCGATTCACAGCGTTCGTTAGCCGCCGGCCTGCCACTCCGTTACGGTGGTCAGGCGCGACGTTGCCCAGGGGTCACTACGAGGAAGTCAACGCTGTGGGGGGACCCCCAACCTAACCTAACCTTTTTTTTTTTTTTTTTTTTTGCGGCACTGGGAAAAATGCTATTACGCATACCCTTCCCGTCGGGGGACGGGAGAGGGTTATGTGGGACTCCCCGGTAAAGTCGTTCCCGGTATACCCACTAAAAAACCCAGTGGCACTCCGGCCTCGCCTGAGTGGAGGGGGTCTGGGAATCCATGACGTCCAGTCCCCCACCGGCGACTGCCCGCCTCATGGCAGGCCCCTCAATTCCCCCCTACTAGGGAGGAGCCTTTATGATGGCCGGAGCACGGGTGATTCGTGCGATGCTGGCGCTTGCGCCCCCGCGCTTGTCGCCCGCTGATCACCCCCTGGAGCAGATGAGGACGGACGTACTAAACGCCGTCTTCGTGCGCCCCTTCGTCGTTGGCGGAGCGGCGCTGCGAGAGGGTCTTCTTCCCGCATGCGCTCCGCCGCCTCCTTCTGTGACATGACGTCCTCACAGAAGGAGGCCACCGCTGCCCATGCCTCCTCACTCCCCAGCATGGATGTTATGACGCTGGGGAGCGAGAGGTCGTCCCCAACCGCTGCCACCAAGGCGCGGCGGGGTTCATCCCACGATGGGCACACCTCTAGGGTGTGCTCTGCAGTATCCACCGCGGCGCCACAGTGGTGGCATTGTGGCGACTCCTCCCTCCCTATTCGGTGCAGGTACGATCCGAAGCAACCATGCCCGGACAGGACCTGCACCAAGCGAAACGACAGGCAGCCGTGCCGCCGATCGAGCCAGTCGTTAGGACGGGCCCTATGGCGTCCAAGCGTCCGGCGACCAAACTCTGCAGAGGCCAGTTCCTCAGCCCAGTGCCGAGTGATGGCCTCCCTCACCTCTTCCCGCACATTTTCCCGTTCCCCAAGGGCCGGGGACCGGTTGAGCGCCCTCTGCTCCGCCGTCCAGTCGTACACTCTGGCGAGCACCCATGCCTCGAGCTCCCAAGGAGGGGTACCCGCCAGAGCGCACGCCGCTGCGAAACCCACTGTGCGATATGCCCTCGCCACCCGCTGTGCAATGGCCCTTTGTGGCCTGCGGATGGCGGCGACGTTCTCCCGTCTGCACAGTGAGTCCGCCCAGATAGGTGCCCCGTATAGGGCCATGCTCTTCAGAATGCCGGCGTATAGACGCCGGCACTGGTCGCCAGGTCTCCCGAGGTTAGGGAGGAGCCACGAGAGGGCGCCCGCAGTCCTCAATAGGCGTGTCGATAGCCCACTGAAATGCGCGCTGAAGCGCCACTTGCTATCGAGGACTAGGCCCAGGTACTTCATCTGGGCCTGCACCCCAATGCGGACACCCTCCACGTGAATGTGCGCGTCAGGCGGTTGGCGTTGCCGGGACCCGTGGAAGAACACTGCCTCGGTCTTGTGCAGCGCCACCGTCAGCCCTAGGCGGGAGACCCTCTCTACCACCCTTGAACCACCCGCCGAAGCCAAGCTGGCCGCCTCTCCGAAATTTCTCCCCCGGGCAGTGAGGAGCGTGTCGTCTGCATAGCAGATGACAGACGTGCCACGGGGGAGGTTGCCCCGCAAGAGCCAGTCGAACCCGATGTTCCACAGGAGTGGTCCTAGAACAGAGCCCTGCGGAACACCGGACTCGACGCGGTACCTTCGCAGCTGGCCAGACTTGTCCACCAGAAGGACAGTGCGGTCCCTCAGGTAGTCCGCCAAGAGATCCCGCAAATAAGGAGGCACCCCGTGAAAGCGGAGCGCCTCAAGAATGGTGGAGTGGAGAATGGAGTTGAAGGCGTTGGATATGTCGAATGACACAGCCAACAATCCATCCCCCGCATCCATCGCCTCCCTCGCCTGCCCCTTGAGTCGGGACAGGGCGTCGACAGTCGAGCGTTCAGCTCGAAAGCCGAACTGGGCGTCCGACAGGTCCGGGCCAATTGTGCACAGGTGCTTGTTGATGCGGGCGGCGAGGATCCGCTCGAACATTTTACCGACCTCATCCAGCAAGACGATGGGTCGGTATGCCGATGGGGAATCCACCGGCCGCCCTTCCTTCCGAAGAAGGCACAATTGGCCCTCCTTCCAAGCTTTCGGGAACCTCCCACACGTCAGGCAAGAACTGAACAGGTCCCGAAACCTTTCCCCCATCTGAGACGCGGCAATGGCCACCACCTTTGCGGGGACGCCGTCCGGACCTGGAGCCGTCTTTTTCCCCCGGAGACAGTGAGTCGCCCTCTCGAACTCATCCTCCGTCACTGGAGGGATCTCCTCCTCGGTCGGTGAGAACACACCCTGGGGAGCGCTCATCACTGGTGGAGTGAAGTTGATATCCCTGCGCGGAAACAGGGACTGGACCACCCCATCCAGCAATGTCGGCTCGAGGGTCTCAGACAATGGAGGGCCGTACGGGCGCAGTTTGTTGCGCGCCGCCCTGTACGGCCTCCCAAAGGGATCGGCGTCTAGGCCCTCAGCCATCTCCTCCCTCGCACGATCCTGAGCGGCGCCCATTTGTGCCGTCAGCGACGACTTGGCGTCTTTATAGGCCGCGTAGAGGCGGTCCTCGTTTTCGAGGTCGCGGTTACGCCGCCGCCGGCTCCTGGTATAGGCCCGCCTGGCTGCCACACAGGCGGCCCGCAGCCGTGTCAGCTCCTCCGACCACCAGTAAACCGCACGTCGAGGAGGCCGACGGTGAGACCGGGGCATGCTAGAATTGCACACCTCGGTCAGGGAGTCCCTCAACTGGACTGCCGTGGCATCCACATCGTGTACGTCGACAGGAGACGACAGCCAGTCTTGGACGAACGCCGCCTCCGCTGCGGCCTCCCGGTCCAGGCGGGTGAGCGCCCACCGCGGGAAGTGTGACCGACCACCGCGCGCCCCAGGATAGTCCTGGGTGGAGACGTCAAACCGCACGTATCGGTGGTCGGCCAACGTCTCCAAAAGCTCCACCCGCCAGTCCACTACACAAGCCGCCAAAGAAGGGGAGGCAAAGGCGAGATCAACGATGGAGCCCCCCTCCCGCCGCACGCAGGTGTGGACTGTGCCTCTGTTTAGGAGGGACAGTCCGGATGAGACGGACCAGGTCTCCACCTCGCGTCCTCGTGCATCGGTGGTCGGGTTGCCCCATGTCACCGACTTGGCGTTGAAGTCGCCTACGACAAGCACCCGCCGCTGCGCCACTCTACCTGCCACCCTGGTGAGACCGTCGAGGTAGTGCTCGAACTCCGAGAGAGGGCGGTTTGGGGAGAAATACACCCCTACGAGGGCTATGTCTCCCCACGCGGCGGCCACGTATCCCGGTCCCCTCTCTAAGAGCGAGAGAGGAGGGGAGTCCGAGGAAGACCGCGTCACCAGTGCAACCGAACCGCTATCGTCACCCAGCCAGCTGCCAGGGACAGAGTACGGCTCGGCGACAACCGCCACATCCACCAACCACTCCGCAAGGGTTTGGACCAGCAGGTCCTGGGCCGCTCTGCAGTGGTTGGTGTTTGCCTGTAGAACACGTCGACGATGTCCAGCCATTAGTCGGTGTTCATGGCACTTCCCTCGGAGGCCGGCACTGGAACTGGGGTTTCAGTGACGGCGGCAGCAGTGGCAGGTCGCTGTGGCGCCTGGACTTTGCCCTTCTTTGTGGGTGGGCGGCACTTCCTGCCCGTCATCACATGGTCGGCTGGACGACCATTGGCCGCACACACGACGCAATGCGGAGTTGTTGCCTTGCAGGTGGCCGACCTGTGACCCTCTTTTCCGCAGCGGAAGCAGAGCTCCTTGCGCTCGGCAGATGACGGACAGAGAGCCCGGGTGTGGCCGATGCCGAAGCACTTGAAACAGCGCATCGGCTCGTCCTCAAGCGCTCGGACCCCACCCGAGCTAAGCCCCACTTGCAGGCGACCCTTGGCGAGGACTGCCTTGGCACATGCGATGGGGCACTCCAAACGCATCGTGCCCATACCCCCGCGGCCTGGTCTGATGGTGCGACCCTTGACCAACTCGACGGCGCAGCCTCCCACCGCCGCAACCGCGGCTACCACCTCTTCTTGCGTGACCGAGTCGTCGAGATCGGTCACCTCGAGTGCCACACATTTGACCGGCCTCACGACCTTGGCCGTGTCCGCGACAGCCTCTCTCAATTTCGAGGCAAAGAGGTCCGCCTTGGTGCCGCCTTGAGCCCCGGAGAACTCAAAGATACGAGCCCCCGTTTGGGTCCTTCGGCACGTGACCCTGCCCGCCCCGAGTTGCGTATGGTCGACGTTAGTGCGAGCCCGTCGTAGTACGGACTCGTACGTCTCCCCTCGCTCCGCTGCTTCAGGGGTCAGCGTGACCACTACGGCTGCGGATTTCGGAGGAAGAGGGAGTTTCTTCCTCTTCTCCGCTGCGGCTGCAGGTTTGGCTGCAGGAGGCTTGGGGGCCACTTTCTTCTTCCCCTTCCGCTTCTTCGACACCACCTTCACCCACGGCTGGTTGGAAGGGGTGGTGGAGGGCAGGAGTGGGTCCTCCCTCGGAAGGTCCTGAGGGACCGTCTGGGCAGTCGGGGCGGCCGGGGTGGTCTTCTTCCCCTTACCCTTTCCCTTGCCCTTGGACTCCCGCTGGGCTGGGGCCGTTGAAGGACCCGGTGCGCTAGGGGTCCTCTCGGATACCTTATCCGCCGCGAGTGGAGGGCGAAGCCGCTTCTCCGGAAGTAGCCGGTCCTCTATTCCTGCGAAGCAGGCCCGGGTGAAGGCCCTCTCCTCCATTACGACCTTGCGGATGATTTCCTCAAGGTTGGAGGGGGCGGGCATCGACGCTGGACCTTCCGATGTCCCCTCAGGCCGGGCCATGAGCTCGGCAACGCGCGCGTGCAGCGCCGACACCTCTTTTTGCAGGCGATCCACTTTCGCCTGCAGTTGCCGCGTTTCGTCGGAGGTGGTGCGCTGTGCCAACTCCTTGACGATGCCGAGCAAGCTCGCTGCCCGGCATTTCAGGGCCTTCTGGAAGGTCCCCTTCAAATTGGAGGACTTGGAGGCCACCTCCAGAATCTCCTGCTGATCCTCCAGAGCCATGCGCTCCATTTCCTCTACGGAGTGGTCCGCGTAGAGGACGCTGGAGGCGCCGTAGCCAGCCTTGGCTCTGGTGGTTCTCGCACGTTGTTCGTTGGAAGAGATCCTCTCTTCCAAGTCAGCCTGAATCACCGCCCGCTTCGCAGGCTTCTCCGTTTGGTCCGGAGAGCCTCTGGAGTCCTGCCTAAGGAAGGCCCGCTTTCTTGACTGGCGTGTGGAACCGCAAGTCGTGCCACTCAAAATCGACTCGTTGTCGGAAAAGTCCGACACGATGTCACTACCACGTGCTAGACTCGCCGCAGATGGTGCGCGGCTGGTCTCTGACGCCGAAGCATCCCGGGATTTAGTTTGGCCCTGAGAAGGGCCTTTTGGTTGGCCCTGAGAAGGGCCTTTGGGTTGGCCCTGAGAAGGGCCTTTGGGGAGAAAACGCCCGGAGGCGTCCCTCAGTGGTTGTGGCATTGCCACCAACAATATCGGAAGCTCACGACAATTAAAGCAAGCGATTCACAGCGTTCGTTAGCCGCCGGCCTGCCACTCCGTTACGGTGGTCAGGCGCGACGTTGCCCAGGGGTCACTACGAGGAAGTCAACGCTGTGGGGGGACCCCCAACCTAACCTAACCTAACCTAACCTAACCTAACCTCTTCGTCGGTCTCGGAGCGAACTATAAGAACTGCAGAGCTGCCTAAGATACCCAAGGCAGCATCGGGGCCGGGCGTGACTGGGTGTGAGACCGCCACACAACATTCGGACGCAACAGCGTCGGTGTTCGAGACTCCCACTCAAGAACTCTGCAGAGTCTCGGACATAGTACTCAACTGGGAGCAGTGTGGGGTTTCGCCACCGCACCAGATCGTTTCGGACGACGATAGCTCGGTTGCCTCTTCGGCGGGTGGAGCGGACCGCCCCGAGCGTAAAAGCCTTCTTTACAGGACACCAAGAAGAGGCACCGGGGTGGAAATGGATCTGGCCACAAGAGAGGCAAACCACCTCCTACAGAAGGGGAAGGACGCACTGGAGACCGCTGGTAACATGAAGCGGGAGTGCAAGGCCGTTACGCACGAGTGCCTACAGGGCCTGTACGAGACGGTTCTCTCCCTGGCAGACTCGCGAGCCCGTCACAAATACAACCTCGAGAAGGAGCGCTCTCGACACGCGCAAGAACTCGTGCGAGTCGAGAGGGCTCATTCACGAGAAGTGATGGCTCTAAAATCCGAGCTGTCCATCATGCGCTCAGACCTCCTCGAAACGAAGAAAGAGGCAAAAGGGATCCGGGAATGGCTTGGCCATGAGACCCTCGATGCCTTAAACGGCATCAAGGAGCTAAAAGACGAGGTCAGGGCTGCAAGCCAAAGAAACCTCACGGAGCACGAGAAGACGAGACAGCATAAACCCGCGGAAGGTAAAAAAAAAAAAAAAAAAAAAAATACGACCCCACAGGAGAAGGGCTGTCACGTCTGGAACAACAGATGACCAGCATGAGCAACCAGCTGGACGTGCTCCGTATGGCTCAACAAAAACTGAGCAGCGAGCTGACGCGGCCAAAACCGGATTCTAGTGCCCCAATACGGGAGATCGACGTCCTCCCGACGGCAAGGTTCGAGGAGGAGATGGAAAAAGTGCGGGGCCTACTCGCAGAAATAAAAAATAAACCCGCGGCCGTTCCTCCTCACCCACAAAACATCGACATCGCAAAGTACACACAGCCGCTGGCAGAAAGGCTGGAAATCGTCTCGGCGGACCTTCGCGTACTGCGGGATAAGGAACCACCCATTCCAACGCCGGCAGCGCCAAGTCTTGACGCAGAGCTTGCAGTCGTGGAGGTAAAAAGGGCCCTCCAGAAAATAGAAAAAGACGTGGCAGACCTGAGCAAAGCTGAACGACCGCCACAGCAAGAACAAGGCCCCAAAACCTTTGCTCAGGTTGCCAGCACCCCAAGGACTCCAGTAACACCAGCTAAGGGGCCTAATCACACCCTCATCGTCTCCTCAATAAATCCCCAGCACACCGGGGACAACGTCATTGAGAGGATCAGGGACGCATTGGACCTCAAAGCGACTGGAGCAAGGGTGGACGCAGTGCGCAAGGCCAGAAACCAAAAAGTGGTCCTCCGATGTGCCAGCAAAACCGACCTGGGCTTGATAAAAGACCAATTCAAGTCCAGTAAGGGGCTCAAGGTTCAGGAACCGAAACCCCAGAACCCCTTGGTCTGTATAAGGGGAGTCCTGACGAGCTACAGCGACGAGGAGATATTGGATCTCCTAAAAGCGCAGAATAAACATATTCTGCAAAACGTCGCGCCAGCCGATCAAACGGTCAGGATGCGGTACAGGAAGCGTGCGAGGAACCCCCACGAATGCCATCCCGTGCTGGAGCTTTCTCCAAAAATGTGGCAGTGCTTCACTCAGGCACAAAAAGTCCACGTGGGTATAAAAAGGTGCACCGTAGAAGACCAGTCTCCTCTGGTGCAGTGCACCAAGTGCCTCGGCTACGGACACAACAAGTCCCTGTGCAAAGCTCCCCGGGAGATCTGCAGCTACTGCAGCGGAGCGCACAATGGACGAGAGTGTCCTAGCCGCGCAGAAGGCAAACCGCCCACGTGTTCCAACTGCAAAGCCACTAAAAAAGAAGGCACCGACTTGGCCCACACAGCCTTTAGCGAAGACTGTCAGGAACGCCAAAAATGGGATGGCATAGCGAGATCCCGCGTTTCCTATTGCTGAGGACGACCACAACGAACAAACTAGCCAACCAGTCGCCCTCCAAAACACAAAATCACCGACAGCGAGATTGCACTTCATACAAGTCAATCTCCAACGCTCCAAACTGGCAACGGAAGAACTGCATGTGACGGCTCAAGCAAGGGGAATAACAATAGCACTTGTCCAAGAACCATACATTGGAAATACAGGTGTTATGAAGCAATTCCCAGGCACGCAGGTCATCCAGTGCAGCTTGAACCGCCAAAAACCAGTAAAAGCAGCGATAGTTGTCTTCGGTGGTAGCGTTGAAGTCATTCATGACCCCCAGCTGGTGACGGAAAACATCGCCGCCGTACTATTAAGAGTGGGCCAGCTAAACCTAGGGGTGCTGTCGGTCTACTTCGAGGGCGACCAGGAAATAGAACCATACCTTTCTGCCACACACAACACAATACACAAACTACATACACACAATATCGTACTAGGGGGCGACATAAATGCTTGGAGTCAGTGGTGGGGAAGTGTCTCTGAAAACCATCGCGGAGCGGCATACAACGCTTTTCTCAATGAGCGGGATCTCCAGATCTTAAACAGCGGCCAAGTGCCGACGTTCGAGACATACAGGGGAGACAGGTGGTGCACAAGCATCGTAGACGTAACAGCTTGCAGCGTGCCAATGCTAGGCAAAATCGACGACTGGCGGGTGGAAAGGAATACCACTACCTCGGACCACAACGCAATAACCTTCTCGATGCGTCTAGAGAAAGCCCTAGAACCCCTAAGGCCAATCTCGACACGCATCTACAACACCAAGAAGGCCAAGTGGTCAGAATTCCGCTCGCACTTCAAAGCTGGACTGCTAGAAAACCACCTCACGGTACCCGGCATCTCGGGCATCTCGAACCAAGAAGATCTGGAATCATTCGTTACCGCGTATATATGTAATATCCACCGCTCATGCGAGGAAGCTATACCCGCTCTAGGACTACGAAAATATGATGCGAAACCTCCGTGGTGGAATCGCTCATTGGACTCCCTGAAAAAGGACACCTTAAGGAAGAAAAGGAGAATCAGGAACGCGGCAGCCAGCCGGAGACACTTCACCATCCAGGAGTTTATTGCGGCACGAAACGCCTACACTGCGGCGGCCACGGAAGCTGCCACAGCAAGTTGGAAGAAATTCTGCTCAAAACAGGACCGAGAAAGTATGTGGGATGGCATTTACAGGGTACTAAGAAAGACAGCCAAGAGACAAGAGGATACCCTTGTAGCGGCACTATCACGTCGCTACATTACTTAGATACGATAGAGATAAGACATACATGTTAATTGTTGCACGTTTGTTAGGATAGCTAAATCTGAAAATCTCACGCATCTTCTTAGTATATAAGCACCAGCAATTAAAGTAATAAACAGACCTTAACCATCTACAGTCTCATTATTTACCTTGCCACGAAGTCTGGCAAATTGGTGACCCCGAGCATGAACATCAACGCAGCCTTCGTGCAACTACGTCATAAGCCATCATGATGTCATCACTTCCTCGAGCTTTCAAACAGCGAGTCTACATTCAGCCAGCTTCCACGGCTACAACGGGTTCCCTGACCACCAGCATGCAGCCGACGCGCATTCCTGGTCAGCACCTACAGCCTCATTAGCAACTTCGGCACAGCACACTGCACCGGCCGGTCAGCAAGCAGAGACGTACTCCCTCTCCTGGTCGACGCAGCATCCAGCCACTCTTCATGACCGCACCACCCGACTCACTGGGGCACCTGCAGCAATGCATCTCTCCGACCCACTGGAGCTAAAATGCATCATCACCCCGACTCACTGGGTCATCACCGCAGACAGTTCCGACTCACCGTGAACTATGCGACATCAGTTCCGACGCACTGGAACCATCCACTGGCTCGACAAAACATCTCTCAGACGACTCAACCTGCTAACGACCTCCGGTCTCGGAGGCAAATTCAGACGGCAAATTGGTGACCCGACGAAGAACAATCAACATGACTCATTCACCCTGCAAATCAAGCAGCAGCCAACAAGAAGCCTTGGAGATATCAGCCGGAATTTTGGAGGGACCAACCCAGATTATGGTTTAAGCAACTAGAAGCCATAGTAGCACCACAGAAGCAAGGAGACGATTACAAGTACTATACGGTCATTGCAAAACTGCCAAAAGAAGAAATAATACAGGTTAGTTTTTTTTTTTTTTTTTTTTTTTGTGAGGGGAAAATCATCAAATGACTTCTCCCGCCCAGGGCCGGGCAGGAGGGAGTGTCAGACTCTTACTGACTAAAAACCCCCCTGTTCCTTCTCCTGCTCTGTGCCGAGGTCGCGGTACCTCATTGCGCTTACCCCGCAACCCCGGCTGAACATCAGCCCTTTAGGGCCCCGTCTGTGGTGGTCTATTGGCTCTTTGAGGCGCGCGCGGAACGCTACGCGCCGTACGCTCGGGCCTGGTTCTGGTCGGGCGGCGAGCTGCCCTTACTCGCCGACCGCAGGCCCGGTGGCGCTCCACAAGTCCGAGGCCATGTGCTTCTATGGCCGTCGGAGCGCGCCACCTCCAGGTGGGTCCCAAATAACGGCAGGAGGAATACAGGTTAGTGACCTCATTACTTGCCCACCGCCAATAGAAAAGTACAAGGCTATCAAAGAACGCCTAATCAGTTGCTATGAAGAATCAGACCAACGTCAGCTCCAAAAATTATTGTCTGAAATGGATCTCGGCGACCAGAAACCATCACATCTTCTGCGCAAGATGCGGACCCTGAGTAACGGAAATATCAGCGACGAAACCATCAAACTTCTATGGTTGAGGCTTCTGCCACCATCAGTGACTTCGGTTCTAGCAGTCACAGAAGACATAGATGTGAACAAGATGAGCCAGATCGCGGACAAGATATTAATAAATTCAACACGTACAGAGGTGTCAGCTGTAAACGGAAACAAATCTGGCGACGATACAATGTCATGCATACTAGCACAGTTAGCAGAAATGCAATTGGAACTAAATGCAATTCAGCAAGGTCAAAAAAACTATCGACGCAGCACTCAAAGTTATTCCAATCGTCGGCATTTCCTACCACAGTCAAGTTCAAGAGAAAGAAGGCACTTTTGTTTTTACCATGGAAGATTTAAAAAATATGCACAAAAGTGTGTTCAACCTTGTGATTGGAAACAGGATCTCAACTCAAGGAAACAGGGAAACTAAGTGAAGCACGGACAACGGCGGAACTCTGTGCTATTCACCCGTCCAACCGCCTCACTATTACCGACCGAAAAAGTGGTATGAGATTTTTGATTGACACGGGAGCAAATATTTCAGTTATTAGCAAGCCACAGAGACATTCACTAATACAAGATGAACAATGTATACTTTATGCCGCCAATGGTACAAAAATTAAGACATATGGTGAAAAAACACTCTCTTTAAACTTCGGGCTACGAAGAAACTTTGTATGGAACTTTGTCATCGCCGATGTAACACAACCGATTATTGGAGCAGATTTTTTAGAGCATTATAAGCTATTAGTCGATATAGCTGGTCGAAAACTCATAGATAGGGTAACTGAGCTGACAACGCCCGCAACCCTGATCAAATCGACGCAGCAAACAATCCGCACTATTAACATTGAGACGTTTATCATTAAAATTGGGGACAATGAAAAAGCAATATCTATAGACCGATTAAAACCTGCATTTGTCTTCAATAGTGGAACGAACGTGCCAAATTCAGAAAATAATCACAACGGGCGGAACACGTACATCACGAAGTCAGGACGGGCGGTTAAGCCGACAGTACGATTCGTCACTTGCTGACACAAGTAATCAGTCCATTTAAATGGATAGTTCATCGACTGCCGCCGCCGTCACAACAAAGGCAGCAGTTTTTATTTCCTTCGAATTAGCAACAATGACATTACATTACGCATAGGATTTAATTTATCAGCAAGGTTAAGTTATTATATAATTAGGTACATACTAATTTTTTTTCAATTTATATGTTAATTATTTTTAAAAGGGGGGAGTATATGTAGCGGCACTATCACGTCGCTACATTACTTAGATACGATAGAGATAAGACATACATGTTAATTGTTGCACGTTTGTTAGGATAGCTAAATCTGAAAATCTCACGCATCTTCTTAGTATATAAGCACCAGCAATTAAAGTAATAAACAGACCTTAACCATCTACAGTCTCATTATTTACCTTGCCACGAAGTCTGGCAAACCCTCCTCAGAAACACCTCGGGTGAGACGCTCAGTCCAGAGCAATCAGCGGATCACACACACACACACACACTCACACACACACACACACACACACACACACACACACACATACATACACACACATACACACACAAACCCACACCAATACACACACTCACTTAAAACATACATCGTGCATATCACACGCTGCTCCAAAAGTAAAAATTAATAGTATTGTTTCTGATTATACCATTGGCTTTGTCTTATAAGTTTAAGGTTCTCTAACCTACTTAAAGTCTCATGTTATTTATTTTTCTCCATGTAAATTTTGAATAATACCCATTTTTTCATTATTTTTAAGTACCTACAATCATTTTTAAAATACCTACTTATTAGATTTTATATTAGTTCTTAAATACCTTGAACATTAGTTTTAAATTCCTATCTGTTAAGGTCTCACTTTTGTTACTTGTAAACTATAGAAGGAGAAGGAAGAAGCGAGGCAACCCCAACACAAGTATATTCTATTTACTTACTGGGGCTGCCTCAATTACAATAAGTACTGTAATGATTTTGAGATAATAAAGATAAAGATATAAAGATATAAAGATATTAAACTCTCTGAACCCTGTTACTCAGGCATGAGGTAAGAAAGTCATGAGATGCACCCCTTATTCCGCAATGGGAAAGCTTTCTGATCATGAAGCACACGCGTCGTAAATGTGATTAAGAACTCACTGGCATCGGTGACTCAAGGGACTATTCTCCCCTCTCTTTCTCATCTATATTAATGACATGCCTTCGTTAACAACTCACGACATTACACTGTTTGCTGATGATAGCACGGTTTTATTTGCTAATGATAATTCAACTGATTTAGAATCTGAGATTAACCAGACAATATTACAGATTGGCTTAGAATGAATAATTTAAGTAATTATTAATATTGATAACTGTTCAGCTTCTTGAATTTTTTGGCCTATCAGAACAATTATGAACAATGAAAATTTTAAAAGGACTCTCCATGATCTACTCGTAAACAAATGTTATTACTCTGTTAAAGAATTTCTATCCGACAAATCTCTAAGTACAGAAATACAGTCCGACCCAGTCGTGATGTGCTCAATGACCTGAATAATAAATGTAACATGAATTATAATTATACACAATAATCTATTTTTTATTTTATGTCATGGATTTTGTAATTTCTCTTATTGGTGTTTTGGTTAATTTAATTATTTTTTTTGAATTTTATATGTATAATATGACATTTTACCTGTCGTGATTTATTGTGTTTGACTTTATTATTTAAACTTTTTTGAACCTTTTAGCAGTTAATTTTAATTTCTGATCTGCTGCTCAGCTCTCAATATTTTCAAATATTTAAGAACTGTACTACACATACCTATGATCCACAATAAATGTTTGATTGATTGATCGGTTGTTGAGCGACCTCTAAATCAGAACTGTTTAGCATGTTGTAATAATTTATTTCTATTAAAAAACCTTAATTAGAAAAAAAGATACTGAACGTGATAGTACTGAAATAGATCTTAAGTTATTGGGGTCAGAAGTACTACCTGATTTAAATAATGGAATTATTTTACCACACTTCATAGGATTAGAAAACAACAACAACAAACGGTCAATACAGTTATTAAATATTTGAGCTAGTACAGGTGCTACAATAGTTATTACAGAGCTTGTAATATACACAGAATTACCCCATAGATCTGCAGTCTTTTTGTTATTAAAAGTATTAAAGGTTGTAACAATGTCTGTGTTATACATATGTGCTGAAAGTAAAAGCCTGTGTCCCAAGCTACAACGTGTTCCTCGAGTAAAGACTCTGCAACACTGGGAGATGAATTCAGTGACTTAGAAGTGGATACAGGTGTCGGAAAATAAGTTTCCAAAAGCAGTTGCAATTTCTTTATCTGTTTTTATTATCTTGTTATCAAAAACAAGACTATGTTTGATTAACTTTCTTTTTAGATCTTCCTGCATTGCTATTGATTCCAAGTTTCTTTGATAACATTTTGGTACTGTTCTCTATCTTAGAGCTTAAGAATAGTGATTTAGCAATACAGCAAGCCTTTTTGAATGTTTGAATTCAACCGTGTTAATATATGTCCGCTCATTATAAAGCTCATAGAGGCGATTTCTACTCTTATAGATACCAGTGGTTGCCCAATCACCGAAAGACGCATTGCTATTAGCTGGTATAGTTTTATCTGTAAAAGTAGACTTAAACTCTTTTATACGGTACATTTAAAAAAAATATCATATAGAGTGTTAGAATTCTTACAATTCAACAAAAAAGGCAATTTGTTGCTGAGTTTAGATGTGAAAAATTCAATGCGTCTTTTATTCTTCGGATTATGTTTTGACACTATATTTATTTCATTTGTTAAGTGTGGGAGAGCCATGCTTCGGCACGAATGGGTCGGCTCGACCGGAGTGATACCACGGCCTCACAGAAAACCGGCGTGAAATAACCACTGTGTTGTGTTTCGCCGTGTGAGTGAGGTTACCGGAGGCCCAATCCTTCCCCTTCCCCATTCCCTCCTCAATCCCTAAATCTCCAAATCCCTAATCTCTTAAAGGTCGGCAACGCACTCGTAACACCTGCGTTGCGAGTGTCCATGGGCGGCGCTGATTGCTTACCATCAGGTAACCCGTCTGCTCGATTGCCGACCTATTACATATAAAAAAAAAAAATTTGTTGAAGAAATTTATTAACCACAATTGCCTGAATCGAGTACTGATATTATTTATTTGTTAACTGGCACAATGTCAGCAAATAAATACTGGCTAGGAAAGTGGCACTAGTTGGCTCCAGAAACGAATTGGCCAGGCTGTATGAAGAAAACCAACTCACAATTTTTTTTATCAAAATCACTACATATAGTGATGGATTTCTTTGAACTTTTAAGCTTAGTTAGTACTTCATTCATTACATTTCTAAACAGTCATACAAACCAGAACCGAGAATTTCACACAGGCTTTTTCAACAGAGTAACTAACTAGAGGAAAGTCTCTTAATATATAATACTGTCATTAAAATACATGAAAATTCCATATTGGGGTATCATCAAAATTGTATTTCATATTTGGATACTTTCCTCTATATCTTTTCGATATTTGAATTTAAGCTGATTACTAATCAGTATAAGTGAGCCACCATGTATAGCGTTTTCTCTGCTGAACGAGCTACCAATCTGGTGCTTACCAAAATTGAACATGAGCTGTTGGGGTCTCAACCGAAGTTCAGTAATGCACAAAATGTCAACATTATTACAATTTAAAAATAACTCTATTTCTAATTCTTTACTCATAAAGCCTGGTCATAGTATATACCCTATTAACTGTAACGAGTTAATAGTGCTATTATTTACTCCCCGTTCATCCAGACCTCTGTGTAGTTAGACACATATCAAGATAAAACAACCGACGATGTTTTGGGATAATCGATCAAAGTACTTCCACAATTTGTAATATTTGATAAATATAAATCCAAGATCTTTGATATAATTTGTGTGGAGGATCTGTGAAAAATGAGATATATCCGGAGATTTTTGATAAGGATCGACTATGAATTTTTAACTTATTTTATTTTTATTTTTTGTGTGCTTTCCAATTGTTGAGTGCATGACACTGACAAGTAAGGCTCCGCAGGTGGCGCGCCAGTATACAATACTGTTATAGCTACCAGGTGGTGGCGAGTAACTTTCCAATATGGGTGAAATAAAAGTCGTGTGTCAGTCCAACAATATATTTGGTAATACGTTGAGCAAACAGTCCCCACGCCACAGCGAGTCGTGATGACGTAAATGTCATTGTTGACAAGAAAACTAATTTTATTAAATACATAGTTACAGCTCCCGGTGTATGATGGCAGATTCCTTAGGGAATTTGAAAACAATAAAGCTAATGTCTGGTAGTCGGAGGCACCCTCGGAGGGCCGCGCTACTGGCGCGGCCGTGCACCGGCGCGGTACGCGGAGTGCGTGCTAGTACTAAGGCAGTGTCGGCGGCGGAGGGCTGCCCTCAGCGCCTCCGCACTTCGTTGTCCGCGAGCGCCGGAGCTGCCGTGCTGGTGGTAGTAGTGGTGGTGGTCGGCGGATCCAGGCCCTTGATCTCGAAGGGCCCTCGGAAGAGTGGCCGGAAAAGTCGTAGGAATGTCTGGTAACGTACCGCGGAGTTCTGTAAGAGAGCAAACAGTAAGTGCGCTGCAGTACGCGGCTGAAGGGGGAGGGGGGCGTCGGTCGCTCACCTGTATCACGTCGCCGATGATCTTAGTAGTGCGGATGAGGAGCGACACGGAGGGCCCAAACAGGCTCCCCGGCAGGTCCAGGCTGACCTTGTTCCGGTCGAACACGGGGATGTCGTCGCTCTGGCGCCGCGTCCTGCCAGTGGCCGGCGTACTGCGGGAGCGGCGCGACCACGATGGGTGCGCTATACCCGGCGTGCCCGCCGTCCGCGCCAGCTCCCGGCGCCTCGATGTAGTGCCACTCTGAGACAGCGGGCCACTGAGCATCACGTGGCCCGCGCCGCGCCTCGCCTCGCCTCGCCTCGCGTCTTCTTGTGTATGTTGTGTACTTTTGCTTTGTCGAGTGTGGTCGGTATTTGTGTCGATCGACTGCTGCGTCACGCGTCTCGCATAATTATATCATTAATTGCGAGACATAATAGCGATTACTCGTAAATATAATACAACTTTTATAAAACGACAACAACTTGCATCATATTCCTCAAACACGGTGGTTCTGTGAGACTGAAGGTAGAATGGCAGGTAGCGGCCGCAGCGTAAATAAGATAATACAAATAAATGTCGGCATCGTATTTATTATACATACATTAATATTATATATAGAGATACATGATCACTACGACATACGGTACATATACATACATATAGTGTAGGTATGTCATGCTCGCTCGTAGAGAAAGCATGAACAAATACAAAACAAAGTGCTTAGTGTGAGTTTACTCTGCGTTACCGCGATCGACATTGTTATGGCATTCAGCGCTCCGGTTGCCAAGCGACGGATCCATCAGTAGTCGATAACGTTTCGATCGCATTAAGAATAAATCGCACTCAACACCCTGATTCGAATGACGGGATGACAGGTGCAGCCAGACGACCAGTGGTAAGTGGAAGACAGATAGGGAGGGGGGGGGGGGGACGTGCAGTAGTAACATCGCAATGTTCTGTGCTGCTCGACTGTTACCAACATGTGCACCGCGGTCCCCCTGCAGCACGAGCTACAAGTATCATATCTGTACCTTGCTAAAACAATGTGTATAGAGCCGCGGCAGGCGGCAGTGAGCAGGTAAGTGAGATTGCGTATGTACTTATTGCATGGACTATGACATAATGATAGTCAGAGCCAGACTTCCTCATCAATACCATATTTATAAGAACCTATAAATGTAAAAGTTCGTTTTGTTACTCAACCAACTAAAGTGAATCAACTCCAAAACGAATGTACGTTAAACTCAGTGTGATTAATAAATATAATAAACGGAGTAGCGCAGGGGGTGAGAGAGGGCGCGTTGGCAGAGTGTTGGAGTGTCGGAGTCGTGGTGCGTGTGTGTGTGTGTGTGCATGTGCGAGGGACTACAGGCTACAGGCTACGGGCTACGGCCTACGGACTACGGACTACGGGCTACTTACTACGACATCGCTAAGGTGCGTGAAGAGTACGCTATACAAATACAGTGCTGTAACCCTGCGTGCTTTGATACGCCCCGATTCATTGTCGTCCAATATCGGAGCATAGCTCGCACGCACTGTCACTGGTTCAAACTACTTTGTACAATAAATGCTACATAATTATTCACAAACACACATCGTATACAAACATGCAAATACCTGCATCGCCGCGCAGACCTCGCCGTACTCCGGCACTACCAGGCAGACTATGTACAGGCTGTACGTGTCAAAGCTAGTCAATAAATAAACAGTTGCGTGGTGGCGAGTACCTGCAAGTGGGGACTAGAGGCGTGAGCGCGGACAGTACGGGCCAGCAATGTATCAGCCGCGCTGACCTCGGCCGTAATTGTATGCTGGCACCTACTTAGCTGTCCGGTTTGCAAACCACGCCGGATATATTAAATAATTTACGCAAAGGCTAAACAAATAAAAGTTGGCAAATGTCTACTTTGATAAACAGGCGCCCTGCGGCACTAGACTAGCGGCGGACTATGTCCATCCCGTGCAGGACACAAGCTGGTGGGCATGCGGTGCAGCGTGCAGTAAAACAACACTAGTTCCGAGGAATCGTTTAATATCACCAACGCTCACCTAAACCTATTTACAATATAAATACAATACGTAGGGGCGGCGCGCCGCCGGCACGGGGGTGGGGCCGCGGACTGTACAGGCGGCCCGAAGAGGGGAGGGGCGACACAGTCGGACTCGTACAGGCGGAGTGCCAGTCGCCAGGCTGCTGCTACGCTAGCAGGTGCCAGGAGGCACTCCGCCTGTACGGGACTGTGGGAGATGAGGCGCGGCGATCACGAGTCATCCTCCTCAGAGGAGTCGATGGTCTCGACGGTGCCGCCGGCGCCGCCGCCCGACGAGGAGCCCGACAGCGAAGTGACGAGTGAGATGATGGAGCCGAGCCCGCCCCCACCTGAGCTGCCGGAGCCGCCGGACGCGCCGCCCAGCAGCCCCGTCACCGCCTGGATCTTAGGCCCCAGCAGCTGCAGCTTGGGGCCGATGACCTGGCCCACGATGCCGCTGAGCGACGCGAGTCCGTTCTGCGGAGCCTCGATGCCATACTGTTTGTTCAGCTCGATGTTCTGTTTGTCCAACGTGTCGACCAATCGTGTCTTCGCGTCAATCAGCGAGTTGATTTTCTACAACAGAGAGGGAGCGAGTGACGCGGCGATGTAGTCGGAGGGTGGGCGGAAGCGCGGCCTGTACTTACCCCGAACACGAAGCCGAGCACCGCGTTCTTGATGCCGAACTTGGCCTGCGTGACGCCTTCCAGCTTACGCTTCTCCCTCGTCTGGTCGTCACCGGCGCCGTCCTGCAGACACACACCCGGTCACTACACACTACACTACACACCACACCACACAGTCCGCCACCACGGCCCGCCACCCCCACCGCCACCTTGCCTCCCCCTGCACCGGGTGGAGGGTAACTAAACATACAACAGCTACCACGTCTGCCGTCTGCCGCTACTCTCGGGTCTCGGATCTACTGACGCTCACTGTCGGCACCCACTCCATGTTACATAGGTTCTCCAGGATGGTTGGTTTCGCCAGATTACTTCACTTGAACTTGCCTACCAGCCGTTTCTAGGAGCTCGCAATAAACTTGCTTGACGATTTACTATTCGGGCTGACAGCCGAGAAGGGCAAATATTATAATTGATGCTACAAGCTGCGTGTGCTAGTCGTAAGCCAGGACACTGGACAGTGTAGGGCCGGTCGAGGCCGCCCGCCTCTCACGGCGCGTGGCGCGGCCGCTGCGGAGGCGCGCGAGTGCTGCGCCTCTCCAGCGGCGACGGGCCGGAGGTCACACAATCTCGCCAGATGAGACCGAGCGGTGCTCTTGAAGGTTACGCAGTTATGTACCTAATAGTTGCCATGTTCTAGCTGATTTACGAAATATGTAATGATGAAACACTAGCGCGTCGGACACACGACACCGGCGCTATCGACATCGGCACACTTCTCGTATGAAATTCGATAGCTAAGTACATATAACATAGCACGATATTGTTATCTGCGCCTTCTCCGCAGGCCCGTGGGAGCCGCACTAGCCGATGTAATCCGTATGCATTAGTTCCGAGATACATAAAAACACAAGAAATGTTGCTGTAACCCTAACAATCGAGGCTTGGGCAACTCCGCGAGTATGCGTGAGAACATGCAGCACTCGGCGTGTCTACAGACTACGGAGTGCCACATTAGGCCCGGGACGGCGCGCGGCCAGAATGTTCAAGTGGACGGCACGCGTCACGCCGGCCCCTGCCGCTGGCTGCCAGGAGCACCTGCGGGGTGACTTCCCAGGGTCGCTGCAGCACTAGACCACTGTGGCGTGTAACAACAATGCGCAAGCTGTTCTTCATGCGACTACATATTATTTTCAAATATCTTGACTAAAATTACCGTATAATGTCGTATTAAGTAGGACAGTGCCGCTAATGTAAACTATTCACGTAATGTGCGCTCAGATAAAGTCCTTGAGCGCACGCAACGCGCCTCGCGGCTCGTCAAGTAGCGACTGTACCGAGTCTGGCACAAACATTGTAACACTGCACGGACATTTGTGCTGATACCCGGAGTCTGGTGCGAGCGCGCGCGTGCGCAAAATGCTCACGAACGCAATCAACGAAGACGAAAATGTTAAGTGATGAATGTTTGAAGCGTTATGAATGAAGCGAGTCGAGCGAAGAGAGCGAGGCGAGGCGAGGCGAGGCGACTGCGACGCGCTGTGAACAAACACACGGAACAAAACACAAGAGGCGGCGAGACGTGACGAGAGGCGGCGAGACGCGTGCGAACCGGGACAATGTCGCACGAAGCGCCGACTTACATAAGGGCCGCGGGTCGCACGCGCCTCGTTACATCACCGACCGCTCTGCCGACCCGTCAGCCGGCGCGGCTTCATCTCGTCGAGGCAAGCGTGGTTGGGTTAGTAGGTAGTATATTGCATGTACTGCAGTCGAGCGCGGGTCAGCGACGTGCCGTGTGACCTATTGCGCCACGCTCGCCGCGACACTCCGCCGTCCGGGGTCCTGTTAGTCGGGAGCAGGGTTAGAGCGCAGTACGCACGTACCTCGATGGGCTGCAACGCGTCGTCGTCGGCGAGCTGGCGGCGCATGCGCGGGTGCGGGGCGGCGGCGGCCAGCGCCAGCAGCAGCAGCAGCGCGAGCGACGTGAGCGGGCGGGGGGCGACCATCGTGCGAGCGAGCAGAGACGAGACTGGCGCTGGGAGCGCGCGCGGCCGGCGGCGTGCGCCCCACGCGCGCGCCCCACCCGCTCCCACCGCCGCGGCCGCAGGACTCCGGCCGCCGCCCGGGCCCGCCACGGCCCGACATTGCCTCGCTCGTCACACATAACGTAATAGCGCACGCACTCTACCAGCGAGTGCCCTCGGACACAGTGACCGGACGACATGTTACTTGAATACGACTGCACTGATATGAGTTTGCTTCAATATCTGTAATTGCCTCTTTCACTGTGACTGTCGCGTGACATGATGTACCATGCAGCCCACCTGTATGGTGACAAACAATTGCCGGTCGCACGCGCCGCTGCCGGTGCGACGCGTGCGCTGTTTATTATGATATGGTAATGTCACGCGCTACTCACTCCTACATCCGGGCGGAACATAACTGAATTACTCAAATTAAAAACACAACTAATTTCCTTTTGCATATTGGCAAAAGGAAATTAGGTGAGGTACATCATTTTAAAATTACAAATATCGAATTTACCACACTTAGCTTAAATTGGAAAATAATGTCTCATTAATCATCTCTTTAGCATGATGGTAATTACGGCACAACTTAATTAAGCAACAACTAAAGACTTCGTTTACGCGTGTGACATAATTTGTAATGTTTCCGCAACATACCCACACAATATCAACACGAGCGCGTTGATGTCTTTTGTATAGAGCATATTCTCAAGAAATTGATTTTCGTAGGTATTTTAAACTCGATTCGTGAGCGTGTGTCTTTTTGTTAACATTTAGTTTGATCCACAGTCTGCATGTGTTAAATTGTATGTTTGTTAAAGCATCCACGACAGAGCAAAGTGTAAGGCTGTTTTAAAAAAAAGTTGTATGTGTTTGGTGAGTTTTGTGGGAACGGGACGAGCATTACGGCGGTCGATGTCGGCCGGAGGTGAGCAGGTGAGGTGTCGCAACCGCAGCACTTGTAACACTTGTCCTTCGCGCCGGTAATGTGTGCATTAGAAAGATAAGTAACATGACATGCGCTATAAGTGCGAGCCGCTAATTACGAGCAGCGCGAGGCCGCGCATGCGCACAAAGTAAAGCGCAAGGAAACGTCCTTTCTAAATCCGTTCGAATGGCGGGTGTGTGTGCCACTCGCCACATCCACTACAATATTATAACTTTGTGGAATTATGTAAGCCAGCAGCGAGCGTCAATAAATTGCTGCAAGCCACATCGCGGGTATCGCAACCGATGCTATTCATAGCGGACCCGCTGGTCACCGATCGCAACGTATTGCTCATCGGACATTTCCATTTTTACAAAAATATCTTGTGCAAATCATAATTATTTCGCGGCCGACTTGGATACGCATAAAACACCGTACAAAATATGACCAGGTTCGATTCTAATGCCATTCGTTGTATAATGAGTGCAATGGATGTGTGAAAATATGTTTTATCAAACACGAGACCTTTCGTTATTTGTGGAGGTACTTTCAAATATTCAAAACAATAAAGAATTGATTGTCATTTAGTACGTACAGTTAAGTAATCGTAAGAAGCTTACAGTTGCAGCTTCAGGACCGCACTGATGGCTCTCGGTGTAACTACGGGTAATGTACTGAACAAACAGTTTATTCATTAATTCGCAGCAACCTTCAATTAGTTGCCCACTCTTAGGGATATATACTAAGAAACCAACAATGGACCCCCGCGGCGGTCTGGGGAAACGTGATTCTGTCTCGAGCGAGGCCTCAAAGCTCCTCTCGAGGTGCAGCATGCAGCATGCAGCAAGCAGACCTAACTACATCCGTTACAGTTTGGGTGCACAGGCTCGGGACGCCATTTGTGATAAATAAATATACTTTTAGAGCACGACGTTCATTTTACCGAAGTTCATTGGTAATTATTATGCCAGCGACTTATAAAATATGACATCATTGCAGTACTCTGTGTATAAGGTATAGCTTTACAAATAAAGGAAGCTTACTTTAGCAAACACAACAGATAATGCGCGCCTCGGTCCGTGGGATACAAACGCGTGTAGGTGGGTAACGCCGGCAGCATTGCAACAACGGGTCGTTGTTGTTGTTGTTATAGCATTGTAACTGGTCACTTGGACTACTCCTGTACCACGGCGCGTTTACAAACAATCAATTTTACACGAACGCCCAAAACAACAAGAATGTGTACAACCCGTGGGGCATCGAACCCGCGACACATGGCTCAGCAGCCGGTGCACCTCCACTGATAATATCGTACTGAGTGTATGGGTCCGTAGTGCTGCTGTATGCTTTCTGGTGAGTATAGAGGCACGACAGCGAGCGAGGGCGACGCAACAACGTGAGCTCTGCTGCGAGCGCTCCCTCTTGTGTGACTCGTAATACGTTTCAGGCAAAGCGGGTCGCGAGACAGTCCGCGTCGGCGCTTGTTGTGTTAATGTGAATAAATAAATTATTGTTTGCGCAACGGCAGTTCGATGAGTGTGCCACATTAGCCAAATGATCGACTGAACGTTGCAAAATATGATAGTCATCAGATTAGTTCTCGCTAGTGACTTGAACTCATTACGTAACCACGTGATAATTCCCACTAACCAAGTAGGTGCATAACTAATGAATTATTAGGTAAGTGAGCATATCCGCGACGTGCGACACTACCGGCTCTGTGTGTACGTTGTTCATCCCGAGGTTCAAGCCGAGGACCTCGGGCAGACTTGCGGAAATGTTTTCAATAATATATTGTAATGAACCCGAATAATGAGCACAGCCCGTGCAATGCATGATGTACGAGAGCAGCGCTACCGGCGCTCGTTTCAAGTGATTGGCAAAATGACTGGGCGCAGCAGCCGCGCGGTGCGGGCGGCGCGCATGCGCGGTACGCGCGGCCACTGCAGGTGAGGGTCAATGTCGCGCGTGTCGCGAGCGCGCCTCTCGAGCCTCGGGATTGAATAGTAATATGTGAATGCTGCCGATGATGTATGTAAAATATGTACGTGCTCGGGTAGCTACTCGTCGAAGTGAGACAAATCAACCACTGGAGAGCTACCTGACCTGCCCCACCGGGACATGCAGGAAGGCAGCGCCTCCCAGGCCGCGGCGCCGGCGCTGTCACTCGCTGGGACCACGATCCCGGAGTAGAGCATAGCGAGTGTACGTGTGTGTGTGCGTGTGTGCGGGTGGGAACTAGTTTGTCTCGGAATCAGACGCTCACACTAAAGGAGGTCAATCAATTTCCACGTACTTTCAGTTATTGTATAATAAACTGTCGCCGTACACGACGCATTGTAAGCAATCTACTTTAGTGAATTATTATATTTATTATGTTAAGACCTCCTTGGCGACCAGCCCGCACTCTCCGTCACGTGTGTTTCGTCCCGATGTCTGAGTGAGTGCCTCGTTGGTAGACGCTGAGCCAAGCGAAGTGGCTCAGCTTGGATAAATCATGATGCAGTTTATGGCAGCGAATGACACATTTGAGCTAAACTATACGTAACCTACGTGTCATGTTCGTGAACGGGCGTCGTCAGTTTTGACTGGTCAGCTCCGGACTGTCTATTGTCCATAGGGTTATTTGCTTTTTCTGTTTATTGAATAAATATTAGTGTTACACTGTTCTCACATAATCATACCAACTTATTAATAAACAAAAAATCTGTATGTGAAACTTATTGAAAAAGAGTTTTTTTCTGTTCGGTACAAATGGGTCGCCTCGACCGGATTGATACCACGGCCTAAAACTTATTAGTTGCGGTGACCCAATCCCTTCCCAATTTCTTAAATCTCCGTTGCTCTAATCCCTAAAAGGCCTCTGGTGTAACGGGTACTAGCATAGCCAGGTAATCCGTCTGCTCGTTTGCCTTTATATTACATTAAAAACAGTGAAAGTGATAGACTGCATGGTTTTTTTTTTTTTTTTTTTTTTGTGAGGGGAAAATCATCAAATGACTTCTCCCGCCCAGGGCCGGGCAGGAGGGAGTGTCAGACTCTTACTGACTAAAAACCCCCCTGTTCCTTCTCCTGCTCTGTGCCGAGGTCGCGGTACCTCATTGCGCTTACCCCGCAACCCCGGCTGAACATCAGCCCTTTAGGGCCCCGTCTGTGGTGGTCGAATGGCTCTTTGGGGCGCGCGCGGAACGCTACGCGCCGTACGCTCGGGCCTGGTTCTGGTCGGGCGGCGAGCTGCCCTTACTCGCCGACCGCAGGCCCGTACTTACGGTGGCCGGAGATCGTCCCTCGATCCCCGACGCCCGTAGTGTCGCCAGTTGCGGCTGCTGGGGCGTGAGGAGGAGGATTGCTCCCTCACGCGGGCCGCCTCTCTCTTTGCGAGCATGACTGCTTCACAAAAGGAGGAGACGGCGTCCCAGTTCCTCTCATTCCGCACCATGGCCTCGACTAAGGCCGGGCGCGAGAGGTCGCCGCCGCCGATCACTTCCCTGAGGATACGGCGGTGCTCAGCCCAGGCAGGGCATACCGCTACCGTATGCTCCACCGTATCCTCTAGGTGGTCCTCACAATGACGACACTCGGGCGTTTCCTCCCGCTGAATCCGAAACAGGAACCTACCGAAGCTGCCGTGCCCGGTAAGCACCTGCGTCAGACGGAAGGTGAGGACGCCGTGGCGTCTCTCAAGCCACTCCTCAAAGAGGGGTCTTACCGCTGCTATGGTAGCGTGCCCGGCCCTCGGTTGCGACAGTCGTTGTCTCCACTCTGCCATGAGATCTCGCCGGAGCTCATTCCGCCACGCACTTATTTGGCGCGGCAGAGGATCTTCGCCCCGGCGACGCGCGTCTGCGCGCAAACTGTAGACGCGCGCGAGCGCCTTCGCTTCTAGATCCCACGGCGGTGATCCGGCAAGGAGGTTCGCCGCCTCCCCGGAGATCGTGCGATACCCGCGGATTACTCGTATAGCCATGACCCTCTGGGACGCGACCAGCGTACGAGCCGGCCGCCGCTTCAAGTCCGGCGCCCACACAGGGGCACCGTAGAGGGCCATGGATCGCACAATCCCCATATACAACCTCCGGCAGGAGGCGTTTGGCCCCCCGAGGTTGGGAAGGAGCCGCTTGAGCGCGGCCCCAGACCGTTCCAACTTAGGGGCCAAACGACGAAAATGCTCCGTGAAGTTCCATCGGCTGTCGAGGACGAGACCCAGGTACTTCATCGCCGACTCGACGCCGATGGTAACTCCTCCTGCCGTTACTTGGGACCCACCTGGAGGTGGCGCGCTCCGACGGCCATAGAAGCACATGGCCTCGGACTTGTGGAGCGCCACCTCGAGTCCCAACTGCCGGATCCTTGCAACGACTGTCGCAACCGCTTGTGACATCAGGTCGGCCGCCGCCTGATGCGACCTCCCGTTCGCCAGCACCAGCGTGTCGTCAGCATAACAGACAATGCTGACGCCGCTCGGGAGGTCGGTGCGTAGCACCCAATCGTACCCGATGTTCCACAGGAGAGGTCCCAGGACCGATCCCTGTGGGACACCGCGCGACACCTCTCGCCGATTCCACACGCCCCGGTGACCGGGGTAGATGACGCATCTGTCCGTCAAGTAAGCCTCGACTACACGACGGAGATAGGCAGGCACCCGGTGATACCGGAGTGCCTCCAAAATGCAGCTCCAGGGCAGCGAGTTAAAGGCGTTGGCGATGTCCAGAGACACCGCCACGACGACTCGCCTCCCGGCCAACGCTGTCCCCGTCGTGAGGTCCCTCACGCGCATGATGGCGTCCACCGTGGAGCGCCCTCTGCGGAAGCCGAACTGTCCGTCCGCTAAATCCGGCCCCCTTCCAGACAGGTGCCCGACGAGGCGGTCTGAGATTATCCTCTCGAACAGCTTTCCCACCTCGTCGAGTAGCACGATGGGCCGGTACGCGGACGGGGAGTCCGCAGGACGCCCCGGCTTCTTCACGAGATAGACTGCATGGTTGGCGCGGTGGCTGGGCAACTGGAATAACTTATATTGCAGGTTTTTTTCCCAGAGCAAAATCAGTGATAATGGAGTAAGGTTTCAGACGCGGGGTGAGCGTGTATGGGTCGTGCAGTGGAGCGGCACGCTGCACGGCGCGCGTTACGTCGCGCGTCGGCCGCGCTCAGGGCACGCTTGCGCAACACTCGTAACTATACCATGATATGTGGCAACACTTTGCTTTTGATACTAGCTTGTAGCATAATTATGTGAATTATAAAAAGGTCACAGTAAGCGCGCGCTCAATAAATAATGAAATTAGAACAGAGCACGCTGGCGAGCCATACACGTTACATACGTAAACATACAAGTGCAACTAACTAATGATTATGAACACGCCTGCTATTTTCAGTCACGGCAAAGTTCTACATCTCAGGGAGATGAGGAGCCAGTGCGAGACACCGCGTGGTCACCGTCGCCTTCTTCCTCACAATACACTTCAAGCGGGAGCCGGCAGCTGATGATTTAGTTCATTAAAATTGGGCATCCACAGTAAGGAATGTGAAATAATGAAAGAGGTCATATTTTTTTTACTCGTTGTCATACGTCTACGTCAATTAGAGGCTTTGGATAAAACATTTATATTTGTACAAAACACAAATGGTGGAATATTTCACTAAAAGCTTATAATTGCTCAGCGAAAGAGTTTCACGGAGTTGTCATTTTTGAAACGAGAACGACAGCGTTGAGGGCGTAAGTCACCCTGTCTCTAAAATCTAAACTCCGTGTGGCAGGCTCTGCCTCAGTTCGGGTGGCAGGGCGCCGCGAGGCACGACCGCGTCCGGTCACTAGGAAGGCCGCTTTAACCTGTAAACTAGTAAGTAGGTTGACCAGTGATAGTTGCCGACGGTCACCGCTAGAGGTCGTATATATTACCACGAAACACTATCAATTCGTGCAACCATTACCTACATAATTAGGCTGTTAATTATGAATAGTATGCTAATTATTAGCGTATATACAATTGCGCCCACTTACCGCTAGCCAGTACACGAAGTCTCGGCTTCCATCGGCTTAATACTCCGACAATGATATCCCGGGGATAGTGTAGCAGCAGCGGCTCGTCATTGGTGTCTATGTACTAACGTAGTGCTCGGTTTATATGTGGAGGAACATCATCAAGTCGGAGTCTGACTCTAACTTAGTAAAGAGGTCGCCGTACCTCGTACCTACGCTACTACTCTGTGGCTACTACACATATTATTGACGCATTATATTTTAAAAACATTTACCTAATGTGGAACTACTTAATTATAAAGTGTGTTTATTTATAGTTTAATGAAAATCCAAACTAATATTAAATGCTAAAGTAACTCTGTCTGTCTTTTCTTCACGCCGAAACTACTGAACCTATTTTTATTTTTTAAAAAGAAAACGTTGCGCTACACTAGAATTTTCTCCTGTGTCGCTTACAAACATACAATTATACATACACATCACACCCAGACCCGAAACAACAATTTGTGGATCACACAAAGAGTTGTTCCGTGCAGGGATCGAACCCGGGACACGTTGCGGGGCAGCCAGTTGCTCAGCCACCGCGCCAACCGTGCAGTCTATTCATTATTATTTGTGTGTGGTACAGACATAGTTTGGAACTCCAGAAAGGGCGTAGAATTGTTTTTAAACCAAAAAATTTGCAGGAAGTGACTATTCTACGCAGGCAAAAGCATAAATAAATGCGGTATGAAAGGGACGCCGAAGTGATACCACGGCGTTACAGAAAACTAGCGTGAAACAACGCTAACGCTTTGTGTACGTTTCGCTGTACTTCCATTTTCCAGCGGCTCCTCCTGGTGGCATTGTATGTAGGTTCCTATTGAAAACAAATCATTTATTTGTACTGTAGAAAAGCCTTATAATTTGCCAGGGACCCTTGTAAGCTCTACACCAATGTAACATTACGGAATGCAAATACTGTGTGCTTGGTGCTTGCTCAACTGTAGCCGCTGCTTTAATAAAATAATATCGCAACGTTATCTATCATCTGTTATTAATTAGCCGTAAACCGAGAAAACTAAGCCAAGGCGCGGCGGCCGCGGACGCAGGCGGCGCGAGGGGAGGGGGGGGGAGCATGCGATATCGGTGAAACTATGACGAACAATGACGATGTTAACAAACACATCGATATTGGGTGTCAGCAGCGGCAGCGCCCGTTGCGGCACGAGCCCCGGCAGGGCAAGGCACTGAGGTGACCTGACGCCAGTAAGGTCGAGGGCGGCGCCCGGGGCTGGGGTGGCTCCTCCACAATGTTAATTGACGTGACATATGTCGCGGCTCGGCCTCGCGCGGCGACCTGCGACCTGCGCCCGCGCCGCCATTACGCCGCGCGCCGCCACTTGCGTGCGCACGCGACCCGCGACCTGTGACCCGCCGCCCGCCGCCCGCCGCCTGCGCATGCGCCGCCGCCTGCCTACTCGACGTCTTCATTCCTCGCCACACTCACATCGCTAATTGTTGCGCAGCCTCACTCAATGATTTACGATGTCGAATATATACAAAGTCCCAGGGGGTCATAAAATTACAATATTTGGTTAGGCAAGTAACGTTGCGCTGCGCGACACTCAGCAGCACAGTATCAGAAGTCCAGGTGAACATGATCTATCTGTCGTGGCGAGTACGGAGGCCACTTACCTTAGTCTTTTTTATACCATCGAAAGACCGCTCTACATGAGACGAGAGGGAGTGTCGGACTCGAGTAGTGACTAAATACAACCCAGTTCGTTGTGCTGCTCTGGGCCGGAGCGGTGGCACATTATTGCGTTTGCCCCCGCCACCCTGGCTGAACGTCAGCCCTATTAGGCCCCGTCTGTGATGATTTTATGACTCTTTAAGGCCGGAGGTGTTCTTCGCACGTATTACGTCCGTGTTTGGTTCTGGTCAGATGGCGAGTCACCCTTGCTAGCCGGCCGCAGGACCGCACTTACGGTGACCGCAGATTATCACGTGACTCCGACGCTCTGGTGGGCCAGACCGTCAGGGGGATACTTCCATCACGCGCTCTGCCTGTTTTCTTGCAAGTCTCACTGCACAGATAGAGGAGACGGCTTCTCTATTTACCCTCGCTCCACACCATGGCCTCGACTAAGGCTGGGCTCGAAAGGTCGCCATTTTGCTTACGTCTGGACTTAAAAGTGACCGTGACCTCTGATTTTCTTTCAGTGTTTCTATTCAGCGTAGTCAGTTATTAGTTCTCAGTAACTAAACTTAGAAAGTAAGTAAAGAAAAAAAGAAAAACATTTATTTTTGCGCACACATATAGAAACAAAAGTACCTACTCATATAAATCTGCAAAAGTCGCATTGTTACTGGACAGCTTCCGAATCTGCATCCTCACGCAAGTCCTACGATCGTTATTTGTATATAATCCAAACATAACCACAGCTGCGCTTGTATGCGCCCAGCAGCCGCGTGCCATCCGCAGCTTAACGTTGTTGGTTCCTACACACTACACGCACAGACCAGTACACGCTGCCTGCTCCTGCAGATAATAATATAGAGCTACTGAATCACCAGATACCTGTATGTTGCGCTCAGTGTCTGACAGAGAAATGTGTCCAATCTTTTCACTTGTGCTGTTCGATGGAAGCTCCTAGATATGACTTTTTAAATACCTCTTTAATTAGCTCTAGTGGTGCCTATCTTGCTGATTCTTGCTATAGAACATTTATTTGGATCTTATTATACGTACTCGTACGCGATACGCGGTAGGATACTTCGCTAGAGGCTGTACTGTAGTCGCTCAGTAAGGAGCGGGGAAAACCATGCAACGCCTCTGTGCCGCGGAAAACTTACAGCAGAGTGAGAGGCGGGACGGCGGGGGAGGGGAGGCGCGGGGAGGGAGGCTCTGGGCTGGCGCGGCGCCGGCGCCGGCCTCTGCGGCACTCGGTCGCGCGCGCCCGCTCCGATCACTCGCGTCCCCGGACTTCCCGCGCAGCAGTGCACCTCCCGTAAGTGTCTCCGACGCCGCCAGCCACCTGCAGCCGCTCGGTAACGTACCCGCATACACACACAAACACCACACTACACAGCCGGTTGCATAAGCGCAAAGTTTCCGCCTTGCTCCACTATGAAACAGAAAGTGTCCAAGACACGACTCTATTCCCGGTCAGACGTCCCAGCTCTGCGGCGAATTTGTCGCGGAACTGAATGTAGTGCAACATTGAAGTCCGTTGCCACACCGGGGCTGCGCCGGCGCAACCTCGCCGCTCGACATTGGGCGAGTTTCGACACAACTTCGATCTATCGCACTATCGAAACCGATTTCGCTAACATTGAGCGGCAGGCGCAGTCGCAGGCTCGCGCTATGTCGCGCGGCGGCGGGCGCGGACCGGCCGATGTAAACAAACAGAGCGGCGGCGTGACGTCACACGCGTGCGCGTCGCGCGGCTTCCTCGTACAAGTGGGTCACTCGACTCGTTATGTAAGCGTCGTTTGGTGTCCTAATGATTTCATGTCATCTTATCTAACATTATACTGCACCAACTAAACATATACAACTCGGAAAGAAAGTAGTACACCAGTCGCGGTCAAGGTCGTGACTCTACCGGATGACCCCGCTCCACGACCCTCCCCTCACCATCTCGCACCAACATCTATAAGATTCAACAGTTTACTGTTTTGTGTATAACATAATTGGCATCCATGAACTGTGCACTAGTTGCCCAACAAGTCGTTGTAGTTGCCCGCTTAGTTACACTAGCAGAATGTCGGTCCTTATGTCAGCTTGGAGTTGTCATGCTCACTTAAAGGTCATATTGGCGCTGGCACGGGCATCGCTCAGTTCCCTATATTATGGTTGAGTTGGGCGATACTGGTGCAGTGGTACTGGTGGTCAATTAGAACTGGTCAGCTCCGGACTGTCTATTGTCCTTAAGGTTATTTTCTTTTTATGTTTCTCTGTATATTAGCGTTATACTGTTCTCTCATATTCAAACCAACTAAATAATGTATCAAAGAATCTGTATGTGACACTGATTTAAAAAGAGTAACCATGGAGTTTCTTGCTTGTTTTTCTCGTTTGAAATCTACAGTTTGGAACGAGCAAATAGCTTCACTAAGAGGACTGCCCGACAGACTGACATGATCTTAAAATTTTGTTTGTCGTTCAAAAGTGCCTGTAAGGATCTAATTGAAATAATTTTTTTTTGACTTTTGACTTTTCTGCCCGCCTCCGTGTCTCGGCGCACTAATAATGTCTGGTCACCACTGTTTGATACTTTAGTCGGAACTGTTCGAGCGCCATGTTGTACCTGCTATACCTGCTAGCTTATATCTGTGACTTAATTAACAAATTGACTTTCAAGTATTCTATAAAACTTTCCAAAGAGAGCTTCTATTATTGTACACAGCTGATAAGGGCCTATTGCAGACTAAAAGCCTCTTCTCTCATGGAGAAGAAATGAGCATCAATCAATACTTTCAATAAGTCTAGGTTTCCTCGCGCTGTTTTCCTTAACTGTATTTCAGTAATGTCTAAATAATAAAATATTGTAAAGTGCATAAAACTCGGAAAAGTCACATCTGCCAGTGCTATCTGGCAGGCTCCGGAGCCACGCCCGCACCAGAACCGAGTGATTCAACGTTTTGTATGGTTCCGAAGACTAATTATTTAATATGCTGCATGCTGTATATAATCTATAATTAGGAGTATTGATGCCTCTTTCAATAAGGCCACATAGTGTATGTATATACGCCTGTGGCCCAAGAGCTGAGACCTACCTCCCGAGACACGAGCGCGGCATCCGCGCACTAGTTAACCTGGGGTCAGCCACAATGTTCTCATTTCGAATCAGTTGTCATTGCCACTAATTATGTATCGCACAATAAATGAAGTGGAAACGAGAACAAGGATATCGACCGCCGAACTGCCGCCGCCTCGCTCTGTCGTCACCTGCTTGACATTTGCCAGTCGTGAAGGTCACGGGGGTCACAGAGGTCACGGAGGTCGCGGCCACTGCACTCACCTGCGACTGCAGCGACCCCCTCCACAGCCCTTCGGAAGCGCAGGCACGTTGCAAGCAACGGAAGTGTAGCCGGGCGAGCGCGCCCTTGAACTCGCTCATCTCACGCTAGAGTCGCGCGTGCGCAATGTGCCACGCGCCACGTGGAGCATGTGCGCTGCAACCATGACTGCACCACCCAACATAATGATTCAATGATAGCGAGGACATTCTGCTGTCGGGTATTGTGACGCCGGCTCATGGCATATGAAAGCTGCAACTAATCGCCCTCCGCGTGGACTGCGATGTGGATGTGGCGCGACCCGCAAGTCAAATGTTGCGCAACTTGTCGTGGGAACTCACGACTGGCACACAGACAACTTTGCCCACAGCAGAGCCGGTCAGTTGCAATACGGAACACAGGTCGAAGTGATAGTAGAACAGAGAGGTCGCGGGGCCACATGATCGATGAGGCGGCGTTGCACCATCCCGGCAATAGGTCCACGCCAGCAGTTACATAAACTGGCCTGATATGTAATCAATACGGTGGTCTCAATGAAGTGAAGGCGAGAGTACGGCAGCGGGTGCACCTCATTGCAAAACTGCACGGCGCCCCCCCCCACCTCCCCCGCAGCTCGTGCCCCGGGTGGAGTGGGCGCAGCTGATGCAGCTATCCACGCACGTGTGTCGCGCCGACTACTGCGACGCTATGACGTGTGTCGTGTTTACTTTCACGCTCTGCTAACTGCTCAGCATTCTAACGATGTAAAGTAAACAGCCAGGTGAGTGCTAACTACCTGAGCACACAGTGCGACACGCACACATGCACACGTTTACAAGTAATTAAGATTCGCACCCGTCTTTGCATGCTTAACAAACTTGTCAAAAGTGTCCTGTCTGTCAGAGCTGTGCTGTGAGGCAAATTAATGGCATTAACACCAGTTAAAAGTATCAATTATAACATACAGTTTGGCGGTAGGATCGTTGAGCTCTATACATCGGCCTGACGGTGACGCGCAGTATGTGAGGCGCTGTGACGTCCGTAGTTCCGCTGCTTAGCAGAGTCACGCCGAGAGCCCACAGTTCAACATGTCATCTGATTTAGTCACGTTACAAAAACAGCAAGATGTTCGTCCAGTGCTGACATTGAGTATTTCCTTCGTGTCACCCTGCCTAGAATATACAGCTGCGTCCGTCACAAACAGTCTGGACTTCGAACCGGATCTATATAGTACAAGTTACGAAATGGAATGCAATCTCGAAGCATGACGGGCGTGAGCAGCAGTAGAGGCGGCGGTAACTCGATCAGCCGACCGTTGGTTATATCACCGACCGGTCGCCGCCGGCGCCGCTCCACCACTTGTTTTGCTCCCTGTTATCCAATTCGCTAGAGACCAATACAATCCATCTTAAAATCTTTCACTTAGATCAGTGATTGCGGAAACTCAGAGCGTCGCTCGCAGCCTCCGGTCAATATTGTGTGAACAGATACATGTTACATAATGTCAATAAATACGCCTCAAAACAATCAAAGTCGTTACACCAGCAGTCGTAATCAGAGCACGTAACATACATACGTGTGTGCGTGTGTACGTGTGTGCGCGTGCGCCACTCGTGACTCCGCGCGAGCCACAGCCTAGCAGTAGGCCCGGCGCGACATACTGATGGGTGTCGCGTATCACTCCCAACTCACTCATCTTCAGAGAACGTACCTCACTTCCGTCGTACAAACGCATTACTGACAACAACGCGACTATCGCCAAACTTCGAT
Organism: Spodoptera exigua; assembly: GCA_902829305.4. Classification (NCBI taxonomy): domain Eukaryota; kingdom Metazoa; phylum Arthropoda; class Insecta; order Lepidoptera; family Noctuidae; genus Spodoptera; species Spodoptera exigua. The sequence goes on along the minus strand of LR824613.2, from coordinate 4,454,140 downwards.
GGCAAGATGTCTTCTTCTCTATTGGAGCACCCGCTGTGGTCGACGTTCGGTCTTGCCGCTCATGATTTGATGCATTACTCAAATATGATTAGAAATAAACATGATTCAGTAATAGTCAGCAAGTTAAGCAACTGTATGTGTGCATGCTGTGGCTTGCGCGTGCGCCACTTTCGCTGGCGGAAGGAGGTCGCGCGCGCGCGCCGAAAGGCGAAAGGAAACGCACACAGATGCGACACTGTGCCAAACACAAACACACAGACACAGCTACAGCGTAAAGTTACGTGCGCGTGCGCCAGGCTTAGGCAGACTAGCGCACACAGCCACACAGGAACCGCACACGGGCGCGAGCCCTGCATGTGCATGTGTGCGTGCCACCACATTAACACTTAGACCTTTCGCGAAAGCTTACGTAAGCGCTGGCTAAGTCTGCGCAACATATCGGTTAACGAAATATTCTAATAAAAATGTTTAATTAAAGAGAACAACAGATAGAGTCGCGTCCGGCCGTGACCCGCGTGCAAGGCCGCGCCGTACTGCTGGCGCACACTCAGCTTTCTCAGTCCTTGTGCAACTGCTCAGCTTACTCTTTACATTTGGCAGGAAGTGAGTGCCGCTCATGTCCTGCCTACTACAGGACATGAGGTATCAATTTTTCACAAATCGATAGATTGGAAACCGGTTTTTATGATTACTTCCATGAACCCTACAAAATCGATTGCACTTATATATCATGTGATGCAACGTTAAGTCTAGCAAACAAAATAATAAACAGTGCCAAGGCTTTAAATACCTATTACACGTACCTGTGAATAGTTATGTATTATTTATTCCAATATTCATTAACACGCTTATACGAAGTTTTGATCACATTAAAATAAATAAGAGTGTATAGAGTGAATGCGAAAACATATTATGGCAATCATAGTGATTTAATTGGACAAAAATAACGCATTAATATTATCGTTGAGATTTCGTGGTCCTTGAATACAATTTAAAGTGGAGTCGTGACTAAAGCAGATAGAGCTATTCGACTTCATTTTTTGGTGTTAAGTATGTAGTTTTGGTAAAACAGCGTCGGTTATCAATGTATTTCCTGGTTGCCATAATATGTCATCCCTTAATGTATTGTAGACGACAATCTTAGTTTCTCATCACAGCTACACGCTGACTTATTGGATACGAATTTATCACATCCCTAATAATCAACATACCTAATTACAAATGTATATTTAGTCCCCAAATTAAAGCTGTTTATATGAACTAAAATATATTAAACTATTATCCTTATTATTGTAAAAATAATATTAAGACCAACAACGTTAGAGTAATAAAATAAAGAGAATAATATAATTTGTAGAAACCACAGAAGACATACTAAGTTAAGTATTTCTTCTCTATAATTATATAATCTACTTGCTTTTCATCAGCTGTATATACTATAAATACTCTACAAAGCAAGGCTATATTTACAGCGTTTTATATTGTACAAATAACAACGATTTGTAGCAAGTGCAACAACAGCAAAGAAACACGCGCGTTGATGTCTTTTATTGGACGAATTGAACGATAGGAAATAATAAATTGTTACCAATTATAATATAATTAAGGCCATTTTTTTGTTAAAAAAGCATCCTGTTCTCACTTCTGCTTCGATTCGGGGCCGTGGTGAATTACTGCACTTGCTCCCGCAACCTTCATCGGGCTCCAACTGTGGTGCTCGACCTGACCCGAACCTACTTGTGTGCATCATTTACATGCCTTCATGGTGGATCGCGGAAAGTGTACGTGTAGCCAGGCGGACCGCTCGACTGGGGCGTTGTTCGTCAGCAGCGTCAGTGCTGCCCTGGCAGCCAGCCTGGCGGAGGTTGCTGTGCGCTTGCCATGGACTAATCATGTTTTTATGAAAGTGGAATGTATCGGGCGTCGGTCGCCTCGTGAGAACGGGCGACACTTCACAACGTGCTGCGCAATCCGATCACTTCTTGTAACACTCTGGGCACAATGCGCATGCGCATACTTGCTGCACTCACGTTTTTCATCATGCCACTGTAGCGTGGGAACTTCAAGTTGTAGTAGCTAAGCGTGTGGGAAGCTGCGGACTCTCGCGGCGCCACCTGCGACTCCGCCGATACCATACCGTTGCTATGAGATAAAGCGAGTCAAAACAATTAAAAGTTTAATCAACATTATCACATGTTTTACTAACTTGTTGGCTAAATCAATTATTAGCTTAATGTTGCTTGCTGTGATTGCACGAAACATTTCTATATAATTGCGGTTCAAATTTATTTTGACAAAGGCGTCGTTCGTGTTCATGCACTCTCGTGTGACGTTCAGGAGGTGGAATATATTAAATGCTAACAACGTGTGCATCTAGTGGTGCGTTGTTTGTTGCTGTGTAACGAATTAAAGAAAAGAAAAGAAGCCATGCTTCGGCACGACAAATCTCTAATCCTCAACCAAACAGCAGATAATCCGTTTGCCTGTTTATCGACCTATAGCACAAACAAGTTCGGTATCTCGTGTTGCATGTTGCGGTCGCGGCGCCGTGTGTTGCCAATGCGAACGAGTGCAGCTTTTACCGGCGACCTCGGTACGCCGCTCACTGCTCACACTCACTAACCTTTCTGAAAATATGACAAACGTGCGTCACATTACTTTAACGGGACGTTAACATGCAACATTACGACGAGGTCGCGACAGCGCGCAAGTGTGCCTGGCACTCGGCAATACTTGTGAGGGCATCCAGCGCTAGTGCTTGTGAAACATACCGGCGCACGCGCACAACCGCTTGCCACACCGCGCCGCTCTTATTAATAAGCTAGATGAAGTATACGTACCACATGTACGTATACATATATTTATACAACATGTTCACGATACGAGAGACCTTCACATCTTATAACCACGAAATATACCACAATGTGAACACATTCCGTCATTAGTTTAGTATATTTAAACAAATACTAGAAAGCACTACAATTTCAAAAGAAATTACTATTTTCCAATTTTCGTTGTAAAATTTAACCTTACCTTTAAGTCAGACACAATATGTAAATCGTTGTGTTCCTATCGGTAGGTATATTGATTTGGACGAGCGCAACTCCCCTGACGTCTAGGTAAGCACCGACTAGGTTGTGGTGCACACAGACTTCTGATGCACTCCTGCCGTTGATTCCGCTCGGTTTGTGCGCTAATAACAAAAGCATTTGTGTTTCGCAGCCCTAAACCCGTCTGTCGGGCGATTTAAATCGGCTGACGTCTCTCCGGTTAAATGGCCATGTTAGTGTAATGAAAACTCGTAAATACGGCAAATGGCGCTCCCGTCGACACCAACATATCGTGATATTTTGCTGCTCGCTTTTATTATACTTGCGACCCTTATTATTTCGTGTCAGGTCAATTGGCGTAGCCCCATTTCATAAACAATTTCTTAGAATTAATATTATTTTTATTCGACTTATTGTTTAAACTTATTTTAAACCAGGCAGTATGCTACTTAGAACAAACTCGTTGTGACGAATTGTATAAAAAAACTCCACTAAAGTATAAATTGATTTAATGTGGCAAACAATGGGCGCGATGACGTCACGCGCAGCTGCCTTCCAGATAGTGGGCGTCATCGAAGGGCGCTCGAGGACGTCCACATTCGCCAGGTTTTGTGTTTTTCCTTATGCGTCAGCCGGTGACGGGCCGGTGAAAGGGTGTTGTGCAAACTGCAACCAGAGGCGCCCCTCCCGCACTCCAGCCACTGCTCATGAGACGTTATTCACTGTAGATGCTGGAAAACCTAATTTGAAACTCGTCCATAAGAATACATCCTAATTCGATCTCGGGCTCGGCGCGCTTGTGCTGAGCTCGGGGCGTCGAACGTGGCTCGCTTTGTGCAACTATTGCCGTTAATTATGTATACTATAGCTGTGGCAACTAATGCCAGTTGAGCAAAGCACCGACGCTATCGCCGGCGACTGGAAGTTGCCCTCACTGACGTCCGGCCGAGAGTTGCGCCACAGATACCCGAAACAGTCTCGCGCTAAGGTTAAAACAACAGCTACCAAGTAAGGTCATATTAAAATATATTTCCCGGTCGACGCACATTCACCAACATAAGGAAGTGCTCTGAGCACTCGGCGTTAACGTGTTTTCCACTAAAACGTTTAAATGGCACAGCTGAGTGTGTACAACACGTCGAGCGCACTTGTTGTAACAAGTTGTGACTTCCGCCAAGCGAAGGCCTCGCCTGCGGGAGCGGGCCCAGCACGCAGTCTCTGACCCCGCGCCGCGAGATGTCGCCCGTGTTGCGTCACGCGTCACGTAATGAGACGCGGTTAAAGATAATATACTCCGACAACAACATTACGAAAAAAGCAGCGAGCTATCAGATTGTCGCAACACTACCTCACGCAGATGCCGTAATAACATAACCAGCTATGGAAATATTTCAGCGCAGTGCGACTCACACTTAACCTCGTTTGTTGCGACGAAAACGCCCATATTGACTAGGCACGGGCTGCTAGCTGCCGGAGCCACGTGGTCGACTCGCACCGCCTGACTGCCGACTGCGGCTAAACCTACAGGAGCCGCCGTTGTACTAGGAGCATGCACGGTGACTACACGGAAGTGCGTCCAGTGACGGCGCGACATCGTTACGGTCGCCCAATGCTTCGGAGGCGCACAGAACAATCGTTACTTTCGCAAACATTACGTGCGGGACGCGGAACTAGCCAGTGAGCGCGCACAATGCCGGCATTACACACAATCTCTGTAATTGCAGTCATTACATGGGCCTAGAGTGCCCCGGCACTCTGGGGGAGGGCAGGCCCCCTCCTTCCAGTCCCTCCAGCATTACACCCTAGAAAAAAACAACTTGTCTCGTGCGACCAGAGTCGTCGTGTGCCTGACCACGCTGTTGTATCAACATTCGCGTGTGCTAGACACTGCCGTCGTGGGTATCACAGACTCTACTTTGTTTTGTTGTCTTTCTGTTTGCTTCACTTTATAGGAGATGTGATAGTCTGCGCGCGCTACGAACTGTTGTACCAGTAGCGAGCATTGCTCACGAAGGTCGTCAGCGCACACTGAGTGCTGTCGGGAACTCAGCAATATGCTGTTTGGAGTGATTACGTGAACCAACTCATTAATTACGAAAAGCCATTTACTAGTTGCAATTGAGTTGTGTGGATCCAAGTCGATGGACATTCGATCGAGCCAGCGCTTGTCTCACAACGGTTGCGACACCCGTAGTGGAGCTGCGATGTGGGCTCCGCATAACGTTGCAAAGATTATAGGTAATAGCGTACATTACGAGTAATGCGCGAGTTAGACGCACGCGCACGCGCACTCGGTACATAAGGCGCACCGCCGCCGCCGGCCGCCACTCGTCGCCGCGCGCCGCCTCCCGCCCGCCACTAGGTATGTCTCACATTACTACATCTCGTAGCCTCTCGCCTACGCGCTACGCGCTACGAGACTACGCGTCCACTGCGTACTCTGACAATGTATACGTATCGATTTTACAAATTTATGTATTATGTAAATGACATTGATTCGTAAAATGGATATTGTGTAAAAGCTTCAGATTATTGTCGATTTGTTTGTCAATAGTATTCATTATATATGTAGGTACACACATATGTCAAGTTTGTTAACAGATTATTTGCATAAAAGGTTTTGGTCAGTAAAATAAAATTTCAACGCACACGTAACACGCTCGAACAGAACGAGCAGTTACTCAAGTAGCTGTACGCACGTGCGGTGCGCAGTGCCAGGCTGGGAGACACGAACATCCTCCTATTACCTATCAATTGATATAATTACCGGCCGTTCTCTGTTTGCAAACAATGCGCACGTGCGCACGCGCAGCCCTCCAACGGATCAAGTTGTTGAATCAACTCCGACCTTGATCTGATATTAAATTATATGAAATGAATTGAAACTGTCGACGTCGACTGTGAAACTATACATAAATGAATGATTACAAAGTGACCGCGAGGTCGCGGCCAGCCACTCTAACGAACTGCTCGATGCAATCACTGATCAGATTATAAACTAGCTCCTGTCCGCGACTTCATCCGTACGCAACACTTACTTTGCAGGTCTGTGGCTAATTTCCTCAAAAATCGATTGAATCGTGCGCACGTGACTGTGAAGCCGTTAGGATAGAGTTACTTTCGCATTTATACAAATATAGCAAACGTATTTATACTTGGTGCGGGTTGGGGAAGCCGAGCAAGTCGTGCCGCGTTGTATCCGCCAGACTCACCTCACCCGCTGTGTCTGGACACATGGGGTCGGATGTGAGCAGTTGTTGCGGTTGCGCCTGCTCAACCATTGGCTCACCACTCGCGAGCCGACGCTCGGCAGACGATGATTGAATTAAAGTGAGCTGATGTTCGGCGCTAGTCCAAGAGCCGGCAACACGTGGGGCGGCTGCAGTCCGCCGGGCTCCCGTCGCGTGTCCCGTGTCGACAGCTTCAGCTCGTTCATTATATTATTAAAAGCTGAATTCGAGTGCAATAACAACTTAATGATCTACGTTCCGTGGAAATTAATTTGCATAATTTAACTTTGATATTGAGCAAGTTTGACCACGCTTACGAAATTTAATATCGTTCATTTGAAATTCAAATGTTACCTTACGTAGAGACGTGGCCTAATAAACTAATACGACACTTGAGTAGTGTGTGTGTGTGTGTGTGTGTGTGTGTGTGTGTGTGTGTGTGTGTGTATCTCCAGCTACAATGAGGTCGGTGCCGACAACGATCGCCACTAAGTCAAGAGAATGGCCAGAAACGTGTAATTACAATGATACGTTCAAACTGCTCACGTACTTACGACATAATTGCATTCTGAAGATTAGCTAATTTGCTCGTTACGTGTTACATACAACATCCCAGCATTAGCGAAGATAGCCGCCATTAGTTGCGGCGACACTGAGTAACCCCCCGCCTCCCCGCTCCCGGGCCGGCTACTGGCTCCTGCCGCGGTCCGCGTGTCGATGGAAAAGGAACAATATCGCCTTAACCTCGAATAAATGAATCGAGTGGCCCGAGTCGGCCGCTGTGTCGCAATGCTCAGTGCTGGCGCTGGCCGCGGCGTAATGTTTCATGACTTAGCCGCAGTAAGGACGCGCCCTCGCTGCGTCCTTACTTAACATGTGTATATCCTGTTCCCACAAATACAATAAATAATTACAAAAGTTATGTTTAATTGGTGAGAATCTCGTAAGCTAATGTAGCCACGGCGGTGTCTGCGCGTCTAGAGAAACTATGAAATGATGATATACTACTGTAGGAGCACGATGTACTCACTACTGCTGGGCTCTGAAAGCAGAGGTCGCGTGTGCGTGTGCGTTAGCGCAATGTTACGCGGTCTGCATACACAACATGTCTCACACACACATGCGGGGACGCCGAGCTGCGACAGCTGCTCAAATGCTTGTTTGGTCCAGGTCATCGACAGCCTTCACTCTACAATGTTGAAGCACAAGTTGTAATGAGTTGCTTTCATTGTACAATGTTGGTAACTGCGTCACTCGCATTCACAACACTTCAAGCACATTGTAGAGGGAAGGCGAGACGGACGAAAGCAAGGTGTAATGTATCGAAACAAACTTGCGTTACAGGTCCCAACAGACAGTTAGCAACGTTGAGAACGAGCAGGCAGTGTGGTGTCGCAGCACTAGTTGAGCACGAGACCGTGACAGCACGCAGCATGAGGAGCTCCCTGTACATAGTGGCGCTGTGCGCGCTGGTGGCGGCCCGCGCCGCGCCCGCGCCCGACGCCGCGCCCGAGCCCGCGGCCCAGCCCGCGCCGCAGCCCGCCGCCGCCGCCGCCGCCGCCGCCGCCGCTGACGACAGACCAGAGATCATCGAGATCATCGCCCCCGCAGCCAGTGCGCAGGTAACGGCGGCAGCCACACACATATTTCAATGTATAACTTAACATTGATTTTGACGCTGGCCGTATCATAGTACATGGAGTTCGTACCTCATCATTATTCATTGATAAAGTAAAGTCGACTCTACGCTTGCGAGTACCATCGACTTCTCTATGCGTTGCACTGTCCTTACTTTCTTTTCTATATTTTATTGTTTGATACATTACACACAATGTAGTTCATATATTAGGAATTAAAACAGAGCTATTTTTACTGATTAAATTAATTACGACTATGCAGAAATATTGTTCAATGTTTTTAATATATACACACACTATGCGCGTGTGCACCCTCGTTACTTACGCCGAGCGTCATTGAATGTAAGTTGTCTTCTTAAATAATAGTCGAGTGAGCCAAGTCGCGGCACGGGTCAGCGCGTCGCGTGACCCTAATCACCTCCATCAATAAATAATTACATAATTGCCGCTGTACGAATGCCTCGCGTCATTACGGGGCCGCGGCCCCAACACGCGAGCTACTGCAGCCTCCACTCAACTGCTGCCTGTTGCAGGAGACGCTGGCGACGCTCAACCTCGGCGCGCCCGGCTCCGAGCTCAGCGAGAGGAACAAGAGGACCATCGGCATCTTGCGCCAGCTGTTCCCCTCTCTAACGCAGGTAAAGTCGCGGGCTTCAGGCGCCGCCCTCTAATCTCTAGTAGTTAGATCCCCTCACAGTGCCAGCAGATGGTGTAGCCTCCCGGAGTCGCGAGCTGGCCGGCCAGAAGGAGCCGCGCGCCGCCTGGCCTTGTAGGCGTGGCCCGCGGACTGTTGTGTGTTGTAGTCGCTGCGGCGACGCTAAGGGCCGTGTATGTTCTAGATAATCGAAAAGAAGGTACAGCAATTAACGAGTATGGTGCTGCAAACACTCGGGCCCGTGGTACTGCGCCTGTTCCTCGGCAACCGGAACGGCGGCGGCAACACCGGCGGCGGCACCGTCGAACTAGACGATGACGACGACGACGACGATGACGATGACGACGAGCCCGCCAGCACCACCAGCACCACCAGCACCACCAGCGCGAGCAGCACGAGCGCGCCGCTCACCAGCGCGCCCATCACGCGGCGGCGGCGCGCGCTGTTCTTCCTGCCGGTATGACGTCCGCATGCGCACTCTCAGCCTGCCCGGAGACGGCAGAGCGGGCGCGCGCAGACCGCGCGCCTCCATCGTCATCGTCATCGCATCGCCATCGTCACCTCACGCATGGACCCGTCACGGCCACACTAACAATCACCCGCCATACTGCCACCGCCCCCTCTCATCCCTCTGCTCTTACAGAATGCTCTGGCCGAGGAAAACCAGCTGTTGTCCGGCGCTGAGTCGCAGCAGGCCGAGGTGCGCGTCGCATTCGGCGAGGGTCAGGCAGACCAGCAAGCCGCCGCCAGCGACGACCAGCAGACCGCTGCGCAGACCAACGCGGCCAGCATAGACGAGATCACCCTCGAGGACGCGGACGACAGCGAAGAAAACAGAAACAAGAGGTGAGCCGGGGCCCAGCCCGCAGAGCGAGGGCAGCCAGTACTAGCGGCGCGCGCTCACACGCTAACTGTTCCAGGTTCCTGAGCTTCGGTGGAAGCGCGAGCGCTGGCGGCTCCGGAGGCGGCTCCGGCAACTTCCTTTTCGACATCGTGAGGGTAAGAATCTGTACCTCTAATGACTTACACCGTTTACCTCACTCATGACCTACATTCACCTTTACATAAGTGGATATTTTCTGATTTTGTTTAACATTTGACGCAAACACGAAACTTGTATCGAACGTGTGGCAAGCACACGCTAGTGATGGATTCGGCAGTGCGACCCCTGAGCGACCCCTGAGCGACTCCTGAGCTACCAGTGAGTGAGCACTGGCCGCTAGTCGCGTGACATTTGCGAGTGAGCAGATTTGATGTTGCAGCGTGCTCCCGAGGCGATGGCCCGCGCGGCCGGCACGGCGTTCCGTCTGTTCGCGGGCACGGACTCGCTAAACGTGGGCCTGACCGCCTCGCACACGGCCACCCTGGACCCTAACGACCCTCAAGTATACACTCATTGTGCATGTAGTTAGCGCACAGTGACTCGTAGTGCTAGACTGGTACTCACCACGACACACCACGTACACACGCCTCCTGCACCTTAGGACCCACTAACATATCCGCAGTACTAGACTAACCAGTAGCAGTAGTATCGCGCAGTAGCTGGACGGCCACACCATACATAGCTACTTCTAAGATTACCAAGTGGCCGCTAGAGGTTCTGTAGAATTTGCCATACAATAAATAAAAGTCTTCGCTATAAGTATCGACAAATTATATTGCTTTTACAAGAGCCTCGATGTCAGGTAGAGACACCCTACGTTACCCACTCGAGGTAGCCACCACAGGCTGTAGCCCCATCCCCTCGTATCATTCTGTCACAACAAGTAAACAAACACGTGCTTTAACATGTTTTGCAGTGCAATATTACAAGAATGTTAAATACACACACACACACACACATATGTACATTTAGTGGGTTTGTCGTCTCTTTCTAGAGAGAATATTCCTCGGCGCAGTTTCGTTACTGAACAATTTAAAATGTTTATAATAATATAACAATTGCTTCTTAGTAGAGACAAGCATTTCCTCCTGAGCCGTGGAAGTGCACCGAGTCCCGCAGCAATAATTAGTAGTTTGTTTGCATGTCTGACGTCACGTTGTGTTGCAGCTTGTGGCTGGCTCGTCCTCGGGCTCCTCCGGCGGGGACGCCGGCGCGTCCTCTGACGGAGACGACGCCGGCGCCGCCAAGGGCGACAACCTGACGGAGGGAGTTCCCGGCCCCATCACGAGGCTGTTCATCATCGCCAACCGCGGCATCGCCAACCTCATCCAGGACCTGATCCTCCGGATCGCCCAGACCTCCGAGAGGATAGTCAACTTCAAGGCGCGACTGATCACCTCAATCATTTAATGCGCGCGCATGTAGATCAATATTTTAGTGTAGGTAGTAGTGTAGAGGCCAGCGGCAGAGGTCGCTGTGCCACAGAGTGCGCCGCGCGCGTCGCGCCACGCTCGCCACGGCGCGTGACGTGACGGCGCGAGACAGCGGCGCACGCGGGCGGCGGCGTGGCGCGGCCCGCGGACCGCCCGGCGCCGCCGCCGTTCCTGCTCAAGCTTTTTATACCGCAATATTCTCGATTCGTTTTTACGTTTGTAAATATGTATTATAGCGGAATTTGTATAAAATAAATAAATAGTTAAATTATTATCTTCTTTTACTTTTAATATATTCTATGGCCTCGTCAAACGGCTCCAGGTATTGGAAAGTTCTAGCAAAATGTCAGCACGTCGTTATGCACAGAAACAGATCACACAAAATCAGCCAATAGTGATTTTGATGGGTGATAGTACAGGAGTAAACAAGCGGGATATAACTGATGGTCTCAACACCTTATTAAGACTAAACACAGGGAATATAATGTTATGTGCATTCCCATATGCTGACACTTTGTCACAAAGTGAAAATAGTAGAATTCATCATCTGAACAATTTAATATTTTTTTTGACCTCTTGTCATAGTGACAAATTATTATTTTTTGACACTAACAAATTTGTTAGTGGTTTTAAGTTGACCCGGGATTATATGTATATTCCCAGGAAGTTTTAATTATTAATTGCTAGTTTGCTAGCAAATAGTATTAATTTATTAATAAGTAGTTTTAGTGACAAAACTATATTGCTTAGACAATCTAACAATATAGAGATTAATTGTACATACAATAGTACGAAGGAGGCTCCAGATTTATTGACAAATGTGGATAGTACTCCGGATAGTATTCTTTTAAACTGACTTCCAGGACAACAGAAGATAACCAATTAAATTACTCAAAAACCACATTCATTGAAAAGGTTTCTTCTGGCAATATTATTAAAAAAGCATCAATTTAAATTAAAACATAAAACTAAATTAGATAACTTGTTGTCATTGTACAGTCAAAATATTCAGGGCTTATCATCAAAATTCTTAGAAATTGAATTGTTTTTAGAGAAATTCCAATATGATATTATTTGTTTAACTGAACATTGGTTAAAAGATTATCAAGTAGAAACAATTAACTTCAATAACTATTGTGTTGGCAGCAATTATAGCCGCCAAGCAATGATACATGGTGGTAGCCTGATTTTAGTAAAGAACTCAATAAAATATAAACAAAGACAAGACATTGCCCTGCTGTCAATTGAACACACAATAGAGTTGTCCTATGTTGAGCTGGATAGGCATATTGTAGTATGTGTTTATAGGCCTTCTAACATACAGAATCTAAATATTTTTCGCTCTGTAATGGAAGATGTAGGTACTGCGGAAAACATGTTCTAGTAGTAAATGTACAATAGTATGTGGCGATTTTAATGTTGATCTCTTAGAAAACAATTCTCATTGTACAAACTTGTTAAGTCTCTTTCAATCATTTGATTTGTCTAATGTTTTCCTTGAGCCCACCCGAGTAACATCGGCAACTTGTATAGATAATATTTTCTGTAACTGTGATTATTTACAAGTGAAATTGTACATAGATTACCATCTGGTCACAGTGGGCTCACAGTTAACTTTAATACTATAATAACTGTGACAAAAAAGGAAATATTGTTTAGACAAATCACATAGGTAAAAAAAAAATTATTCATTAAATTATAAGCTAAAACATGAATTATGCAGCCAAGTACAAGACAATAATTGCCCGAGTGAGATATATGCTAATTTATTATCCCTTATAAAAATACAATTCGATAAACTATTTCCTTTAAAACGTAAAAATGTTCAGTGTAAATTTGTATTCTGTGACTGGGCTACACCAGGTATTCGTATAAGTAGAGACAGGTTATTTGAGCTATACGGCCTGAAACCATTTAATAGTAGCGAGGCTTTTCGCAGACATGTTTCCAAATATTCAAAAATATTTAAAATAGTATGTAAGCATGCTAAGTCGCTCCACATTAGTAATAAAATCAGGACCGCGGAAAACAAAATAAAAGCTACCTGGAATATAATTAATAAAGAAACAGGTAGAAATAAATCACAAAACACTGAATTTAATTTAAAAACCGAAACGGGATATACTAGTTCAAATCCGTCAGTTGCCCAGGAATTCGAGATTCTTTAAAAATATTTCTCTTAAAACTACGGAAACGTTAAAATCATCTCCAGCACTTTCTGTCGAGCTTCTCAGGGGTAACGTCAAAGAATGTCCTTCTGACTTTAGCTTTCAATACATAACCCCCCAGGCAGTAATAAAGGCGTTCAATGAGATCAAAGTAAAGTCAACTAAAGATCTTTGGGGAATGTCTGTTCGAGTGTGCAGGTCGTTTATAGAGACTATTGCGCCGCACTTAACTTTCATTTTTAATAAAAGTATAGATCAAGGGGTTCTCCCTGATTTAATGAAACATAGTAAAGTAGTTCCATTGTTTAAATCTGGCGATAGTACAGAACCTAATAACTATAGGCCGGTCTCTATTTTGCCAGTGCTCTGTAAAGTGTTCGAAAGGTTGATGCTTACTCAAATGCTGCGTCACTTTAACACGAATTCTATTTTCCATGACTATCAATACGGGTTCACCAAAGGACGTTGCACTATGGACGCAGGAGTATCACTTATAAAACAAGTTTTCAACTCGTGGGAAAAAGCACAGGATGCTATCGGAATATTTTGCGACCTTTCAAAGGCATTCGACTATGTTGAGCACGAGACGCTGTTACTGAAGCTAGAATACTACGGCATTCGGGGGGTATCCCTAGATTTATTGAAATCATACCTTCAAGAAAGAAAAATTAAAGTACAACTCAACAAAGTTAACTCACTGGGTGCTAGCGTATCTATGGGCGTATCGCAGGGCTCAATATTAGGTCCTTTTCTATTTTTAGTTTATGTGAATGACCTGCCCCATTTGTTCCAAAATGAACCGCATATGGTATTATTCGCTGGTGACACTTCATTGATTTTTAAAATAAATAGACGAACAAACAAATATGACGAAGTTAATAATGCCTTAATGAAGGTTCAAAATTGGTTTACAATAAACAACTTATTACTAAATGATAAAAAAACTAAATGCATTAGATTTATTTTACCAAATGTTAAAAGTAACGTATGTGATGATATATTATTAAATGATCAGAAACTAGAATTTGTAAAAGAGACTACTTTCCTGGGGATCACTGTACTCTAAGCTCTACAGCTTATGCTGTCTGGAAGATCCCTCAGCTAACCGATGTAGGCACAGCAAGACTAGTGTACTTTAGCTACTTTCACCGCATCATGTCGTATGGAATTCTGTTGTGGGGACAGGTATCCGACTTTGAGTCTATCTTAATCTTGCAAAAGCGTGCCATCAGAGCTATATATAACTTAGGTCGTCGCGAATCTCTCAGAGAAAAGTTTAAGGAGATCAACATTCTGACCGTACCGAGTCAATTTATTTATGAAAACATTATGTATGTTAGGAAAAACCTACACTTATTTGTAAAGGTATCTGACAAACATGATTACCATACTAGACATAGGAATAGATTGAGTCAGCCTTTATTTAGATTGGCAAAAGTGCATAAGTCATTCCTGGGTTTCTGTGTTAAATGTTATAATAAAATCGCAGTTGAAATTCAAAATCTAAATGAAAGCAAATTTAAATTATGTATAAAGAAACATTTATGTAAACTAGCATACTACAAACTAAATGATTATATACAAGATAAAAATGGTTGGAGGCTAGCTGGTCCTACTCCACAGGATGTTTAGAGGAATTTTTGATTTTAATTATTAAATTGTACACTATGTTGTTAATTGTTGATGAACTTCTAAGTTTTTGTAAATGTGAGTGTCCTGTAACCTATTATAATTAAGTAAGACTTGTAGAATATAGGTACTTGTGTCGTCTGGGAGCTGTCATGCTCACTCAGAGGTCTCATTGGCGATCCAGTGCCCGTGCCATTGGGCACGGGCACTGGATCGCCCAATTCCCTATAATATGGTTGCGTTGGGCTGTGCTGGTGTACGTGTCATGTTCGTGAACGGGCGCCGCTTATTGGGACTGGTCATCTCCAGGCTGTCTAAATATGTTGTCCTTGAGGTTCACTTCTTTTTCGTACTTTTACTTGCCTGAACATTAGTGTTACATTGTTCTCACATATCAGAACCGACTAAATGATGTAACAAAGAAATGTATTGTAAAACTGATTGAAAAAGAGTAACCATGGAGTTTCTTGCTCGTTCTTCTCCATAGGAATCTACTCTTTGGAACGAGCAAAAAGCTTCACTAGAGGACAGACGGACAGACTGACACGCTTAATTTTAAAGCTCATGTTATATACTATTTTCCTTTTTTGCTTGCTTGACGTTCAAAAGTGCCTACTATACTGTACTGTGGTCTAATTGAAATAAATGATTTTTGACTTTTTTAAAAGATAGACATATACTGTTGTAGGATATTTTGTAGATGATTTTATGTTGAACATTCCCTTGATACATGATTTCTATGTAACTTTAACCATTAAGGCTGCACAAGTGGCGGAAGCTAATATATGGTGTAATTTCTCCCGTTTTCCCAACAATTCCCTCCACGGCTCTGCTCCTATTAATTGTAGCGTGATGAAAAGCCTCCTATAACCTGCTCAGAAATATAAAGAATTAGCGACACGACCCGGCTTCGCACAAGTAGACATTTATTTTTTAAGCTCTCTGAAAAAAATATTTTGTTTTGTTATTTGTTTGTTCTATCCTTTCACGGCACCACAGGGTCCCGGACCTTTGAAAGGCGTACGAGGAGCCGAAGCCAACTCGCAGAGACCCGTTAAACAGTTTTAATCTAAATGTGATGGGACATCAGCCGGCAATTATCCCTGTATGCACTATATAAGTGCACCCAAGGACAATCCCCGGTTGATGCAAGACTATTGTGAAATGTGGTAAAAATTGATAGGGTTATGAATATGGGTTGCTATGGACTGATGGATATGATAACTATGGAAATACTATGGCCCCTGCCCCTGACCAATATTGATACATACGGATAAACAGGCAGGGGGTGACTGGCAAACTCAATTAATGGGCCCCCGAAAACGGCCGCTAGCATGTAGCGACACGGAGGCAACATACGTTGAGCTGCTTGGGGAAGGAGAGACATCCCACGGCTATCAGAGCAATCCCGGAAGTACAGTCAAGACCCCTACCAGCACCTTACTGAGATACAATCTTCCCCCGAGTATCCTTCAACTCCTACTCTTGCGAATCTCCACTCAAGCCAGCCAATTAAGGCAAGAATGAGGTAGGAGGGCTTGTACTTCATCAGTGTTCACTCCAGCTCGTCACGAGGACTAACCGGAGAGAGAAGAACAAGACACCTCCCGGGAGTCAGGTCCGTGGGGTCGCCACTGCCCAACAGCTCGCCACAAGCTGCCTTGCGGATGTTTTGTTATTATTATTTATATATTATGTTTTTAAAGGTTTTTTATACGTGTGTTTCTTTGTTTTGTACCTGCTTAACTCTTTTATTTTCGTTTTTAATTTTATCGACTTTACTTACCTTACTGCTTCACTACAGGTACACTATGTTCGCAGTGGTATTTGTAGATGGCATTAAAACATAATAATATTGGTTTTCAGGAGATCCTACTCGAGAAAGTGCAACATATAATTTGCCCATGACAAGAGCACTCTTTTCTGAGATCGATGTCTATGTACTATTGAAAAAGTTTGACCCTGGGATTTATTTATTGTAAGGGCAAACGATACCTTGACGGGAAACTGTAATCTTTTACTTTAACTGTTTAACTGTAAGCAAATGGCAAATCTGTCGATATAAAATAAAAAATGTCAAATGAAAATTAAAAATGTCACAACACAATAGGTGATAATGTCATTGTATAAAAAATAAATAAACATAATGTCAAATTGTAATTTGTACCTATACATAAAAAAAGTGCAACTTATTGTACTTATGTTACCTACAAACATGTCAACATGACCTGTGTCGAGGTTACAGCGGCTCATTTACAAGCCTGACTATCTTCTAAGTAATCTTTTATTTTATACTAGCTACTCGCGCGGTTTCACCCACTTGCTCGGCTCCATTTAATCGAAGCGTGATCAACATATTTGTTTTTCCCCCTCGTTTTAATATTATGTATATCACTATACCTACTTTGTTTTTATGAGCGTGCATTACATTTTCATAAATATATTGAGAGGCAAGTGGCATTAGGTATTTTAGATTCCTTAAATAATTCTCTGAGCGAATGCCTCGAACTAACATTATAGATTGATCGAATAGCCCTCTTCTGCAGAACAAAAATAGACTGCATGTCAGCAGCATTCCCCCACAACAAAATACCGTACATGTGACATGATGCTGTGAAAATAACTAAAATAAACTAACCCCGCTGTATCTGCATGCATAAAATTTTCAATTTTTTTTAACGGCATATGCTGCAGAATATTTGTTCGGGTTTGGTTCTGGTCGTACGGTGATTAAGTTTCACGCCGTTTGCAGACCCGCCCGAGGAGACTGCGTCCTAGAATTACCTACCCATTTTTTTATTATGAAATCATCAAATGACTTCTCCCGCCCAGGGCTGGGGCGGGAGGGAGTGTCAGACTCTTACTAGTTACCAGAAACTCCCCGTTCCTTCTCCTGCTCTGGGCCGAGGTCACGGTGCCCCATTGCGCTTACCCCGCAGCCCCGGCTTAAGTCATTAAGACTAACCCATATTTCCCCACACAAAAAAAAAGAGCGCGATTTAGACCAGACACAACGCCATCTAGCGAGTGAATATATGTAGATTGTAGAGTATTTATTGTATATCATTGACATGTATGAAAGATTTTAGCTTTTTATATACATATACCTAGCTAAAAACCTATTAGTTGCTAAGGTTCTAAATTTGCTACAAGTACCTTAGATTTTTGATGATTGGTCAGTGTATGACAAAATGTGTCCCTATGACGCGGGAACCATTGGTTTAAATGGCATATGTGATTTTGAGACTGAGCTAGTTTGAGTACTTAATTTAGGTCATCGAAAACCGTGATAGATGGGGGGGAAATAGACTCGAAACGCGTCGAGAAAAGGATGGTACGACCGTGCCCGTTTTGCTCCAGACTTGGCTGGGCTAGACTGCCTTGAATGCCTTGGCAAATAGAATTCCATGATTAAATGCGCCAACTAATAATGCCACATGACAATATAATGCATTATCTTATGTTCTGTATACTTAATTGATATGATGATCTAAATTTGTAACTAAACGCGTTTTTGCTGTCAAAAGTTTGCTTTTCAATATTGTCATTCTTGTCAAAGTCACATAGTATTGTAATATTTACTTGTAGAGTCAAAAGATCTTTGTATTATTTAGATCTACCTATCTATTTATTCTATTTTTTTTATAAACTGTCACAACCGGGCACACAACAAAACACTGTCTATTTGATTATAGAAAGCTAATAGATTTTAATTCCTGCTTTATCACCGGCATGGTGGTCGCTGTGTTATTGTGTCGTTGGGGGTGAACATTCAGTCAGTGCTGGTGTTGCTGACTGCTAGTAGTGCTAGTAGTATTAGTCCACATGCTTTGGATTGAACTATTTGAAACGAGTAATATTTAATATAGTTAGCAGTTGACATGGCGCTATACGAGGGGATAGCGCTAATACAAGAGAAGCAAGCTGTCGTGTTGGATCTCGGCACTGACTACACAAAGTGAGTATGTCGATGATAGTGTCATCATTTTCATCATATCTCCAGTCCATTGCTACCTGCAATCGCTACCATATAATTTTCAACCATATTGTACAATATTCTTGCATCAAACGGGTGTTGCCTTTGGGTGAATCTGCATAGTGCATAAGGGAAAATTGCGGGCTGATGTCCAATGTCACAAAAATTAAGTTGTTCAATAGTGTTTACAAGTTGGCATAGGCCCCTCAAATGCTTATCGGTATATGACCCTGTGCGTCTGTTAATTTAATCAATTACTTAGTCATTTTGAAATTCATTAATTTAAAAGTAAACTTAACCTAAAGAGTACTTAGGAATGGGATCTGTTTAACAAAAATAGAGAGGCTGTTATAAATGTTTATTACCATCCCAAATGTAATAGATTTTATACTTTGCAGTGCTACATAATTATATATTATACTTGTCAGTATTTCATTTGCTTTATACCAGAAATGTTTATTTGTATAGAATGTACATATAACAATAACATGTTAACAAAAATTCAAGAAACCATGTTCTGCCTTTCTGCATACAAACATTTATGGGTAGACAGTCATTGTACAGTACACATTGCAGCTTGCAGAACAAATATTTCATCATCATCATCATCAGCCTATAAGTGTCCACTGATGAGCAAAGGCCTCTTCTCATATGGAGAAGGTTAGAGCATTAATCACCACGGTTGCTCAATGCGGGTTGGCAATTTCAAACTTATAATTAGAAAATTATAAGTCCAGGTTTCCTCACAATGTTTACCTTCACCGTATGTCAGCAGAGTCTTAATAATCATACAAAGTAAGTATAACTCCATGTAATGTGTCCAAAAACAATATGTCAATCCCCCCGCCAGCCGCACTTCCCACCCGCGTAGTGTTGCCGATAGTGGAACAATTCCCTTGGTTTGGGGTAATTTTACAACAGGAGGGTAAGATATATTTTGTTGGGTAAACTCAAAAAAATAGGTAAACTTATGATAAATGCAACAGACTAGTTCTTAACACATTAATTCATGGAGGTATCATAAAAGTTGACGATTTCTGACTGTGTTGTTACACCTACTATGCACAACAAATAAAACAAAGCTTAATTAAGTAAAAAGGTTTTATTGCGTTCCCTTTTGTTGGTTTAGTTTTTTATAATATGTATTGTGTTTAGACTCGGAACTAAAGATTAGAAGTCTACTTATTTTATGTACTTAGTTCCTGAGATTAGCGCATTCAAGCAAACAAACAAACATTATAATTAATATAGATATACCTTAGTAGGAAATGCTGTTTTCAAACCACCTTTGTCATAAATAATTATCGCTTCAAAGTGAATTGTTTCCTAAATTCATCTAACCATGCTCTTTGTATGATTTTTATTTTCTTTGTTAGTCGGCAGGGAAACTTATATGAGATAGGCTCCATAATGGACAAAAAAATAACTCACAACAAATAAATAAAAGGGTAAAATTTTCACCAAAAATGACAACACTCAGAAAATGGCCGCACCATTTTCATAGAAAAATAAATTGGTAAAGAAAATTCAGTAATTAATTAAATATACTATTGCAGTCGATGCTTGCAGAGGAAATGTAATCTTATCCACTTTTTTTATAATTCTAGCCGCATTTTTACTCGTATAAATAACACAAGACGGCATAATGAAATTAAAATTGATACTCGTAAATACGTCACGACATGCCACGTGCCAAAATTGACTAATCGTACAAATTTCATACTACTCTAGTTGAGAGTGTTTTGAGTGACTTCAGTTTGAAGCGCGTTGACGCCTTCTGGTTTGTTCTGTATTCTGAGTTATTAAGCTACCTTTTTTTAATAATTTGCACATTTTTTGATGCTACCTCTTTTAGTTTTGTGATGCTACCTCTAATCCATATTGTGAGTTGATATCAAGGTCAGCAGTTTCTTTTTATGTCAATACACAATGTTTTTAAATAAAAAAGGATATTTCTTCAAATATTACGTAAAAAAATATCATTTGACTGTACATATTTTTTACTTCAGTTATCATTAATGGTCCCAGTTGACGTCGGATTTCTTTTTTTTTTATGTTCGAGTTTTTATGGTCCCAGTCAAACCTCTTTTTAATAATCATTCACGTGGGCACCGAAATTCTCAAATTTTCCGGTTTTCCCGGTACTGGCCCTGGTTCAATAACACTCCTTCACTTCCAAACCTTAGGTACCAGTTATTCGGGAAGTATTTTCTTTTATTTTTCTTTTATCTACATACATTGACGGTAGACTGAGTTTTGTAGACCACATCGACAAAATTCTTAATCTAGCCTACCAAGCATGGGTTCGTCCTGCGATCCTCAAAAAACTAAAAAACCTTCCACCACCCATTTTTTGTTTAATAGTTATGTCCGCGGTACTTTACGAGTACCTACTGTAGTACAGTCTGGAGTCCATCGTATCAAGTGCAAGTTTAATTGTAATTCCAGATTATTCTCAATTTATTTAATGTTGACTTCATTTCATTTGGTTACCATTATTTGACATATAAACAAACCACAAGTACAGCGGGCTAGAGTATGTGATGCAATAAATTTGCCATTGGTGCAGGTTTGGCTTCACAGGCGAGGCGGCGCCGCGCTGCATCGTGCGCTCGGAGTTCTGGTGCCCAGCCACGCGGCGCGTCCGGCGCCTGCACGACTACAGCTCGGCCGCGGAGCTCTACGACAACCTCGTGCATATGCTGCACCAGCTCTACTTCAGGTCTGCTGAACGTGCCCCTCGAGCCTGTCTAGAACGTTGTCACTTTGCTCTAACGAAAACATTCCCACAGGCACGTACTGGTCAACCCGAAGGAACGTAAAGTTGTAGTGGTGGAGTCTCTGCTTACTCCTACTCTGTTTCGTGAGACGCTAGCTAAAGTGCTCTTCATACACTATGAGGTAACATTTATGCATATACACTTGCCTTGCAATTACGTTACATGCTAGTACAAAAACAATCGTGTAAAGCAACATGGCCAGTGTAATTTCAAAAAGTTGATAAGCAAACAAACAAATACCGAATTAATGTCAAAAGTCTTAAAGTCTTTATTTGTGAACCAAGATAACCTCGAAGTACAATGGTGGCGTGTAGACACAGTCCAGTGTCTGTTAGATCACGCTATATAAGCGTCATGCAAGTTAACGTGTAATGAAAAAATTGACACCGAGCCAGGCAATTTTGCCAGCCACTGTATTTTGATCCACAAATTGTTGTTTCGGGCCGAGTATGTCTGTAAACACACACACGACTGATGAGAAAAGTGTAGTGTGGCAACACTTAATAATTGTATAGTCGAGTGGAGTCGCGTGTTGAAGTAGTGGGTGCGTGCAGGTGTCGGGCGTGGTGTGGGCCGACAGTCCGCGGCTCTGCGCGCTGACCCTGGGCGCGCCCGTCGTGCTCGTCGTCAGCATCGGCGCCAAGGACGTGGAGGTCGCCGCAGGTACACTAGTTACACTGCTTTCATATTTTATAAATACATACATTCACATATTGCTAGACCCGAGTAGCAACTAGCAAAGTACATGCCACTAAACATTGTACGGTTGGCACATGTCGGCAGTGGTGCACTCGTGCGTGGTTCTACACGCGCTGCAGTCGCAGCCGCTGGGCTCGCACGCCGTGCACGCCGAGCTGGCCAGGATGCTGGACGAGCACAACGGAGGCCCGCTACACCTCGACGACCAGGTCATCGAGGACATCAAAGGTATCGAGAGCGCGATCGACCTCCTTCGTGACAATAGGAACTGTGTAAAACGTATCTCTCTCCGTTTGCAGTGAAGACGTGTTTCGTGACGAGCCGGGCCCGCGCCCTGGCGTGGGAGTCGGACAGCCCGCCGAGGGCGGCGCGCGACGTGCGCTACGGGCGCGTGACGGTGCCGGGGCGCGCGCGCGAGCTGGCGGCCGAGCCCTTGTTCCGGCGCGACCACGAGCAGAGCTCGCTGCCCGACGCAGTACTGCAGTGCGTGGCGGCCAGCCCGCGCGACTGCCGGCGCGCGCTGGCGGCCGGCATCCTGCTGACGGGCGGCGGCGCGGCGCTGCCCGGGCTGCGCGCGCGCCTGGCGGCCGAGCTGCGCCAGCTGGTCACGCAGCCCCCGTACTGCGACACGCTGCACGTGCGCGAGTTCAAGTTCCACGACGCGCCGAGCGCGGCCAACGCGTGCGCCTGGCTGGGCGGCGCCGTGCTGGGCGCGGGCGAGGCGGGCGCGGCGCGCGCGATGCCGCGCGACCAGTTCGCGCGCGCGCCGCGCCTGCGGGACTGGGTCTGTCTGCTCGACAACACGCCGCCCGGACACCCGCACCGCGACCATCTCGACATATAGCCGCCGTCTCTACACTCATCGCTCACTTCTAATTCTTTTGTGAATATCTTAAAACACCTCTGCGGAGAAGATCTATTTATTTACTAATTATAAAGAGATATATTTATTCTTAGTTAAGTATATTACCACGCAACTAATAATAGTTAACGAGCTTTACCAACTAAGTGATTTGTAACTTTATTTGAACAATAAAAATATCCTGTAAGAAATTCTAAGCAAACATTATTTTTTTTCTACACTGTGATTGGCTATAAGCACGATATGATTGACCCCTTTACTGATACGTGACTCCCAGTACTTCCCATAAATATACAATACATCTCTTTTTTACAGAACAATTATTGTCTGCACATACTGTTTTTGATGCTGTGATGAACAGAGAGCTGATCTAATTGTCTTGAACCACTTAATATCCGAAAGATACGTAGAGATGGGGCTCTACAGTCGAACAACTCGTTCGACTGTGGAGCGCCGGTTGCCGAACCCAAATCGGTGTTTAAGAATAGTATTGCGGAATTCCATGTGTTTGTAGCCGAGACATGTACATTTTTCCCCCCACCTCTGATAGTGCCGGTGTATTACCGATCGGTCGAAACGAGGAAGCTTCGTTAGAAGGTATGCCAGTTTTGTGTATCATGGTGATTTGTGATATTTTCCATAGATTATAATAGTATGAAGAAGTAAAAGTGATATTAGAAATGCAAAGTACTTTCTAGTTAAGTTTTTGAGAACAGCTGGAGTAAGTACCTAAATCAATCCCGTGCTTTGTGGGGATCAAGTTGTTTAACTATATTTGTTATTTTGGAGGCATGGGTTTAGTAGGTTAGCAAAAGGTCAGAACTTCATCTTCGTCACGTGACATTCTCTAAGTTGTTGGTCTGCGAATAGTTCCGGTTTTTCAGCGTCGCCCAAAAGGAAGAGCATATGAGAGGATGTATATGTCCACAGTGTCGCTGCAGTTTACCAACAATGATCGTCGCCTTCCGTAATGAACTTTCACCTGTTCCCTGTAGTTATAGATTTTCTAAGAATTTGTGTTTTCTGGCGTTTGATGCTTCATTAAGAAATCCCTTCTAGAATAGACGGATTACCTGATGGTACTAAGCGATCAGCGCCGCCCGTGGGGTGTCCATGGCAACAACAAAGGAGTTCCTCACTCCACGGCGAAACACAACGCTGTGGTTGTCGACGGCGTTTTTCTGTGAGGCCATAAACTATTAACATATTTTTAATAATCGATTTCATTCTATTACTATTGTGACTATGAGTAACTACCGAAACTAGGGTATGCTAGTATCTTGGGAGCCTGAGTTGTGGTAACATAAATTGATAGAGCATTTTTCGTTAGTGTGAGTGTGGACAAAAGTTGGCAGGATTAAAATATGTACATAATTGCAACAAAAGAATAAAAACTGAAAAGAATAAAAATGTTTGTGGGTGTGTGTGTTTCTTTATAATATGCATGTTTGTATAATGGGAAAGTATATGTGGAAAGGCAGGGACATGGAAAGAAGGGTTAAACTATCAGCTCAACGACTCGACGACAACGACGACATATGATGGTGTGAGCAATACTTTTTGTACGGCTTTCTTATAGGATTGGGTGTTTAAACTTTTATCTCGCTTGTTTATTTTGTTGTAAATAATAGGGGCAACGCCTAGTCAAGAGACTGGTGAACGTACAATATGCGTTTAGAGAGAAGATAGTGGTAATCAGGTCTATCTTTTACAGCTGTGTGTGCAGATCACATTTTCATAGGTTTGATACTTAGACCATAGATTACTAACAATTGAATTTTAATTCCTCTATGGTTCAATGTTGGGATGTTATATTGTCATTTGTCATGACTGTCATTTTCATTTTGTCAACTGTCAAATGGTCTTTTTGTCATCATAGGTTGAAAAATCTAAAAATACTAGAAATTAACCATCTTTCGTTGTACCAACAGGTTTTTATCAACAATAATAGAGCTCTTGCATCATGTCGGATATAAAAATAGTAGCAGCAAGTATTGTGAACTTTTTAAAACGGCAGCTAGAAGGTGACTCGCTCAGCGTGGACTCGCGCGAGAGCGTCGAAGTCGGCGTGCAGTGCATCGAGACCGCTTTTGAACTGGGCCCTGAGGATGCCGCTCGTGGTGTCGATCTGCTGCAGCTCGTTCGTGCACAGGTACGTCCTACATCGCTCACTGCGCCGCCTTCACGCTCGGAGGCTGAGAAGCTGAAAAATGAAGGTAACGAGTTTATGAAGAGCGACCGCCATAGAGAGGCATTAGAGAAGTACACACGCGCCATCGAACTCGACCCCACCAATCCCGTTTACTTCTGTAACCGAGCTGCCGCTTATTTCAAGCTCGGGGACTTCGAAGGATCTGTGGCTGACTGCACAGCTGCGTTGGGCTTGCAACCGGACTACGGCAAGGCGCACAGTCGCCTCGGTCTAGCGCTCACGGCATTGGAGCGGCACCGTGAAGCTCGTGCAGCATACGCCCGTGCCGTGCAACTAGAACCTGAAAACGAAACATATCGCCAGAACCTGCAAGTCACGGATGAGCTGTTGGCATCGCACGGTGAGCGAGCACCCCTAGATCTTGGTGGACTCCTTCAGAACCCAGCACTGTTAAATATGGCCACTGAAATGCTGGCCGATCCCAACATGCAGAACCTTATTTCTGGGCTCATGAGTGGCGCGGGCGGAGCGGGTGCTGGCGGTGGACAGGCGGGCGGTGCGGGTGGGATGTCGGCGCTGCTGGAGGCGGGCCAGGCTCTGGCGCAGCACATGCAAGCTGCAAACCCGGAGCTGGTAGAGCAGCTGCGCCGCCAGGTGCGTCCGCCTGGTCCCAACCCACCGCAGTGAGGCTACGCTCTCTGCTCCTTGCATGTTATTCCTTGGGGGAAGATTGTTTAATCTTTTAAGATGTAATATAATTTTATTTTATTCCCGTTTATTAATTATGGAAATAATTTCATGGACTTTTATGTTTACTAGAAGTGTCTACACTCTGCTGAACACTCACTCATAACAATTGATTGGCTTGCAGGACCTACTTTGTGTGAGCTGCTCATAATTTTGATATGGTTTCTAGATTGTGCACCAATGCAGGCAGATGCTCACACATTGCAATATGCATTTATTCTTTGTGAATGACCGCAAACACTATTCAAGATGGAACTTGTGTCATTGAATCCCTAGTTAGACTCAAATTGTATTAAGTGCATCCTATAGAGGATAAAATGCATGGAGGCCATGCTCATTATATAATGTAAAATAATATGAATATGTGAGGAATGTTAAATGGGAGGAAAGCATCAAGAGTTTATCTCCATTTAGTCCAAATTATTATAAACTAAGGTTTCAAGATTGGTATTGTTAATAAATTTATTTAAATAACTGTAAGTTGCTTTTTTTTCGGTCACAAGGTTACCGGATGATTTATTACCAATTTGTTGGTTTTATTTGATAGGTCAGCAAACAAGCAGACTTCCTGATGGTTAGCAAGACCAGAGGAATTAAAAGCTGGGTTTTAGTCTGTGCTACGTCTATCTGTACCTACCTCTGCACATATTAGTGTGGGTGAGGTAACATCATGGTCTACCAAGCCCAAATCAGGTGTTGCATGGATTACTGCTCCCATCATAAGGATGGCTCGGCTAAGACCCAGGTAGAACACCTCTAGTCCACCAAGAAGCTTGTGAACCATCTTCTGCTGAGGAATGGAATTTCCTTGTGAGATCAGAGTGCCTTCAAGTCTCGAGTGATTAGGTTGTTTATAGGTAAGAGGCGTGTGCCATCTTCGGTTATATTATCGCCTGCCATGTTTGGCGAGTAAGTTGCTCTAACCTGAGCAGCTTAGCAAATTGTTTTCACGAATTTTACTTGTGGAAGCTTTTTTTTTAATGTGTGATAGGTCGGCAAACGAGCAAACGGATTACCAGATGGTAAGCAATCAGCGTCGCCCATGGACACCCGCAACGACGAAGTTACGAGTGTGTTGCCGACTTTTCGGGGATTAGGGTTTTGAAGGATTGGGCCTCCAGTAACCTCACTCACACGACGAAACCCAACTCTGGTTATTTCACGCCTGTTTTTTGTGAGGCCGTGGTATTACTCCAGAGAGTGGCTCTCCCACACTTAAAAATTAATAGTCAGTAAACTTTCTTTAAAACTATGTAATAATAAATCTAAGTAGGTACCTAAATATCCAAAGAAAATAAAATCTCCTTGATTAATTTAGTTTTAAGCTTGTTAGGTACCTATCTATATATTTCAATTAGTTCGAGCATTAATAACTATGCTGGCTCAAGGCGGTTTGGCGACATCAAACTTATAAGTCCATAATATTTTCCTCCAGAAAAAGCCCTACAAATAAAATGAGATGAAAAAAAAAAGAAATTATAATTATTCTTCTCCGCCGTATGTCAATGGTGTCTAATCTATAGGTACTTATCTAATATTATAAAGCTGAGCTGATTATTCATAGTTTTTCTGAACGCGAACGCGTGAAAAAAAAAAACGCGCTAATCTCCAGAAGCACTGGTTCGAATTGAACAATTCTTTTTGTGTTCGTTAGTTTATTTTTCGAGGCAGGCTATCACATACATCACGCTAAGATTTGTAGGAACCAAGCAGCGGGTAAAACCCGCGATAGTAGCTAGTCAATCATAAAAAGTAGTAATTACACACTTAAAGTAGGTAAGTATATATAGTTAATGAAAAAATAAAAATAGTCCTTTCCGCCATTGTATTACCAGACAATCTGTAAAACCTGCAGTCCACACGCAAAGCGACTCGCCTTGAGTTAGAATCGTCAGTGCGCAGTCCGCTTATGAAGTGGAATCATATGCCGGAATCTATGTACTTCGAGGGGTACAACGTAACCTAAGTATGTCCTGGAGCTAATTATGGACAGGCGTGCTGCCGTGTGCTCCATCATAGGTCGCATCATTGCTTACTACCAGGCGAGATAGTGGCCAAACAGTTAAAAAGGCCTTTTAATTATTTTTAGCATTACTATATTAGGTAAGACATCATGTACATAGATAATCAATAAACGTTTGTATATAAATGTTACCTATCTACCGGCTTAACGTTTTCTGTTAACAATTAAAGTTATATTTATTATTATATATTTATATTACCTATAACTTATTCCATAATGTCTTACACAAACTATACTTAATAATTTACTATAAATATATTTTCTACGAGCACCTATCACATGTTCGTATAGAAAATACAGTTTTAGATACAGCGTACCTTATTTCAAGTAAGTTAGAATGTATAAAAAACAGGTTAAGTGGTTGATATAATGAGGGCGAATTAATTGACTACGAAAGAACTTCTGGTACTTAATATAAAATTCGATATTGCTTATTTTCTTCACTACCTACATATAATTTGTGATTGCCTGCGCTTGTGACGTCACGATGCTGTTGTCTATTAATTTATTGTGACCATGGTGTACACAGTGTACGCCAGTCCTACCAATCAGTGCAGTGTACGGTACAATGCACTGATAGGCAATTCGGGTTGAGTTAGGGATGCCACCGATACCTAAGAGATACAATAGAAAACACAAAAAGGTACATGGTGTCTCGCGTAGATCTGCGTCCCGCATATTACGGGATGTGTGGACGTTAAAATGATTTTTCAAGACTCGAATCTAAAATTATATATGTTTTTTTATGTAATTGGTCGGCAAACGAGCAGATGGATTACCTGATGGTAAGCAATGAGCGCCGCCCATGGACACCCGCAACGGAGGAGTTACGAATGCGTTGCCGACCTTTTAGGGATTTGGAGATTTAGGGATTGGGGGCGGGGAAGGATTGGGCCTCCAGTAACCTCACTCACACGGCGAAACACAACGTGGTTGTTTCACGTCGGTCTTCTGTGAGGCCGTGGTATCACTCCGGTCGAGCCCACCCATTCGTGCCGAAGCATGGCTCTCCCACACTTAAATTATACATAAGTAGTACCAGAAAAAGTGTTACTTACACTACTTTTTAATGTAAAATAATTTTACATTAAAAAGTAAGTATAAAGTAAGATAAGTAGATACATAAGTAATAATATGATATGTTTATGTAACATGATAGGTACGTCTAACAGAAATGAACAAGAATTGGTGATATATCAGTAAACATGCATTTACCAAAGTTATTTTAAAATTGTTTATTTCGTGTTTCTGTTTATATGCGGAGGATGCAGTGCTGGCGATATGTTGGACAAGAACTATTTTCGTCACACGTATTGATATGTAGAAGTGTGTGTATCATTGGACAGTGCAATATTCTACTCTTAGTACTTTTATATTCTGCCATTTTGCAATATAATAATACGATGAGGATGCTGTTGGGACAGCCTCGATGGTGTAGCGCGTCTGGAATGTAAGTACCTACTAGGTACTCCTTTTGCTCCTGAGAAAAGCCAGAGTAGATAATTTTTATGGCAATATACGCAAGCGATATGCATCCGTGATGCAGCGATTGAGATATCTACAGTCCTCACGGTATACTAGCTATAGGTACTGACTGACAAAATTTATGGCGGCCCGTTTATTAGGCGCTGGGCAAGTAACATGTAGGTACTGATGTTCATGTCAATAAATATTAACTAAGTAACGTTTTCTATCTAACAGGATAAGAAATAACAATCAGTTATGTATGGATCCCAGGTCTGAAATAAAGAATTTAACTTGCAATCTGTTACTTAATATCAATGATCCAAAAGAGGGACAGAAAACCGGCGTGAAACAACCACAGCGATGTTGTGTTTCACCGTGTGAGTGAGGTTACCGAAGGCCTAAAACTCATAACTCCCCTGTTGTTGCGGGTTTCCATAGGCGGCGCTGATGACTTACCATCAGATAATCCGTCTGCTTGTTTGCCGATCTGACACATAAAAAGGGCAAACGATTGTCATTATTTCCAAGGCATTTCGTAGGCATTTTAAACGCGATTAATTTCTAGCCAGTTTGTATTTTACAGTAGATAGGTTCCTCTAAATTATCAAGTTTGGTCAACTTCCCAGCAACGCCGACGGCCGTGAAGCCACGGCGTGTCGGTCTGAAGACCTCGCAGCAGGTACGTGTTTTTAAATATGCTCATAGATTCTGAAAGGTTTTAGAGTAAGACTGAATGCCATTTCAGTCTTACTCTAAAACCTACTGTGTTAAAATTTTACTATAGGTGGGTCCCATACGTCCACTAGCCTGAGTATTGCATTATGAACGACCATTTTACTTGTGTCGGATAGCTGCGCTTTGCACCCAGTGAGACAGTTGTATATTTCTAGTTTACAGTTCAGTTGTTTCGATACGCGTGCCGAGGCAGTTAGCTTCATCTTTTTTGGGACTTCCTTATAGTAAAGGTTAACAGTGAACAGGCATGTGTTCTTTCTAAGGATCGAAGTACCCTGGACGAACTTGTCACTGTTGATCTTGATGCGTTTATTGTGATTGCTCTGAGGAGAAACACCAAAACAAATTCAGAGGTCACTTTTAAAGTCCAGACTACATCAATCTAGTACCTACTTCAAAGATTAATTAATTTTCACTGTAATGTTCAGTGTCACAATGTAAAGCATATTTAAAATGAACAAACCTACCCGATTCCTTATTATAATTGCTATCGCTGTTTGCAAATCCTTGCACACGGTTTCCTAAGCAAGTTGTTCGGAGCTTGGAGTCTGAGACTCACTCACTGTAGGTGAGTGCTGTGGTGCAATGTTGAATGTCGACGCGCTAACATCTTCGTAGCATGTGATTGCTATTGGCTTATAGATTACCACCAGGTGCTGGTCTGCTCATCTCCCCAATATTTCATTAAAAAAAGGATTTGCTCCTGAGTCGTTCATTCCTTGAACGTATGCATGCAGTAGTTATTTGTTGAATCATATTGAAGAAAAATGTTGTGTCTGATCTTCCCTCCCTGGCCCCCAAAAGGCCGGCAACACACTTGTAACTCCTCTGTATGTCCTCTGGTGGTGCCGATTGCTTACCATCAAGTGACCCGTCTGTTTGTTTATCGCCCTAACCTATACTTTAAAAATGTCAGCATGCGGCAGTCACAAAGCTTGCACTGACATCGGACCGCGGTACAGCAACCCTAAAGGGGAACAGTGACACGCGTCCGGCCAGCAGTCACACAGGTTGTACAGTGTACACGGGCGCGCAGTGCGCTATATCGGGCAGGTTCGCATGCTTGCTGTACCGCAGTCCGGCTGGTGTCAGCCTATGCTTGCCTGAAAATAAATCGGTACGTTAGGTATAAGTGCGAGCTCTTATGGCCGCGTTCAAGAACCAAGTCATCTTTAGATAAAGATTGATTTTGACGTAAACCTTAATTGTGTGTCGAAATTCTACACCTAGTAGCTAGGCAATCTAGGCAGAAGACAGGTTACTGAAACTGGTCAATATTGTATTGAAAACGAAAACAAGCCATTACTTCTTAACTATTTATTAAACTCTATTTATAATTTACGATAATAATATTGTATTCAATTTACATATATCTTTATGTACATACAGTTGTTAGCAAAATGTAAAAAGAAGGGGCGCCGCGCGGCCGCGTCGCGTCACCCGTGACGTCACGCGGCAGCGCAGTGGCGCCACCCACAGGCAAAAATACATTTCAAAAATGTAGCCAATATAAACTCTGTATTTACACAAACCCCGGACATTGCACTCGCAGTCAGTGCCCCAGTGTAGCGCGCAGCGAAGGCACGCATGCGCGGTGCTACCAGATACATAGCCCACGGCTCTCTAGTAGGAACGACTCAAGCACGGAACCAGAAAGTCCGTTCGAGACACAAATACACTATTCCATCATTTATGAATACATTTTGGAAAATAAACATGTACTTAACGAATACAGTTTACAAAATAAATTAAGCAGCCCGCAGCACGCAGCCCGCAGCCCGCACTAACAGTAATTTAAGTAAATAAAGCTAATACATTGGATGCAGCTATTTGGTCATTTTCAACCTAATTTCACGTATAAATAAAACTTAAAAATACATGCAAGCTAATAAATAGTGTTTAAAGATTAGTAAATACATTTATCTTGAGGAAGTACAATGAACATTTGCTTTGATTGTTGTTGTCTGTCTCCCTACCACACAAAGCTAGCTCGTGGCGAGACGTGGCGAGACGTGGCGGACACAGGCTCGCTCCTAGCTGACAACATCAATGACATATGTATGTCGCGTACAATACAAATTCAAGTGTATCAAGTAATTCTCTCGTTCCGCTCGGCGTCTAATAAATAACTTTCAAATTTCATAAAAGTGCATAAATGTGAAGTAGGCATAAGATGTACTTGTGTACCAACCGGGCCAGTCGTTGCGCGGTAGGCGGCGCGGCGCGGCGGCGCTCAGTTCCGCTTGGAGGGCGGCACCAGATGCGCGGGCAGCTCGGCGGGCAGGTCGTGCCCATCAATCTTCACGTGGATGAGGTGCATGGCCAGCGCGAACTCGTCCTCGTCCAGGAACCCGTCCTTGTCGATGTCCGACAGCTTCCAGATCTTGCCGAGCACCGAGTTTGGCAGCTTCGACTTGACCATCTCCGTCTTGGCGGCTGTCGACAAACGTTACCAGGTCACGACTCGAACGACACAACAATAAGCCAATAATTGTGACAGAACCGCTCGCCCACGGAATGGACGTACAGACAAAAAGCAAACATACAATATCGGCAGCTTCGTCTGATGGACAGCCAATGCACTCGCATGTCGGGGGTAGGGACAGGAAAGTACCTAAATTGCGTCAAACAACGTTGCAGTTAAGCGGTAAAATGCATCTCGCTGTCACGACCGCCGGACACGGTCGGCGACGGCTGCAAGCTGTAATAGACTGCGGTACACAACACTCGAACGATCTCTGACTCGGCAGTCTAATGGTTGGAAAACGAAATAGTGTCTATAGTATACCCAGTCAAAGGTAAAGTCAAAAAGTCATTAACACGCCACCATGTATTCTTTGAAGACTAGAAGGAAATCATTGTGCACAGAGACACACTCAGCTCTCTAGTACAACAGGTGTACAGGACGCCGACACCGCGGATGGCCTATGATGGCACGGTGCTCGTCAGCTTGGCTACAATATATCTGAGCATGTTGGCAACATTATCTCTGTAGAACAGCTCGGCAGCTGAATTTATTCTGACTGGCTGCTGATCCAGTCCAAAGGTAACATGTTTAGCTTTCTCCAACCAAGTGCTCGGGGACCTGTCCACATAAAATTCTAGGTACCTCTCGCCTGTGAACACGTACACCAGCGATATGAAGAGAACCTCGATCGTTATCATTAGCGTGACGAGGTTCAGCGTGAGGAGGACCAGGAACCGAACCGTGGTCCACAGTGGTCCTGCGCTGTTCGCGTGACTCGGTGGCGCGCTATCCCACTCAGTGTGAGTGTCCGCGTCAGTGTCATCGCGACCGTCGTCTGCTTGTACACGAGACCGTGAGCTCTCATCGTCGTGTTTATCGCTCGCGTCCACGTCCAGGCTGTCGGCCAAACTATGTATGGATACGACTGGGGAGTCGCGACCGCCGGGGACCGCGGCCGCCTCGAGACTCAAGAGGAACTGCGTGATTAGCTGACAGTTTTGTGTAGCACTAAAGAGAGAATCAACCAGTTGCGCGTGACTGTGGTTGTCGTCTCGGTCCTTGAGTTGCAAGCACAGATCAGTGATGAGAGAGCAGTTTTGTGTGGTAGAGAGGAGAGCGTCGAGAGCTTTGTGTACCGCGAAGTGGTAGGACGCCGCGTCGCGCCGGCGCGGCTGTGTGGGGCACATGTAAGGAAGTTGCGTACCAGCGCCTGTGACCTTTCCATCGATGGGGTTCAGCGCCTGGAAGATCTGGTCGTAGCGCGGCTTCTCCTTGCTGCAGATCCACTCGGGGTCGCCGTGGCCGGCGTCCACGCCCTCTCCTCGTCCGTAGCCGAATGGTGACACTTGGTCTTCCACACCTTCGAACGCACCACCTGTAATGTAATACGCCAATAATTACTACGTTGTCTACTATTTATTTATTTGCTACATCGAACATTTTTAGCGGCTGTTTAGCAACTATAATACTAGTGAAGCTTTCGAAACTTGGATCGTTCACGTGAGTAAGCTGTAACTTATTCATAACTAGCTTTTGCCCGCGACTTTGTTCGCGTGGAATAGCAGCTTTTTGTTAAAAAAAAAACTATCCTATGTCCTTTCTCGAGTTCCAAACTATGTCTGTTTGTACCAATTTAATTCGTTACACACAATTAGGTTCAACAGTTTCGGCGTGAAGAAAAGACAGACAGAGTTACATTAGCATTTATAATATTAGTTTCCATTAATGTACACCCAGGTGTTGGGCAGTCCAGTAGCTGTTTACACAAAACTGCAACAATTGGCTTGACAAACAAACGGTTTAATGTAAGACTGAAAACAAATAATTGATAACATCCTAAAAACAAAAATATCAATTTTTGTTCAGACATATTTGATAGGTTAAAATAATGGGCTATGCTTAGCTTATGTGCTTGAAATATAAACTTATGTGCTTCAATTGACAAACCTACCGCTATATTGGAAGTCGGTCAAAAACGTATTACTTTTCTTGTACCTATTAGTATTACATCTATTATCTATGTATATTTTATTTTACTATATAAAAGAAAGCCGTATTAGTTACTCCACTTATAACTCAAGAAAGGCTGAACCGATTTAGCTGAAAATTGGCAAGGAGGTAGTTTAGGGCCAGGAGAAGGACATAGGATACTTTGTCCCATTCGACAGCATTCCCATGTGACATGCATTCCCATGTAATGATGACATGCCGTATGGATGACAATTTGATATTTGAAAGAAATCAATAATAAAACTATTTCTATTAAATAAATAATTAACAATTATAATGTTAATTATTTATTTTGGACAGAGTAGCTAGTGTAGGTTAGGTAGAGTAGGGTAGGTAGATTAGGGAAGGTAGAGTAGGGTAGGTACGGTGTGGTAGGTAGTGACGGGAGCGACGCCGCGGGTAAGAGCTAGTATAGTAATAAAAAAACATTTTGACGTGTGTAAATGTCATCAATATTAGTTTTATAAAAACTAATCTGTAGTTACTGTAACACAGGTTCGCGAACCCCGGTGAGTCTGTGACTGTCACATTACGCATTCTAGGAGGAATGACACCTGACATGTGCATTGTGCAGATCTTCATTCTAAGTGATTATATTTTACAATTCGGGACAGTGAACAATACTTTCGCTATTTCACGGGTGTAGCGGGCGGTGGGTGTATTAGTGTCTGTTTTATGTTTTATCAGTAAGGGTATCGTTTTACAGTAATATAATTTTTAAATTTAGAGTTTAGAGTGCCTATTTAATGTAAGACTGAATACCTGCTCGCAATGCTTTTAAGTACACTTCAGAGTGGGACAAGAAAGGCAATGTTTGCTAAAGGGCACAACACAACACAACAACCCGATATACAACTTACATAGATCTGGTACTTTAAAATCTTCTAAACGCTAGACAGAGTACCCGCAACTTTACCTATCCGATCACTGTAATGGTTATAAGTGGTTACGTATGAAGCAGACATATATAATTACATATATATTCTATTATTTAGACTAGTTGTGAAGATGTATCGTGTAACTAAATCACACTTGTGAGGGCCGTTAATAGTATTGTCAGCGCGCATATCATCTGCATACCAAATGTATTTAATTACGTTCGGACGGCACATAAACAACTTGTATGTTGCGCCGTCTCTGCGACTACGTGCGACACTTTGTAAATGGGAATTATATGCCAGTCGTGTCTTACAAGCTTGGGTCAAGTTAAGCGGAGGGCAGGAACAATTGACTATTTTCTTGAACCGAACAATTTGACATTATGTTACTAGTAATTTGATGGTACAAGTGGATTAAATAACAGGTGAAAATTATTAGAATAATAAATGGGACTTGAACAACATTGACAATACCTAAGTAGTTGTTACATTAAAATAAAGATCACTGTCCACCTCTTTTGGGAGATTAATCATGTAAAGTAATGTCAGTACAGATCAACTGACAAGCTGTAAATTAAAGACGAGGACGAGGACAAGACAAGTCTATTGAATAGGTCGGTACTATTGATTTAGTGTCTGCGCGTTCGGCAGAGCGTGCCGGGCCGCGAGTTTTTCATCAGCAAAAAGACGCAGCAAGCTCGAATCCTCACACCTCTAATACAATAATTCAGTCAATATCAAGTTGGTCAATGCTCAGTTCTTTGTTAAATAAATTAGGTAACAACATGGGCAGTAATGTAATTGTTTGCAGTAAAGATATCGCAAACGGAGCGGTACTTTTTGTTGCACCGAATAGCAGTTGTTTAAATCCACAGTTAGGTGAGGAGGTCGTACAGGCCACTACACGACACAATGTCAACGTATGCTATAGGGGCTGTGAGTGTCGCTAGCAAAATAAAGCATTCGTCGGGTGTCGTGGCTCTTACAATTACTATTTTATATTTAGTTGTTGATCGTCCAAACCATAGTTTACTTTTCCAGAGGAAATGTACAACTAATATTTATTAAACAATTACGTTACTTCAAGTTCAAACAACGTTTAAATATTTGTTTCCGAATTACGCAAGAGCAGTTCAGATACAAATACGTAGTAACATGGTATACCTTCAGGCACACACGTCTGGACACACCTCGTCTAACATACGGGAGAAAATCTTTCATCCTGTGCTGCAGATGAACGCACATGTTGCGGCGCCCAGTCAATACGTCTTATTACTAGTATGCAAAAACATCAGAACAACACTGTCATAGCGTGACACTGACTACATCCAACCCGTTCGTTCTAGCTCCTGCGTTATGGAGGATAACTGTCTATGGCTAGTTACGCCCGTGACCATAGCCGGCATCGACCCTATGGGAGCCTTCTGTGAAGTTTGATGGCTCTTTGAGGTACATGTTCAACGCGTCGCGTTGTACACGCAGAAGTTACTGCGTCTATATACATAGTCTGGCCATAAATACTGTTACAATTAACAATAAACAAAATATTACATTTGAATTTGGAATCTGTCAATTTTATATAATTTTTCATTGTGTTTTCTTATTTTGGCGCCAATAAATTGTTCAATATTTTGCGATATTAAAATGGAGTGGGGTGATAAAGAGAACCGAATCGCTGTGATTGCATTACACAAAGTGGGTATGGAGCCAAATGCAATTTTTAAAACTCTCTACACGCTTGGTATTAGTCAAATGTTTGTGTATCGGGCTATTAATAGGTACAATGAGACCTCCTCTGTTTGTGACGGAAAAAGATCTGACCGTCCACGTAGTGTTCGTACTAAAAAGGTGGTCAAAGCAGTAAGGGAAAGAATTCGAAGAAATCCTGTCCGAAAGCAAAAGATTTCATCTCGTGAGATGAAGATAGCACCTAAAACCATGACTTAGGACTTGCAGCCTATAAGAGACGCACTGGACATTTTTAAATGATAATTTAAAAAAGAATAGGGTGATAAAATCTAAACAACTACTGAAGCGGTACGCAAAGGGAGGTCAAAGAAAAATTTTGTTTACGGATGAGAAAATTTTTACAATTGAGCAACAGTTTAACAAACAAAATGACCGTATTTATGCTCAAAGCTCTAAGGAAGCTTCTCAATTAGTCGACAGAGTGCAACGTGGGCATTATCCGACTTCAGTGATGGTTTGGTGGGGTGTTAGCTATGAAGGAGTGACTGAGCCATATTTTTGCGAAAAAGGTAGGTATCAAAACATCGGCAGAAGTGTATGAAAATACCATTATTGAGAAGGTAGTTAAGCCCCTTAACAACACTATGTTCAATAACCAACAATGGTCCTTCCAGCAAGACTCGGCGCCGGGTCATAAAGCTCAGTCCACGCAGTCTTGGTTGGAAACGAACGTTTCCGACTTCATCAGAGCTGAAGGCTGGCCGTCGTCTAGTCCCGATCTTAATCCGCTGGATTATGATTTATGGTCAGTTTTAGAGAGTAGGGCTTGCTCTAAACGTCATGATAATTTAGACTTCCTAAAACAATCCATACGATTGGCAGTGAAGAATTTTCCCATGGAAAGAGTGCGTGCTTCTATTGATAACTGGCCTTAAACGTTGAGTTTAAAGGACTGTATTGCAGCCAATGGAGACCACTTCGAATAAGCTTTTTATGTTTTATATTTATGTATTAAACTTACATACTGTAAAAGTAGTAAATGTTATTTGCAATAGAATATTTTTTTTTATTTGTTACAGTATTTATGGCTAGACTAGGTATATTATATGTATTCTCAAAGCGACATAAAGGTATGTAAGAAATGTGACGTCACAATCCACATAGTGATGAGAAGTCGCCAGACGAAGAACATAATCAAGAGATAATGATGCAATAATCTAGATCGGGCACATGTGAAAGTGTCGGACAATGGCAGGACTGCCTGTAACTGCTGTGTATCGAGCGCGGCATCGCTGCCCTTAATGAGTGCACTGACTGTACTTGTCCTGCTCATGACGATGCATGGAGGATGTTATCATTATGAAACTTATGAAATGTGTGCTCTACTGCTGTTGCTACGAGTATTACTTAGCGATACACTCAGGTGATCATTCGTATCATCACTTCATTAGTCATCATCATCAACATTCAAGTATAAAACAAATCATTATCATTACACAGTATAAAGCAAAGTGGCATTCTCTGTCGCTATGTATGCTTTAAATCTTTAAAGCTACGATACGATACTATGATAACATCTATGAAATAGTGGAGAAATTGAGTATCAAAATTGTCCCGTGCGAAGCCGGGGCTGTCGCTAGTAAATAGTACCTATAAGTATGATGACAACGATTCCTTCAATAGAAGTCCTGGTCCAGGTGAATTAAAATGTAAACTATTCGATATAAGACGTGTTGAGCTGTGACTGTATGCCACGCGTATAGTACGTGTAGGTATATCTAGATATGGCTTTCCATGAGTAAGATAACGCTAGCGATGACATCGTCAAAGTAAACTAAGTTATCACGAATTAACACTTTGTATTTGGAGCTGTTGGACAAACAATTACGTTGGTAGTGTCCACCGGCGGAGGCTGACTCTAGGAGCAGACCTTGATTTTATCAGGGAAATAAGACAACAATGACGACTTATTTATACATGAGATAATTTAATTTACGTAGGCTTGTGATCCAGAGGGTGATCAGCGGCGCGGTGCTGAGGTTGCTGTGTCTGCGCATGTTGTAGTAAACATTAACCTTGACTTCTCACTAGTGCCCCGATCATTGGCCGATACATACAGAGATTAGCCAAAGCACCTTGAACAGCTCCAACCTTCAAACTTCAACAAAAACAGTTCGACAGTAGAGTACGCTTTCTGTTTTGTCGTTAGGCGAAGTAATCGGTGTTGAATAAACCTATTTCGCGGGTATATATGGTGCGGCACTTGGTGGTCGCGTGTCCAAGTGTCGCAGGGAGCAACTACAAAATTAATTAATTTGGGTGTTCCCCGCTGCGCCAAGGTCCCAGTCCAGCGCAGGATACCTGGATTGCCGCGGTAAGGAGGATGTGCATCCGTCGGCAGCCCACGCAGCGCCGGTCAGCCGCGACACCGGCGACACTAGTGACCTGCCGCTACATCGCCTCGCTCTACTTCCTACACTGTCCACTCTCGCAGCACTCTCGCGACGAGCACCACATCCACCCTCCTTTTTCCAGCCAGAATAATGTTGCGGCTACGACACGAGCGACTATAGTGAATCACATATAACAACGCCACGCACCTTTGTAAAGACGTTTAAAATGACGAATTGTATTAGAGCAAATTGAAAATGTTGATTAAAAAAATACCATCGCACGTGTCTCCACGCGATCCCACACCAATGGTGCACTAATTATTATACTAAGAATATACTCGTACATGCAAAAGTATGATGAATTCGCTATAGTTTTCGAAGTAGGTGAGTGAGCAGAGATTGTAAGTGTTGCACGTCCAGATGCATACTCAAGCAGAGCATAAAATAGTGATGAGTTGGATTAAACAACGGAGGCTCCACTCGACACTGGCTGCATGCAGTCACGTGCGTATGCGGGGCACGTCCTGCGCATGCGACTGTCACCCGGAATCCATCATTATTATTAGATATGAATGTATGATTATTTTCTAATTGAATTGTTTTTCAATTTATTAATTAATTACTTTTAAGATCAAGTAATTAATTAAACAGGTTGTGTCATTAATGTTGATTTAGATAAGATTATAATACCAAAGTATTAGCTAGCATCCCTGATTTCCTGCTTCAGTGAGACAGCAAACTAGAGAGCCGAGTGCCCGCTTAGTGGTGCCGGAGTGCCTGCTGAGGCCAGCATTCGCATGCAGCGCACGCTCGGCCCACATCGTCCGCTTCCGAACCTTATGACACCGACACCGACACCCAACGATTTCATTTGTTCTGTTCGCGCTTTCGGTACTCTTGCACCGTTAGGTAAAGTAGCTTCTATCGCCGAAAGTATGGCAGTGAGAACGTTAACTATAATCGGTTCGCGAGTTCAAAATATCGTCATAATCGATTGGGATTGGTTGACAAAGGCAAGAAGAACAAACAGACGATATTGTCGTCTGTTCATGGTTGAGTCGGGCAGTTGTGTCGTGATGCGAGCACAATGAGCCACCATTGAGCGACAAGTGGGTCGGCGCAGACACAATGGATGCTGCTCAGATCGGGCTGTATCATGTACGAGCGGCCGCATCGGGTGATGTCACAGCGGACGCGGAACAATAGCCACTACAATTAACTTCGCGAGTGTGCGTCCCCGCATCCGATGTAAACATAGGGACCTACACAAATCAGTACTGTTTCGTGAAAAGTCACAAATGTCTCAGTGCCTGCAACTACTGCGAGCTACTAGTATTGCTCAGACACCGTCGTTTGCTACCTTTTATTATAATGAATGTACGTGAATGTTTAACTCTAGTCAGAAACTTTAACCTGGAAACCAGTAAACGACTCGATAGTTGCGTAACATCAAACTATGAGTGGCAAGAAAGCGATTATTGTTGCATTGCACCGACTTGCGACACTTCCTCGCCGATGCACGCGATGTGCCCACGACGCGCCGCGTGCCTAAGCCGATGCACTGCTGATCGACCACTACACAGACTTATCGGGAGTTTCCAATCTAGAAGGTTTAATAACTAAATGTTGCAATGCAGTTAAACGAACTGAAAGACTGTCCTAGTTCAAAAATTACAACAGCAACAGAGAATGAGCTATGAAACTAATTTTATTTACAATAAACAGACATTTATTAAATTTTAGAATCGGGTTGTATTCAAGAAGGCGTCGAAATGGTCAGCGTTCAGTCTAGACCACTAGTTACAAGCAAATGTCTAGGTCACTAACTAATACAAGGAATGAATAAAGCGCTAGTTGTGCGTTGCGATGCGGCTACAAGTTCCTACGCTACGCTACCGCAGTGAGCCAGTGAGCGTGGCTCATGACCATTTTCTATTGTAATCATGATTAATCTAGACTACCGAGTGCGGCGAAAGTGCCGCCGCGTCGCGGCCGGGGCTGGTCGCGCTCCCATTCATTGCCGCCAGTATCGGCAGGTCGGCGCGTAAGGTGCGCGGTACCTACATACATGTCACATCATCCTAATGAAATTCCACATGCCAGAATATATAAAACTGAATGCTTCATTCAATCTCACGCGCTCATGGACGACACTGCCACTGCCCAGCCCCGGCAACTTCCAGCGCTCGTACGTTACAGAAAATTGTGATTGAGTGAGTGTGACGAGTGGCGACAGTTTGTTCAACGTGTCGACTCGACGTGTCCCTAATAATGTTTCCGTATTAACACAAGTTAGTCATCAGCATCACTCATCAAGCAAACGCATGCGCCGCACTGACCGAGTCTGTTGTTGTTTATTTCTTTGGCGATTTATCACCGATCGCAACAACTGTCACTAAGCCAATTGTTGCGATCAACATCTGCTGACTAGGGAAGTAACATTCAAGTCTAATCATTAATAACGTAGCAATTGGAAGATGGACAGACAGACTACCTTGTTGTAGGGGTTTGACACGGCACTTTGAATGATCTTGACCCTAACGAAATGATAATAATACTTAGGCATTAGCTGCAATAATTACTCAAGGCTTAATGGTCAAGCGAAGGTTATGAAAATAAAATCAATAATGTCGGAAACTCGCAACATGCCTGTGAATGTGATCACGTAGTACGAACATGCAACGCTTATTGCTGAGTCAGTAGTAACGGAGTATGGCAAAATTA
Source organism: Spodoptera exigua (assembly GCA_902829305.4). Lineage (NCBI taxonomy): Eukaryota > Metazoa > Arthropoda > Insecta > Lepidoptera > Noctuidae > Spodoptera > Spodoptera exigua. The sequence continues at coordinate 4,411,853 of LR824613.2, read as the reverse complement.
TAAACCTACTTAGTTTCATTAGCGATGGCGATGACTAACTGACTGATGACGCACACTACAGTACAAAAGAAAAAGATTTGAAAGACTCTGAGACTGTGCTACTGCAGCAGCCCCTGCGAGCCACGACCCGCGGACTCTGTGATATAATACGGTGTGATAGCTGAGATAACGCTATATGTACTTCGAGTACACTAGCGTCCATACAGTGACACCGGGCGGTGTCAGCGGACAGATTAGCGGCATGATAACGCTGGCGCAGCAGATAACAATTACTACGTGTCGATTGCGTAACGTTTCTCATATTGATTGCTTCAGGTACAGCGTCAACTAATTACAGGTTTGTGCGCGGTCATGTTGTTAATGGACGTCAGCGTACAATAATATGCCATCCAATGCCAGGTGCCGGTGGAGGTGACAGAGTTCATAGTCAATCACTCAGTTATTATGTACCTTAATAATATTGTTCTAATGGCTGCTAAGCTGCTAATATTTTAGAAAATCCGATGTTACCCTTTCACAGGCTGTTTGTTCAAGATACTAATTTTGATTCCAATTTGCAAGGTTCTGTGTCTAGTGGTTTTTTATTTTTTTATGGGAAAGAACGGTAAACCAACAGACGGACCAACACTGAACGCAATTAGCGCCGTATATGGGCACCCGTAACACCAAAGCAGTTACAATAACGTTGAAGGCCTGTTGTGGTTTGTTGAGGGTAGATAATAATTTGAAATAGGAGTAATGTATAGAGGGTAGAGTTGGGCCTTCAGAAACCTCAACATATTCTGTGAGACTGAGGTACCACTCCGGTACTTAATCACAAAAACATATAACTTGAACTATGAAGCTTATGGACATAGGTGAATTATGTAGGAGCTATCGCTTTGTGCATCTAATCCTTAAGGTAAAAGTTCAAGTGGCCAGAGTGCCAGGTTGCGGGATCTATGAGGTTCACTAGTTTTTATCCGCCTCTGGTCGACATTTAATCTAGGTAGGCATTCCCACTTGCGAGCAATCGCCATGGCTCTGAGGCCCGAGGCAGTGGTGCAGCCCCAGACAACAGGCGGCGATTTGGAAAATTTATAAAAAAAGAGTGTAGGTGTACTTCTTATATGTATGTTTGGAAAAAAGCAAATACTAAAGTTTAGTTTTGAGTTAGATAAGTCAAAAGTCAGTAACATTACGTATGATTTATCAGTATTTGGATCGGCCGAGCTAGTCCTACGGATGTGGCCGTGATAAGTAAGACATACAGGTGACCCGTACAGGGGACTGCGTGAGATACGGCACCAAGTTCCAACTGGCAAGTTGCTGTAAGTCGCTGCACAAATAATAATAAGTGACAGTGAGCGTTGACTTGAAAGTTTTCGTATCGCTCGTCGTACGTTTTGCAGGGCATTATCTGCTGATAACAAAATAGATATTGTTGTAAGAAGTTGCTCGTATTCAGCTCGACCTTGCATCCACACCAAGGTGTCACCTATGTGTAATACGGTGAAGGTAACTGCGAGCTGCAAGTGTGCAAGTGCCATTCATAAACTATTCGTCTAGTAGCTCGAGTACCCACACGTAACTGCGACTGCGACGTCATACAATAGCACAAACACATTTATTGCTAGTATGTTGTAGAATATAATAAAAATGTCGGTGTAATATCTGCCTAAACAATATCGAGGCAGTAAACATGATGCTAATAAATAATTCAACTGAACGCGATCGTATCGGCTGCCCAATGTATGAGTCAGAGGTCAATTGCTAACTGACGCGGACGCGGCGCTAACTACTTCGAAACCCATATCTAGGTGCTGATGGTACCTAGTTCATGATGAATGCTGTCCATCATCAAAATATACACACTTAAATACATAATCCTGATATTGCCTATCTTAGGTCCCGAGTGTGTATATGTTTGAATGTTAACCGCGGTCAGGCGGATCAGATAAGACTTATGCGGACAAACCAAACAATCACCGACCGACGTTGCAGAAAAACATTAATATAACGTGCAGTGAGCCAGTGAATTACCCTGCAAGTCACGAGATCCGATGCTTCCATTACATTTCGAGTGGACTTATAATGTTTATAAACCTAAAGCAAATTGGCAGCAGTGGCATCGTCACTTTCTCCAATGTTCAATTGGTTCAAGTTGAATGCAAGTAGGTACTAGGTAGTCGAGACAGGCGCGCGCCGCTGCTCACATCGCGACTCCGCCTCGGAATTATATTATTTGTACTGATTGCATTACGTAATTATATTTCTGAAATAATTTATCAATATGCAGAATGATTCATATTACATATTCATGTTCACATTTTTGTATCATGAGGTAAAACTAATTAAATAAATCACTTTGTGTGTACATTGTAAAATAACATTATACCTACTAGTCATTTGTCTCCCACATTGTATATTTTAATGATATTTAGAAATTTGAAGAAGCATGGAGGAAGTTAGAAGCATTTTTTAGGATCACAAGATAATTAATGAATGGAAGTATACATGTAAGGTATTGCTCTGTCATGATGTGTTTCCAAAGCATGAGGTCAGACATAATAATTGAATAATTTCTAATTATAGAGTTTGCCTGCCACACTTACAGTTATGTTAGTGAATTCCTGGCAGTGTTATCATTCTGATAAGAAATCAGGTCAATATCTTGAGATAGTGGTAGCTACACATAATTATGGTACTGACTTGATATTTCTTAGGTTTGTATTTAGATACCAAGAGTTGTAGTGATTTAGTTATTTGGCCAACTGGACCAAATTATTGGATGAATGCAGTCTGTGTTGCCTTTTCAAGCAAGGAGTTATCACATGTAGTACTATACAACAAGGTGTATAACAATACAATTGTGTTAAGTGTTTCATTTTAATTTAGTGTTGTATATTATTTCACACACCAAATATGAATGATACCCATACCCATTCTGAGTAATTTTATCAGAATGAGTAAGGAAGTTGTTATGACATATGTTAAGTCAAGTGGAATATCAAGTGAGAACAGCTCTCCAGGTGAGAGCAACACACCACTAGTATATGCAGAATATGACTCACCTTTGATGAGTGGCTCGGACACAATATTCACGTCTTCCTGTGGAATCATGTCCATGAGGCGGGCAATGTCAGTGGCCAGCATGTGGTCCACCACTTCAAGCAGCTTGGGCTTCAAGGGGTGGAACTTGGTAAAGTCGTGGTTAGCCAAAGTTTCCTGCATTTTTTTGATGTCTGGGAAGTCACCAGGTGATATTTGTTGCTCCCTCTGTATACGGTCATACACCTGACCTAAATTCTTTATTAATTCCTTCTTTTTACCATCTTTTCCAAAGACAGAAGGCATTTCTTTCCTTAGTTCACTGACTATGTAGGCATGAACCTTGGCGAGGCGAGCTCTCTTGATCAAGTCGTTTAGCTTTCTCAAAGCCGCATTTCGTGGTAAAGATTGCATGTCTCTGAAGAGATCCTGCTCTTCATCCTCAAACAATCGCCTGTTGACATCGTAGCGTAAAGGCTGGTCCCAAAAAGACCCAATGTACACTCTGGCCACCTCAGGTGTTTGCAGCACCTTGCCTAGGGACCACATAAGAGCACCATAAACACGCATCAGCTGCTGGTGATCAATCATGTCAGCTTTGTTCAGAACAATACGGATTTTATCATCATGGCCCCTCAATGCTTCAATACTGCGTCTGAATTCATCCGAGATGTCGAGCTTGTGTGCGTCGAACAGCAAAATGATGCGGTCGACGCGCTCGGCGAACCATTCCAGCACACCAGTAAAGTCGTAGCCCCGGTCTACGCGCTGCTTCTCTCCCGACAGGATGCCGGGTGTGTCAACGATGGAGATGCCCTTCAGCACTGGCGAGCTAACCGTTGAGCACTGGAACCGGTTCAGAAAAGCATTACCGAACTTGCTCAGAGGGCGAAACTGTTTTTTGGGATCTACGACGAGGGCATTGCCGGGTATCACTCCTTCCTTTTCATCATACATTACGGCGATGAATCTGTCGGTGGTTGGTTCAGGACCTATTCTTATACCCGGGAAATCCCGTTCCAACAGATATTTGATGAATGTAGTTTTACCGGTGGAGTACTGACCAACAAGTAGGATCATAGGTTTGGCGTCGAAGTCTGGTTCTTCGAGCTGTGGTGAATGGAAGTCGTGGAACTGGTAATGCAGCTCCAAGGGTAAAAGTTTTGTTTTATATATTCTTTTGAGACCCTCCACGACATTTTCTATACTTTCGGATTTTTCACCTTCTTTCTTTAGCCAACTGAACATTATGCTGTCAATTTATTCTATAAAGATAATAAATGAGATGACACAGGCACTCGGACACTCACTGTAACACTGTAAAATACTTTTGCAACTAATATATTATGATGAAACGAACATGATCTTCCTCCCCCAGGCAGAAATAAAATGTCAAATGACGTGTGACGTGCCTGACGTGAGACATGACCATAGATTACTATATACGAGTATGTGTCTCTGACTATAGTCAGAGACACATACTCGTAACTTACGTGACAACAGTTAGTTTGTAGTTTGATAAAGTTGTTTTAGATAATATAGTTTATTGCGTTTTAAACACATGATTGATATTTAATATACATTTAAAGTATGGGCATTTGTATGCCCAGATTAAAAATGAGCTAGATAATAAAATAAGAGCTATGTCATCTGTACTGCACACTAATTAACCTTGGAAACATACAGTGTATTAATACAGAGTAGAAAACAAATATTGTGATTTATTTAATGTAATTACTTCTATGTTAATGTAAATATTGTGCTGACAGTGGAACTCACTTTTACTATTGACCATAGACTATATTTTATAAAGTGATATATTTTGACTCTGACATTGACAGAAGTGACAAAACTGAATTAGTCATGTACCTACGACTGAGTGATCAGCTAGACAGAGTTGGTTATCTTTGATATAAAATATTTCCATTTGGTGTATGAACATGATTGTAAAATACATAAATAATGACGACTTTTCATGATGAAATAGAAATTGAGGACTTCGATTATGAGGAGGATGAAAATATGTATTACTATCCCTGTCCCTGTGGTGATAGGTTTCAAATAAGCAAGGTTAGCAACTATTAGAACTGAAGAATACAGTATCAGATAGTTCGCAGGCATAAGGTTATCTTTTCATGTGGCATTATATTTATATGTCAGTTTATATATAAACGAATTTAATTTTTTTACAGGAGGAGCTGCTAGATGGTGAAGAACTTGCAACCTGTCCAAGCTGTTCACTGGTGGTTAGGGTTATCTATGATGTTGTGAGTATTTATATCGCCACTCTTTTGGTAGCCAACTCACGTAACTAATGGTGTTGCAATTTTGCCATTGAATGAAATGATGATCAGAGTAATAACCAAATAAACAAGCTTTTTTTATTTCTGGTATAACTAAAAACCTGTCCGAGTTCATGAGTAATAATTGCTATTATTATATTCACAGGAAAAGCTAAAGGCAGAAAATGAAGAAAAACACAAGGCCGATAGTAACAGAGAAGCTGTGAGGGCTTAACATCACTAGCAGATATAAAGATGTGTACTGGTGGTTCCCTGGGACAGAGTGTAGGCTGGCAGTATGGCGATGGGCCGTTGACAGTACATTTTTTTATGTACTTACAATTGGTTGTACATAACAATTCATGTGTAATATTTGCATACACACTAATATGAAGGTGTAAATAAAATATCATAAAGAGGCCAGTGATCTATTTTACACTCCCTATAAAATATGATAAACACATTGCCATACATTTACAATAATAGTGTATAATTAGTTCTCTAAAATAATAATAAAGTCACATGGATAGTACAATCAACTAAAACAATAACTTGACTAGCTAAACGAGCATGTGCTCTAGAACCTACCTATGATACTCAAGCTACCTGTGCATGTATTGTCAGCACTGTACCCTTTCACTAGCACCCTAAACAATCCCCTGATTACTTGACTCGGAGAGAATATAAATGTATGAGATCGACTTATAAGATTCAGTCTTAATCATCTTGGATTCTATTTAAAGTGCTAATGAACAGGACCAACCATGAACAATTTCAATAATCAAATAATATTCATTTCTCAAATTGAGTGGACTTGTGTAATATATTAAACAATGATCTAATTATAGCGCTGTGTGCTCAAGACAGTCAGTATGGAAAAACGGGCGCCTTCTCAACATTATGTAATTATTCCATAATTTTACACAAATTTGCTTGATATATATAAAAAAATGGCCACACTGCCTGGTACCTCTTATGGAAGATTAGGTTGGAATACTTTTATTAACTAGGTAGTAAGCATAAAGCAATATAATACTGTAATAAAATATTTAACACTATTCTATAAGACTTCATAATAAAATAAATTAAATTAATTTAGTTGATAATGTAGACCAGATGATACAGGCGTAAATTGCATTAAGTGCAAAAATATTCTTATGACCTAAGGGACTTGCTAGAATACAGCTTACATAAAATAAGCAATCAATTTAGTAAATACAATGACAAAACTAGCTGTTGAGATCTTAACCACTTGGAATACCTATACAAGACATAGAAACAGAACCATGTGAGTGGTACTGTTTGTATGGGACGCATAGTAGAACTATATTCCCAGATTCATTGTGTGTCTCATACTCTGAATGATGGGGAAAGAAAATGTGTTACATTGACGTTTAATGTAACGGTTTCCTATATTCACATATTATGTCGTTAGACAATTAACCAATAGAAAAACGTTGCATTAATGTTAGAGAAATAGGAAATCGCGTGAGTGCTGCAGTAGTACAAGTACTACGCGGGGCGAGGCGCCGGGGGCGGGGGCGCGGGCGCGGACAGGGGCGCGGGGGGCGAGCTCAGCGGCGGCAGGGGCGCGGGGGCGGGGGCGGGCGCGGGGGTCGCCGCGATGTTGAAGTGGCGCACGGTGGCCTCCAGCGCCACCTGGTTCCCGCTGAAGTAGGCCGACACCGCGTTGTGGAACAACAACAGCTGCTTGTTCATCACCTTCACCTGCAAACACACGCTCGTCAGCGCCCGCGTCGGGGCCCGCGCCAGGGCCCGCGTCGAGGCCCGCGCCGGGGGCGGCGGTACTGACCCGGTTCTCGTGCAGCAGCTTGAGTTTGACGGCGGAGTCGTCCCGCAGGCGCTCGTAGTGGCGGCGGTGGCGCTCGATGTTGGCCAGCAGTAGCTCGGGCGGGTTGCCGCCGCTGGCCTCGAGCTCGCTGCGGTACGCGTCGTACTCCACCCTGCACACGCGGACATTTCAAATACTTGCTCCTATAGTTCCCTCATGTGACAATATCGTGCAGTAGAGCATCTCAGATACCGTGAAATTATCGAAGGTTGCATTTTATCTATAGTATAAATGTGTTTGATTTAATATTTACACAAGTTGATACTTATATATTAAAAAAAAAAAAACAAAAAATAGATTGGAAATTTTTGTCATAAGAATTCTTCCTTGCTATTCAATGTCTTTGAATACTATAAAATATTCAAAAACATATTGATATAAAATATGACACTTGTCTTTGTAGGTGTGGTAGAGGTGGAACTAAATAGTATCCAATATCTAAACTAATCAGGACTAATCGCTAAGTCAGTTTCAACTTAGTAGGCTGTAACTCCGAGTGATTGAATAGATGGGATCGGTCACCTGGCGGCCTCGTACTGGCGGATGGTGAGCAAGGTGTCCTCGATGGTCTTGTGCGTGAGCGTGGCGAGCGAGTTGTTGAAGAAGTGTAGCGCGGCGAGCAGCGTGTCTGCGTTGCGCGTGAGCGTGCGCTGCGTGTCGGCGTTGTACAGGAACTGCGTCTGCAGCTCGGGCGACTTCTGCGCCAGCTCGGCGAAGCACTCGCCCAGCGCGCGCTGCGTGCCCGCCGCCGCGCCCAGCTGCGCCGTCAGCGCGCCCGACAGACGCAGCACGCCCGCGTACTTGCGCTGCGTCTCTCGCAGCATCTCGATCTGGGCCTCCAGCTCTGCGCGTACGTACATGTTGTAGCGAACGGTTATGGTTTAAGACACGCTAACCTCATTAATTTTACAATTCATTTATTATAAGAAGTGCAAGCCCTTACATAAAACTAAGTAACTTAAATACCAATCAGACCACTGTAATAGTCTACTTATATTGCTATTCAATTTTGTGGGTGGAATAAAAATTAAATGTCCATTTGTTTTATAAATTAATTATTATTTTATCGAACTTTTTAACTTTCGCGTTTCATATTTACAAGGTATAATTACCTTAGTAGGCTTGGTATTTCGACCTGGTTGGACAAGTCGTGGTCTGTGCATAGTAGCCTTCTTATATACATATGTAGTAGTCTCACTCACCAGTATCCACAGTCCGCGAGCTTTTACCGAGCTTCTCATAGAGTATCTGTTTGGTGCACTTGTATGTGGAGACTCCCCAGTTGCGGATGGCGTCCAGCTTGGACGTGCCCGCCCGCAGCAGCGTGCTGGACGCCGCGCCATTCTGCGACACGTCGGGGGGCACTGCCCACAACGTTACACAATGTTAACATCTTTACTCAATCTCAAATATACTGTTAATGTTCCAAAGAAATTATTTTACTCTTTCAAGATTGCTTAAATAACCGAAGAATCATTGACATTTCACGTATATCAAAGAAGTTAGTTCAGGACAACAAATTTATTGCATTACATGGTGTCACCTACAATGTCAAGTTACTTGGGATGTGCAGTACGGGTACTATTTTTTGATGATAGGCAATTTCCTTCGTGCTTGCCTGATATTCATTAGCTAGTTGTTATAGTGAAGTAATTGGAAGGAACTTAATTTAACATATTAGTTAGAACAATGCATTGTCACATTGACTTGTGAATGCTCCCCACTGCACTAATATGTGTTGGCATATTGCTTTTTATCTACATTTATTGAAGCACAACGATTTGTTATGAGTCCTACAGAAACATATAAATGGATACACAATATGTTTGCCATGCACTTTCTACACACATTTTATACTTACTAATGATGTTGTTTTGGTCTGCTATCACTAGAGAAACTTATAGTATAATCATTTAGTGAGTAATTTAGTGAACCATACTGGTAATTTTATTAACTTTTATTATGCATTAATTTGTAATTCCGAAGCAACACCACTTTTGTGCTTTCAACTATAACTGTATCTGCCTAATAAAATTATTGTCATTTATTTTATGTAACCATTTAAAAGTTGAATATCAGTAAATAAAATATAATATAAGTTTGCTTTTATTTTTAGACTGATCTCTAACAACACATATAGTGTCTTGTTAGAGATCAGTCTAAAAATATTCTATTATTTATATTTGTCAATCTTAAAAATATTGTTGCGGTAATAGGCAGTAGAGTCATGCATTGACTCTGTGTTCTGTCCTTAAATAAGTTACAGTAAAATAATTATTATACATATATATTTTTTTTACAAATAGTCTAAATGTTTGGTCAAAGCATTGTATATAATATTCATCAAGTTTTAGCATGTTCCTGATCAAGTCCTGCATGTCTGCTTCAATGCTTTAAACAGTAGGTACTCTACTAGTGAGGCAGACAGGCAGACAGTAGCAAATTATAGAAAGTGGTGGAGTGGTGTGGCTTACCATATGCTGGCGGGAAGGGCATGGACCGCGACGTGGGAAACTTGGCCTCTGTGCCCGACGTGATAGAGTCGCTGGACTCGCGCAGAGGTGGAGTGTCTTTTAACATCTCGTGGATGCTGCGTTCCGATTGCCTACATGCATCATACAACATCGTTACAGAACATAGAACATAGATATATAGAACTTGCTCATATCAATCTCATTACAAATATTTATACTTCTTTTATAACAACTATGGTTCTGAGTACTGAGTACTGAATACTGAATAATTTGAAGTAATGCTAAACAATAAAGTGCTCTGCTACAAACACACCATTTAGACATCTTAACGGGATTTTTCTACGAACAACTGTTATAGTCGGTTACGGCAATATTCTCAGTTTTATTTTCTTACTCGGTACACAACATATTGATTAAAAAATACGGAAAAATTTAGAATTTTAGCATTCAAGGCATTATAGCCGCTGAGTAAACGAATACAGTCACTACAGTCTACACTTTGATTGACAATGACAATCAAATTGACAATTGACGTAATGCTTGACATGTCTCTCTGTCTGACTCTGTCTCCATAGAGTATAGACCCCATAGTTATAGTACAAGTAGGTACATACTAATTTTAAGATAGTAATTTTGGTTTTCATTGCCAACAGGCTGTTCAGCTTACTACCTACTGAGAATAGGCTAACCTAATCTAATCTTCATATACGGAGAAATGATGCGCGTTAATCACCACGCTTGCTTAAGGTGGATTAGAGATTTCAAAATAATAAAATATTTTAATAACTGTATGTCAGGGCCCCAATTTACTAAAAGTAAACATAATAATAGATAAATACTTTGCGAGGCTTTGAACCCAAATAGTTTAAAAAAACGAGCAAACCTGCTGATTAGCAATCCGTACCGCCCAGGATAAACATAGTTATAAGTGTCCTGCCGGCTTTTCGCGAAGGTATTTGATGATTGGGGATTTCGGGATAGGGAGTATTTATTTATTTAATTATTTTAGGCTTCTCAACAATGAGTACACTATACTATATTAATTGTACGGAGTAAGAAAGGATTAAGTCTCTGGTTAAGTACTTCATTCTTATAACCCAAGCATTATTTCAGGCTTGTATTCTGTGAGGCCGTGGTATGGCCGAAACTGACTGACTGCACGATTGTAGTAAAACTTAGCTAACTGGGACCTGAGTAAATGAGAAACCGCTGTACTTATTTGAAATTCATGTTGAAGTCCCGTCTCTATTATACTTTACTTACTGTATTTTAGTATTATACTAGTTAAAACGTAACTTACCGGTGTTTAAAAGTCAAATTATAACAAAAACGGTTTTTCACTGCTCACCTCTTTTCAAATTTTAATGAACGGTGTTGGCCAATTTTATTCCATTTTCACCAAGCGCGTTTCAGTAGTCACTTACAGCATCGTAAGCCTGAGAAAACCCGTCTCCGTAAGTGCGTTTTCTACTGAACCACTTCTATCAACTGCTTACGGCGTTGAATGTATTGCGATGACAGTGAGCTAAGTACAGACCTACTCATTTTTAGTACTAAACTAGAAACTACCCTGCTGCTTCTCCTGCATGGGGCCGGGGCCGCAAAACACTAATGTTACTTGCACGGTTTTTTTTTTTTTTTGTGAGGGGAAAATCATCAAATGACTTCTCCCGCCCAGGGCCGGGCAGGAGGGAGTGCCAGACTCTTACTGACTAAAAACCCCCTGTTCCTTCTCCTGCTCTGTGCCGAGGTCGCGGTACCTCATTGCGCTTACCCCGCAACACCGGCATGTTACTTGCACGGTGCACCCTAGACGACTACTTACTTATTTGTGAAGTTGTATGATTAGGCATTTAAAAGTGCTGAATAAGTTATTTTCACTGGAGCAGTCGTTGGTGAACAAGTCCCCATCTACTTATTTATTTATTCAAAACACATAACGTCTTTTGAGATAGTCTGCCATAGTAGGGAGAGTGGAGTGGAGGTTGGGCATAGTGGAACTAATTTACAGTGCGGTTCCGTGTTCCGTGTCTGAGTTGCTCCAAATAAAACGAACTGGTAGATGTGTCTTAGAGGTTGTATTCATTGATTGGTTATAAATAATGTACTAATCTATTAAAGCTACATATTATGTACAATACAAACTTGACGTCCACATCACAAATGTGGCAATAGCCGCGGGTCGTTACTGTGTCTTACATCGAGTATCGTATCTTATTCCTACTTATACATCATAGAAGGTACCAATGTGATGTGTTCGATGGTTTAAAATATTACTTATTCGTCGCGACATTGCGAGCGGTTATAGAAAACTGTTTGGTTGGTAGGTAGTAAATCTGCTTTTATACTTTTACTACTAATTTTTAAAGGAAAATTAAACTCGATAACCTTTTGCCATTTTATATTTATATTTATTAATACTTTTTGTAAGTTCGGTGGTTTTTTAATTGCCAATACGTGTTGTTTATTTGGAAACCCATACTGATATTTGGGTACATAAACGATTATAGTTAGTCTAACTTATGATAACAGAGAGCATATTATAATATAGAAAGATGTCCTACTTGCCACAATAACACATATTTATTAGTGCAAATAACTTAATACTAGTTATGTACATAGAACAACGATATGGTAACTACGTATGTATGTATTTGGGACTAGTCGGTTACTTCCTAGATATATCTAGGTTATTATCAGATCTTTTCTTGTCCGAATTTACAAAAAAGGATGCGTTGAGATCGATATAATATATATATTTCGCCTTTAATTTCCAAAGAATAAAATAAAAGCGAAGTTGTAAAAAGTCTGCCTTATTGACTAAAGCATCATTTGGATACAATGATGTTATTTAGCTCTATCGAGTGACTAGTGTAGGTACAATATTAATATTTATTAGCACCAATCTGTATCGATGTAACTACGACACGCGCTGCGTTTAGCAGCTATTTTCACATATCTGTGTTTGTTTTCTTTATAAAATAAAAACTTTTTCAAGTCTGATCGATTCGAAATTTCGTATCCTGGTACTTTTGAATATACATTATGTAGCTAGTTGTTGTCTCGATGTTGTAAATATTATTATTTCAAATGTATAGGATACGAAAGTTTAACAAAATTGGAATGAGCACCGAGATTCACTGACAGACTGACGGACAATTCTATTTTGATGTTCTAAAATTGTCAGGATATGGGTTATAATAAAATTGTATTATTTATAACTTACGTACTTTTTACAAACTTAAAGCAGATTTTTAATTTGTAATATTATGATTTATAAAATGGTAGGTACACTTTTGCGCCCTCTATATAGCACATTTCACTTTGTACTATAAGTAAGTATTGTAACTTGTTTACATTACTCTGTTTTTTTTTGTAATTAATACGATAATACAAAAATAGAAAATATAATTTGTAAAACTGTACAATAACGTTATGTCTTCTATATTTACAGAAATTATTAATTAATTATCCTTACAGTTACATATCCTGTATGACAGGGACCAATATCAACACTAGAGTCTGCAGATAAGTCAATTGTAGATATATTGTATGGTGATGATACCGAGCGAGCCGCTCCTGCAGCCACTGTCCCGGCCGGGACGCTGGGTGAGAGCACGCGCTACTTGTGTGCCTCCACACTGCACTGATCTATAGCGTGAGGGCGTCGTAAGGACATATCAAGTAACATGATTGTTGTCTTTGGTAATAAAAATGCAGAAAAAACATCTGCATTCAAAGACTAACTTAAAATATTTATAATCTGGAAATATCAAGATACTAATAGATAGTCGTGATCAGATCTGTCGTTTGGTGAATGTGTGTCGCCGGCAGAGGGCGCGCGCGTGCGTCCAGTCAGGCTGCGTGCTGCGCGTCGTAGGGCGCCAGCGAGACGGGCGCGCGCAGCGGACGCAGCTCTGCGCCCGAGCTGTCGCTCACTACCAGCGTCTCCTGTGGGCAGCACGACGCCTTCATCGACACCGACTCCGTCGACGTTTTATGACTCTGTTAATAAACAAAACCACATTAATAGAATTCTAGTGTAGGTACCCCATTCTTAATAGGGGAATGAGTATCTGTGTTATATACATTCCCTTCCACGACGTTTTGTGCAGAAATATTTTAGAAACAAAACGGTTTCTGAATATTGACTGCAAGGTTGGTGCGGTGGCTGGGCAATTGGCTGCCATGCAAGGTGTCGCGGGTTCGATTCCCGCACGGAACAACTCTTTGTGTGGTTTACAAATTGTTGTTCCGGATCTGGGTATCATGTGTAAGTATGTAAAATTGTATGTTTGTAACCGTACCCACGACATAGGAGAAACTTGAGTGTGGGGCAAGGTTTTTTTTTAAAAAAACTATGTTCTCAATATTGTGTGCCATTGGTTATCCTGCTGTCGTCCGTAATACTTCTGGTCGGTATATTTGGGGCTCAGTTCCGGATAGACTGGCCATTATATCAGCAAAGCAGTAAGCAGAGCAACATCGAGGCAACTGAGGAGCATAGCCCTTACCCGCTTAAAGCAGTGCGCAATGGAGTGGCACAGGTTGGTGAGTGAGAGCCTCCTGCGCTGCCGCATGAGCACGTAGAGGATCGGGTTGAGCACGTAGTTGAGCAGCATGAGGATGTCGGAGAGGATGGAGAGCGGGGCCAGCCGCGGCCAGGCGGGCGGGCCCAGACCCAGGAACAACGCTGACGTTAGCTGCGAATCAAAGCGGAATGACCATTACATCGCGTCATTCTCTACACGGATTACACGGGGACTGCTGGATGCAGGGCGCTTACAACCGGACTGGTGGTTAGGGCTTGTTTCAGTAAAGGATGTCTTGCGACTGATATTTTATGTTCTGTGTATTATCGGGATAATGTTTACAAACATCAAATTAAACATAACGAGTCCATCGGGAGAGCCCACTGAGCAAAGCCTGGTCAGGTTGCAAGGTAAAAATCGTACGAAATTCCAAGTAAATCAAGAAACCTGCAAAGAACACGGTATATTTCATTATCACATAAATGATGTTAGTAATACGTAATCCTGAAAGTTAATACATTAAGCAGTTGTTATTGAGCACTCCCGACAGGACGTCAATGTAGGTAATTGGCCAATTAGCAGCGCCCTCGACGGCGCCGGTGCCGCGCGCTCGACTACTACTGAGGCGGTCTCGTACAGCGCTACCTACTTCAGTACTTGATGCTGCGTTAGACCATCTATAATTTCATTATACCAATAAATGCTATACGGTGCAATATCGAATTCGGAGCCAACAATTATTGAAAATGTATAAGTAAGAAATAATTGTGGGAGAGCTATGCTTCGGCACGAATAGATACTACGGCCTACAGAACACCGGTATGTTACAGCAACACAGTTATATTTCCCAGTATAAGTGGGGTTAACCAAACTACAAGATCCCAATACTCCAATCCCTCATCTCCAAAAGTCTAGCAACCCACTCGTTATTTTTCTGGTGTTTTGGGTGAACACGCCGATTGGTAGCCATCTGGTGATACGACTGCTCCCCTACACCACTTTCCTATAAAATATGTACAGGGATGGAAAGAAGCATCAATATTATATGGCCGATATATTGATGTCAATCGGCCCCGCTCCTAAATACTTCCTGATGTTTGAAGGAGCCGTATCAAACCGAACGTTGAAGCGGTCGACGGTCCTTGGTTATCAGTTAATGGCAAAAACATGATTTTGTTAGGATTTTAATAATAGTGTCTTCACGTGTATACCTCCTAGGTTCTCCTAGGTCGGCCTAGGTAGGTACTCTATAGAACGCAGACATTATACGCGTGCTTGTACATACCCGGCTAAGCCGAGACCGGAAGCGTAAGTATGGGAAGGTGAAGACTGTGGTATTGCTATAATCTAAGATATGTGGACATTACTTCATGTATCGAAGCAACCGAAATTTAGTAAACATAAGTATTCACTGCGTGCGCCTTCTCTGGATTATAATTGTCTAATGTACAAAGAAGGCACTAGTTCTGTATACGGACGTCGATGTAGGCTCATATGAATAAAATTCTAATTTGATTCGTTTACCATTTGAGAAACAATGAAATATTTTTCGCCAATGTTTGCGACGCGCGCTGCATACTGATTGCACAGTGTAGAGGAATAGGAATGTTGTTGTTAGCAACGCCACAGATCCACAATAAATTACGATGAGTTGTAGCTCCTCTGGTTATTTGGCTTCTTACTTCTTTGTTTAATTTCGGTTTGACGAGAGACTTCACTTGCAATGCGGAAGGATGCCACCTGAGTAGCAGAGCACATAGATGTGGTATTGCAGTGTGGCCACAGTGTGTGGGGCACGCAGCCAGTTGATGCTTCATTGCTTACAATGCTCAATTCTGTCGTTGCACGTTGCTCCTGAATATTGATGCGCTGATATCAGCGCTAATGTTATCGAATACTGATTGTTTGTTACGTTTATTGTTTGTTTACGATGACTAAGGAGGCCCTATAATTATTACCTACCTACTATAAGCATATCGGTAGTTATGTTAAGAGTCCGACGGTATAAATAATATTCTAAAGCGAGAGAGAGAGAGTGGTGGCAGTAGCAGAAGTTGAGGTGTGTTTGTGAGCAATAGACAGGTAGATATAGATACAGACATTTGGAATTCGTAGTTAACAACTATGTTTCATTGTTTTAAATTATCTTGCAGTTTATTTGGAATATATTGAACAAAACAAACTGCACATTATTTCCTGCGGCTGTTGTGAAACCGATCTCATGCCAAATGAGAGCAGTACAAAGTTGCAGGTAGCGGCGGGCTGGTGAGTCACCGCGTCGCGGGCGCTACACGCGGCACTGCCGGGAGTACTCCGAGCCCAAGGTCGTCTCCAGGTGTCACCCACACCACACGCGCGCGGAATATAAATGCAGGCGAGTGGGGCCGACTATAGCCTTCTGAGTCGGATTAGCCGGATGACCGCCGCCAAATAATTTTAATTGTAGCCGCAGAAGCTGTGAGCACAGGTCCACTGAAATAGCAGTACATACTGCGGGAACGGACCGGGAGTAGTCGCCATAGTGCCCGCCAGGCCATCGTGTATCTTTGTGTGTACTAAGTCAACTTGTTTATTCCATTTGCGGAATAAAGGCAAAAAGCTATGTTTTATTATGTACTTGTAACTAGCATAGGACACTGCTTACTGATAGACTGAATAGCCATTTTGATTTGTTTAAGTAGTTGCAGTGTCGACAGCTTGATAGTATAGACACATATAGATAAATAAGAAACACGAAGTTGGCAAATGTAACAGTATTAGGATAATGAGGAGTGGGACTCACCATCTGCGGCAGCCAGCAGATCATGAAGAGCACGGAGAGCGTGGCCATGAGGCGGCTGAAGGCGACCTCCTCGGCGGTGGCGGCGTTGTGGTGTACGGGCGCGGGCCCGGCGCGCGCGCGCTGCCTGCAGCTGCTCTTGGACACGCGCCGCACGACGGGCTGCGAGCCGCGCGGCGCCGTGATGGCGTACAGCGCGCGGATCACCGCCAGGTTGCAGTACACCAGCACCAGGCACAGCACCGTGCCTGCACACAATGTGTCGCAGCCATCTTTAATGTCTATCGCGTAGTGACTGCCTCTCTAACGACAGACGACTACAAAGAGCTTGTCGCTTAGTCACAAGTCCAGTGGTTAGTTAGGAGCACGGAAAAACTCCCTCAGGCAAAGATGCAGTTAAAAATCTCACAGAAAACCGGCGTGAAACAACCACAGCGTTGTTTTGCCGTGTGAGTTAGTTTACCGGAAGCCAAACCCCAATTCCTCCTCATTCGTAAGATCTCCAAATCCCTAATCTCCAAAAGGTCGGCAACGCACTCGTAACTCCTCTGACATTATTGGTGTCCACGGGCGTCGCTGATTGCTTACCCTCAGGTTATCCGTTTGCTCGTTTGCCGTCCTCTCACATGAAAAAAAAAATGGTTGATGATATTGTAACTAACCGAAGGCGACGTAGAAGACGGCGTACGCGAGGTCGGTGGGGGTCTCGGCGTTCCTGTAGCGCACGCACTTGGCGCCGTCGTAGTACAGGCCCAGCCCCAGGATGGGCGCGCACGTCAGGCACGCCGCCCAGAACCACGACACCAGCAACGCCGTGCGGATCACGTAGTATGTCACTTGCTGCAACAACACAACACTACATCATTGCTTTATTCAGCCTTGGGGACTCCTTAAATACATCATTCGACTTGACCCCCAAAGTGATGTCCAGAAACTTAGATATAGTCCATAGACGATTTAATCTATGAAAGTTTTCGAAACAGGCCACGGTCCGCGGCCGCGGTGATGTGACCACACAATTACAAATTCTAATGAGTATCTGAGGTAGTCGATCATCGTCCTATTTATTTGTAATACAACCGTCACATCCACGCCTGTTGTTGTCCCTACGACGGAATAGTTATTCGTCATTCGCTATTCGTCAAATACTTAAATAGTACGTGTGACGAGATGAAAAATCTTACTCAGATACATCCTTCTCCCAAGGCTCCTTTTACTACCACTCTTGTGAATTGTTGAATTCCCACTCGACTCAAGCCTGCTAATTAGGTACGAAAGAGGTAAGATATGGATCTAGTTAGAGCATTGGTGTTCAGTAGTAATGCCTGGCTACACTAGTCCAAATGTAACAGTCAGTAAAATGATTAAACGAATCGATAACACAACGCATTGTAACAAAACTAAATGCTTTACATCATCCCATGGTTAGGGTAGATAGCACACGTTGCTTTGTTCAATATATTTTCAAGAGATTAGCATCTGAAGCGTAAGATGTGTGACACAGACTCCCAGTACGACGCAGGGCGGCACACGCGCAGCGGCGAGTAATGAATGGAACCAGGCCGGGTATGGAAATGCTCCGGCACACCTGCACTCTGTGTTACTTAAAATTGAAGATGTATATTCTGATTCCGCATCGAATCTCAAGCTGTTTGTGTATATACCTACGCTGTACAACGTACTGTGAGCATTTAAAATTAACCAAGTACCAATTAACATAGTAATTATAGTGCATAGCTTATTATTTACCATGTACAAGCTATCTACTGCGGTATCAGTATTCATTTGTTTCCCTTAAATAGTATACCTAAGAATAAAACCGAAACCCTGATCAGTTCATAGTTTCATACAGATAAAGAAGGTACATAGATATGTGTGTATTGACGGTTTCTTCTCTAGAAGTGTAACACATAGCGCAGCGGTGCCGCAGAAGGCCGCTCACTGACCCGAACTCGACTGACAGACGGACGATTTATCGAATCAACGTTTGCTGTCACCTTTACTCACACCCATTTTATATTGACAAGGAAATATTTTTTATGAACTTCTCGTTTGTATTATTTAGTTTGTTTTCCTCGTATCATGCGAGTGACCTATAAATATCGATTCCAATTCAATAACACATAAATCTCTTCTGAAGATATTCAAAAATAAAACTCGTTATTGTGTTGTTGGAGAGTGCTACCTACCTATTTACTGTATCAGATGGAATGCGCTCCGCGATGTGCAATGTATAGCCAGCAATAATTAGCAACATAGGACAGTAGTCGCGATCATTAAGTTAAACTCTAATTATTGAAACTGTCGGCCACTGAAAACTCTCTGTAATAGCACATAATCTGGAGTTGTTCGCGGTTTATTAAGTAATTAAGGTACCGAGTGAAAAGGTAGCGTTGACTTTCTTTTAATATTTGATAATCAAATCCATTGAATGTTGTATGTAGGTACCCACAGTAGGTTATATATTGAAGTAATTAAGGCAAATGGTTCCTGAACAGCCAGCTAGAAATTAAATATCGTTGTTTCCTTCGTGGTGACACATGGACGACATGTTACCTTATGCAAATAAACTGAGACGACTGCACGGTTAGCGCGGTGGCTGGGCAACTGGCTGTACGGCTGTAGTGCAACGTGTCACAAGTTCGATTCCCGTACGGAACAACTCTTTGTGCGATACATAAATAGTTGTTTCGAGTCTCAGTGTGATGTGTATGCGCTATTGTATGTTCGTAAACGCACCCACGACTATACATACTATACACGAAAATACTAGTGAGGTGCAACGTTTTTTCGAAAAAAAAAAAACAATGCTTAGGTGCATTTAATGTTTTCGGGGTCATATGCCAGTCTGCCTTAGGGCGGTACAGAGACAGGACATGGTGGTGCAATACCACAAGCCCTGATGAGCGACAGCATTATGATATAATACAGTATGTTATAGAATATGCCACATTTATGTTAGTTTTAATTCGCAAGTATGGCGTCATGTCGGGCGCCGCGTGGCAGGTGGTCGCGAACAATGTGCCATTCCTGGAGCAGATCGTGATGATAGCACCTTATTGGGCATTACAAGTGAACTGCTCGCGCACACGTCAGCCTGACTATTAACCTTAATGAACTGCCATACTTCATGACACTTGGTGTAGCCATTATCCAGAATGTGAGTACTTTCACTCCCCCGCTCCATTACCTACATAATAACAAAAATAGTTCCTAGAATGTCGTCGTTGCGAGGTGGAGACTCCTCCATTAAGAACTCAGATAACGAGCTCTAATTGATTAATGTGCGACACACCTCACAGTTTTCATTCAGACAACAACAAACCGTGGAAACAAACATTATATTGCTTAAATGGTTATTTTACTAGATAGCTAATAACCGTTTGTATGATGGCTATACGTGCAACGTAACAAAACAAACAAATGAATGAACACAAGCGCCCCGTCCCGCCCCGCCCCGTCCCGTCCCGTCCCGTCCCGTCCCGTCCCGTCCCGTCCCGCCGTGCGACGCAAGTATTCCAAGCTAAAAATAATAGGGTATTTGATTTGATCGCTGTCGATCAGACAAGTGGGTGTCGGCAGCGCGTGCACTCAGCTGTACTATTAAATTATTGCACTGACAGTCACAATACGAGAACGGACACACCACCCTGCACTTCATACTAAGCTCCGAAGAAAAACAAACTGTCAAGCAGTAATGAACACTTCAAGAAGCGACGCGACGTACATTGATCAAATAAGCTGGTTGTAATGAAGTATACAGTATCAGCCGCGGCCGGCTAATACTGCTATTTGTATGAGCGAGGTGTTGTTGGTAGGTAGTGTCCGACCGAAGTACTCCTGCGGAATACTGTAACGCCTCTTATTTATTTTGATATCTCTATATTGTATTTAAGCCTATTTTGATATTGTGCTGCCTGTCCAGAAATAAGTACATAAAATTAGTGTTAGAATAATGACGTTAAACAATTGAGCGCTTTTAGTTATAATGTGAAAATACTTAATATCGAAGTGTAGAGTCTACTACACTACACTAGGGTAGTTTCGTTTGACGTGGAGCATTTAGTACCTAAAACTTCATCATCATTCTTCTTAAAAAAAAAATGCCCCACACTAGAATTTTCTTCTGTGTCGTGGGTGCGTTTATAAATATACAATTTCACATGCACACCACACCCAGACCCTGAACAACAATATGTGGTTCACATAATGAGTTGTTCCGTGCGGGAATCGAACTCGCGACACGTTGCACAGCAGCCAGTCGCCCAGCCATTGCGCCAACCGTGCAGTCAATTGGAGCGGTGTATTTGGTATAATGTTGGTCATACATCCTAAGGAGGTACAACGAGGTGGAAACCCTTCCAACTGGTAGCGGGTACATCGTGTTGATATACATACACCGGGTGACGCGGTGACAACTAACTAGTATTCGGATGATGGGCCTACGCAATCATATATATGTACCTACTTATATACCGGCAATATTATGTATGTACTCGTGTTATCTGCCGGCGACTAATCTCAGATTTTGCTAACAGACTTTGTTACAAATATTGGTTGGCAAATCGATATGTAATGAATATTGGGAGCAGACTGTTACACATCAGAGTCGTTCATAACGACAGACACAGGCTTGGATTCATATCAAGATCACTTTAACGAGTGGAGAAGGCCATTCTGGCCACCCCTGGTTAATAGTCATAATAATATACCGTACAAGGACTTGTCGAACTATCCAGCTTACCACAATGTGTCGGTTGGACTGATGTTACAAATTCCGAGTGTGGTAAACGCATTGAGTAAAATGCTCGGGAAATTAGATCGCAGGTCTGTTCACTGCCATTGACCACCAGCTCGTGGTGATGTGCAGCCGATAGATGGTGTTTGTGCCAGACCCTGCTTAGGTGCGTTGCATGTCGTACTGAGTGTGTGGGTGTATGTATGATGTAGGAACCTCGTGCACGGCAGGCCTGTGTGTATCTGAACCAGGGCAACCTATTTAATCTCTATGTATCTGCAGCTACTCGTAAAAATAACAAATATCTGCGATGATTTCATTCGCAGACTCGAGTGACGTCCGTCCATCAAAACGTTTTGCATATTTTATTCATACGCATTTTATTATTGTTTTACCACTCTAGCAATGTTATAACTCAATACCGAATCTATCACACGCGTGTGTACGATGTGTTTGCAATCTGTGGCCGGCAGTGCCGGGCCGCCGGGCGGGGCGAACCCAGTCACTGGTTGTCCGCATCGCAATTTCTCTTGGTTTATCGCATCTCGCGCGACCGATCTTGCGAATCCCTTTTCAAAAAATGTTTCCGTTACGTGGCATGGCTCTAACAAAACAAATGACAAACATCGGGAAATTGAATACAAAGCAAAATACCGCCCGAAGCAGGGGAGGGCTGCTAGTAGAATATGAAAGACTGACCTTTTGGTAGAGGAAGGGCCTTGTGAGCGCGAGGTACCGCTCGAGCGCCATGGTGACGGCGATGCAGACGGAGCCGATGCCGAAGACGCGCAGCACGACGCGCGCCGCGCAGTACGCGCGCGAGCTTCCCACGCCCGCCACGTGCTCCGCCACCAACATGGCGCACATCATGCCCACCTGCACATACACACAGGGGGTATAAATCAGCGTCAGGCCGCGCTGAAAAAGGAATCCTACAGGTGAAGATGAAACTCCTAGCGCTGACGCCTGTCGTTATTCTTTATTGTTGTTGGGGGAAGGGCGGAATACAGTAAGCATAGGTAAGTACTCGGTAAGTAGTAAGTGCTACAATAAACTGCTTCGAGTAGTAATGGCCACGTAATAAACTGCTCATACATAGCTTTAATCAAATAAACAGCGGCAGCGGCCGTAAACGAGCCTCATCACGAACCCTATCGCCTCTTTGCTAATATCGTGGCAGCACATGTACGTATTGTACGTCAATAAATGCTATGTACTAAATAATGATGCATTTATACTCCGCTAAATAATGCTACTGCCGGTCTCATAAGGTCGATTGTCTTCGAAATGTATTTATACCTAATTCCTTTTGTTATGTTTTAGTTCTAATAAGGTGTTGCAGGTGGCGCTTCAGTCTTGCAATAAACATTGCTCCAAACACACGTGCGTTTGATTTAACAGTGGCGACGAGGAAAAACAAAATGGCGGTCGGAAAAGTGCGGGAATTTGAAATAAAATCAGGGAATTGGTCATCGTATATCGAAAGACTCGAAATGTATTTCATAGTGAATAAAGTGGAAGATAAGCTTAAATTACCTACTTTAATTTCATTTATGGGAGAAGAAGCATATGATCTTCTATCTACATTAGCTAGCCCATTAAGGCCGTCAGAATTATCTTACAATAAAGCTGTCGAAATATTAGCTGCTCATTTACAGCCTAAACCATCTATTGTGGCTGAAAGATACAAGTTTCGACAACGACGTCAACTTACCAACGAATCTATAGCGGATTACGTGACGGAGCTTAAAAAACTTGCAAAATTTTGCGAGTTTAAATCTGCCCTGGATGATAATCTTAGAGATCAGTTGGTATGCGGCCTGAGTAGCGAGATGATTCGACAAAAACTGTTTGCGGAGGAAAATTTACCATACAATAAAGCGGTCAGTCTGGCGTTGTCATTGGAGGCTGCAGAGCGGGACGCGAGTGCAGTGGAGCCTGGCAATGGGGAAGCAGCTGAAGGAATACACAAGCTGAACATTTACAGTTGTCCGAGATGTGGCGGCAAGCATAAATCAAACGATTGTACATTTAAATCCTATGTGTGCAGCGGGTGCGGTGAAACAGGACATTTGAGAAGAATGTGTCAAAGGATTGCAAGACGGGAAGAGCTGGCGGATTCTGCCAGTGGTGGTGGTCGGTACAGATCATCATCATATTCGAGGGGGAAACGTGTATCTGTTCGCGGCAACGGCGGGCGCGCCACGGTCGGCGGGGCAAAGCGCGGGCAGCGCAATACGGCGAGAGGTAACGGAACACGAATATTCTACAAGCAAGACGAGGAGCAAGATGAAGAAGTGCACACTGAAAGCATGAATAATAATATGTACTCTACGGACGATACCGACGAGTGCGACGACGAGCCTATGTATCAATTATCACTAAGCAATTATAAACCGGTGCGTATATGTGTTAAGGTTCAAAATCACTTACTTAAAATGGAAATTGACACAGGTTCAGCATTGTCGTGCATTCGTAAAACAGTGTATGACGAATTATTCAATGATTTGCATTTAAAAAAATGTAATTTAAGTTTAAAATTCTATGATGGTTCTATTATTCAACCTTTAGGTTTCATAGAGACAACTGTTCACTATAACGGTGTAGTTAAAACTTTAGATTTGTATGTTTTTAATAAAGGAATTACGAATTTATTAGGTCGGCAATGGTTAGCCGAACTCAATATACCGATTAAAGTGTGTAAGGTCAATTCGAGCACCAATCATATAGTTAATCATCTTAATAGTGGATTATGCAGCAATCAGATGATCCAAACGATTGTTTCTAGACATGAGTCCCTGTTTGATGGTACATTGGGCACTTTTACGGGCGGTGTGGCTGAGTTGAAGGTGCGAGAGGGAGCGGTGCCTGTGTACTGTCGCGCGCGTCCTCTACCGTATGCGCTGCGTGAACGCGTCGACGCGGAGCTAGACGCGATGCTGAAGACCGGCGTCATTGAGCCAGTTGATCACTCCGACTGGGCCACTCCACTGGTTGAGGTACGGAAAGCAGATGGCGGTTTAAGAATTTGTGCCGATTACAAGGTAACCCTTAACAAAGTCTTAGTGATCGACAGATTTCCGATTCCGAAGATGGACGATTTATTTAGCGAACTTAGTGGAAATATGTATTTTACTAAATTAGATTTGTCGCAAGCATATAACCAGGTGGTTTTATCTGAAAGCTCTAGAAATTACACAGTAATTAATACACATAGGGGTTTATTCAAATACTGTCGTTTAGTTTATGGTTTATCTTCGAGCCCAGGGATTTTTCAAAAACTAATGGTGAATATGTTCAAGAACACACCCAATGTAACCATTTTTTATGACGACATCTTAATAAGGAATAAAGACCTGCCTTCGCATTTAGAATCTATAGAAAAAGTTTTAAAAATTTTGGAGTCAAATGGATTAAAAATTAAAAAAAGTAAATGCGAGTTTCTGGCTACAGAAGTAAAATATCTTGGTTTTATCATTGATAGGAGTGGTGTACGAGTAGATCCAGACAAAGTAAAGGCTATTGTCACTATGCCCCATCCAACAAATGTTTCTGAGCTAAAATCTTTTTTAGGGATGGTAAATTTTTATGGGAAGTTTATTAAAAATTTAAGCATGCACCTAGCACCGTTGTACGAACTTTTGAAAAAGGGGAATCATTGGAAATGGGGTCCTCAACAGGATACGGCATTTATACAAGTCAAAAAATTTTTATGTAGTACTAGCACACTCGAGCATTTTGATCTGAATAAGGAATCTGTTTTGACTGTCGACGCGAGCGCGCGCGGATTAGGCGCGGTGCTGGCGCAGCGCACACCCGGCGGCTGCGATGAGCGAGTAGTGGCGTTTGCCTCACGGTCGCTCACGGCTCACGAGGTACACTACAGCCAAATTCATAAGGAGGCATTAGCGATTGTATTTGCTGTTGACAAATTTCATCAGTATTTATATGGAAGGAAATTTGTACTGCGTACAGACCACAAGCCGCTTGTTAGTATTTTTGGATCAAATATAGGTATACCAAGTACGGCGGCCAGTCGTCTGCAGCGTTGGGCAATTAAACTATCCGCTTACGATTTCACGATTGAATATATTAAAACAGATAAGAATGCAGCTGACGTTCTATCTCGATTAATTTATTCGCAAAAAAACGAGGTAACATGTGAGGAGATTAAACTACCTGAACAAACCTATTTACATTTTGCAACGGAAGCTTTGCTCTTAGATTACAATGTTCTTAAAAAGGAAACTCGACGGGACCCTATTTTATGTCGGGTTTTAAGTTATATAGTGGATGGGTGGCCGTCCGAGGTCGAAATTAAGGAACTAAAGCCATATTTTAATAGAAGACGAGAATTATATTGTGAACTAGGTTGTATTATGTGGGGTCATCGGGTAGTTATACCACCATCGTGTTATAAAAAAGTCCTTCGTGAGCTTCACGACTCGCATATAGGAATAGTGAAGACTAAATCACTTGCTCGAAGTTATGTGTGGTGGCCGGGCATAGACGAGGCTCTGGAGGCGGAGTGTCGCGCGTGCGGCGTTTGTGCTGCGATGGCCGACGCACCACCCGCGCACGCTTCTCACTCATGGCCTTGGCCTTCGCGACCTTGGTCACGGTTGCACATCGACTTTTTGGGACCGATATCGGGAGTAACATATCTTATTGTAGTCGACTCGTGTTCTAAATGGATTGAAGCTATTGAAATGAATAAAACGACTGCGCAAGCTGTCATTACCGTATTACGCAAACTATGGTCGCAGTTTGGTCTTCCGAAGCAAATCGTTAGTGATAACGGACCACCATTTACGAGTGTTGAATTTCAGAAATTTTTGGAACATAATGGTATTGAACACATCTTTACAGCCCCTTACCACCCATCTTCGAATGGTGCGGCTGAAAGCGCAGTCAAAATTTGTAAACGCGCGATAAAAAAGGCTTTAAAAGATAATTTAGATGTTGATATAGCGTTATCCAGATTTTTATTGACATACCGGAATACAGAACATACTACTACTGGTGATAGTCCAGCCAAAATATTACAAGGGCGTAGTCTTCGTTTAAGGTTAGATAATTTGAAGCCGGAAAGGGAATTTCGAGTAGCGATACGTCAGGCACGTAGTGAGTACTATTAGGGGGGTTCACAGCGTTTATTCGAGACTGGTGCTCAAATTTGGTATCGTGAGTATAGGAGCTCAGATAAATGGCAACCTGGTACAATAATTAAACGGTTAGGCAACACAGATTATTCTATAAGAACAAGTTTCGGTACGGAAATACACAGACATGTCGATCAACTGAGACAAAGGGTTATAGCCAGTAACGTTCCAAACACTACAGTAGGGTTAGACATACCTACAAAATTGGAAATAAATCAGAAATCACGCAAGTCTTTGGCCATCCCCTCAACCAATGTTGAGGTACCAGACGGCAGTGAGCAGGAGCGTAATATTACAAATCCTGCTATTCCAAGGAGCCCTAGGTTGGATTCCGAAACAGGCCCAGATGTTGTCACGCCTACAAGCCCTCAACCTGATTCGAATGTGTCTAATGTACCATTAGATCAAAATAAGACGGCTCCTAGCACTGGGGTAGGAAAAAACCGTCCACAAAGATTTCGTAAACCACCTGTTCGGTATGGGTTTGAGGAAATAGATTAATAATAATTTTATTTTTAACCAAGTGTAGGTTACTGTTACTAAGGTTTTTTTTTCTTGTTTTTATTGTTGTTGTGTTGTATGTTCATTAACACTTATATTAGTTAAATAGGCATGTACCTAGTTAAGTAAGACTTGTATGTTACTTATAGTTTTAAGTTTATGATAGTTAATCTAATTGTTAGTAAAACTAAATAAGGGTGGAGGTGTTATGTTTTAGTTCTAATAAGGTGTTGCAGGTGGCGCTTCAGTCTTGCAATAAACATTGCTCCAAACACACGTGCGTTTGATTTAACACCTTTTACATTTTTTACAACGGTATAACGATAATATATTGCTAATGATATACCTATCTATATAAATGAGACTCGTCAGTTTATCAATGGTAGATGTTTATCATCGTGCTGGTGAAGGTGTCGCGGTCGTGTGGTCTCTATGTAAGCAAACAGAGGGCCGTTGCTCGTCCTTTACTTTTTATAGCAGCTCCGATAAGGTCAACAAACTCGTTTGTTCTAAGCCTAGAACGAGATAAAGTAGTGCTACTGTTAGCTGTACTAGACGATCCCGCGCGGAGTAGGTACAAAGTATAATTTCGATCAGGAACTACTAGATACGTTCTGAGCAATTAAAGCTAATTGTAATTAAGAACCGACTAAATGATGTAACAAAGAAATTAATTGTAACACTGATTGAAAAATAGTAACCATGGAGTTTCTTGCTCGTTCTTCTCCATAGGAATCTACACTTTGGAACGAGCAAATAGCTTCACTAAGAGGACTGACGGATAGACTGACACGCTTAAAGTTTAAAGCTCATGATATACTTTTTTCCTTTTTTTGCTTGACGTTCAAAAGTGCCTGGTGTGGTCTCTAGCTATATTCCAGTTTGAACACATTGTCTTAAACCAAGTGTCGCTAGACGTATATACTCTTTAATGAGATGATGGACCATTGAGTGGTATAGATAACATTGGTCGTCGGCTCAGTTTAACTGGTAGTAAGTAGTGTAGAGCAGCCGGCAATCGCTGACAACAAGGAGTATCGCCACTCAGACGCACGTAATGTGTTCATGAGACAATAAGCTACGTCCGTCTAGTCTAGGTTAGTACATAGGTCTCTTCGCCTGTCTAGTCAAATTATGACTGGGGTGGGACATTTGTAATAAGCTAAAGACTGTTGTGTTGCTTTGACTTTTGTGTTCTTAACGTTGTTGTACCAAAATATCGTAAAATTTTACGTCTGCATATTATTATACCAATGTTGTTTTACAAAAAAGGTTGTGAACATGTATTTTTTATTTAAACCACATTTAAATTTTAGGTTTAAAAAAGTAGATGTTTTCTCCTAGCAAAAAATAAATTTACTTCGTTCAATGTAATGTGTGTTTTGTGGTCGTAACATGTCGTGGTGGCCCAGAGGTTAATGCTCCCGCTTCTCATGCATGAGGGTGTGGATTTCGAAACCTGACAACTACCAATGTGACTTTTCCGAGTTTTATATACTTTCTTTGATTATTTAGACACCACTGAAATACGGTGAAGGTAAACATCGTGAGAAAACCTGGACTTATAATTTCTAATTACTTATAAGTTTGAAATCGCCAACCCGCATTGAGCAAGCGTGGTGATTATTGCTCAGCAGTGGCACTTATAGGCTGATGATGATGATGATGTTAAATAATTCTTTAGAATATTTTTTTTAAAAGTGGCTCTTATACTATGGCAATTAGGCACACAATTACACATATAATCAAACTGTGACTTTTTCATTAGATAGGCCGCAGACGGGGTAGGCCCCGGAAAAGATGGCGTGACGATCTAGACGCCTATCGTCGAGACTGGTGGACACGGTCGAAAGAGATTATTGGGCTGTGTATACCTAGACTATATGCTGTCGGTAGATGTCGGATGATATAAGCTTATCATAAATATATGTGTGTTATGCAACGAATTATTATTATATATTTATAATGCAATTTACTCATTCACATGGATTGGTCGAGGATTTACTAATGAATAGGTAATATAATATAAATAGGGTTGATTGCTAGCTGTATTCAAGGAAATTCAGTAATATGACCTTTTATACGACACAAACAAACATAAATAAACAGTGCCGCATGAGGATACAGTGATGCACAGTGCCACTCACCAGCGCCACGAGGTCGTTGGCAGCGAGCGACGTGAGCAGCAGTAGATGCTTCCTGTTGCGCACGCGCCGCTCCCCGCGCCGCAGCGCGATGATGGCGCACGCGTTGCCGATGATGCCGATGGCGTACACCACCTTCACCAGCACCCCGAACTTGCCCATGGGCTTGTGTGGCGCCAGCGCAGTGCTGTTCATCGCGTGGCTCAGATTATCCGTCATATTAAACATCTCGGTGACATTGTCCAGCTCTGTGAGCGAGGCCAGCGTGCTCACGTCCATGGTTCACGCGCGTTGCTTGCTGTGTCTGGAGGTGCCCTGGTGTGCTGCACGGATGGCTGTGTCTACCTGTGTCGTGGAGTCGTGGTGACGGAGACACGGCTCTCAGTGCTCGAGCACATGGCACACGGCTCCACCTTTGCTCTGTCAACAAACATATTTTCCATTTTACAGTTGCCTTAGGCTGCCTATCAATAAACGAAGAAGAATTAAAATCTTTAAAACTCATTTTTTGGCAGGTTTTGAGTATTGTTAGTGCAACTAAGTCGCCACTAAAATACATTATCAAAAGACAGTAGAATCGCGCCGCGACGGGCAGGTGTACGGAGAAATATGTCTAGAATCCGTCATTACAAAGTGATTGGTAAAACGACTTAATCGTAGTCAGTGGTCCTGGTGCGCGGCTTAATAACAAGTCAGCCACTTATAAATCATCCCCCGAGTGATGCCTGCGCCGTGCAGACTCGTACACCTACTTATGCAAGTAATAAGAGGCTCTGCCTCCGCATATTGTGCTGTGTGTACTGCATTCTGATAGTTTGTAAGTTTGCACACATTCAGCGGTAGGACTGCTTGCGAAACACTACGATTTCCAACTTCAAATTGATCTTCATTAGATTTACCTAAAGGATATAGTACTTAGAGTATATTCTCCCTTTTCTTACTAGATCAATATTGATAAATTCAACGTTAGCGCTCCTTCTCGCTAAGAAGTTATGGAAGAAGAAAACTCCGAAGAATCTCCGTGTGAGAAGAGGCCTTTGCTCAGCAGTGGCCACTTATAGGCCTATAATGTGAAAATATTTTCTTTAACTCGGCTGTATTCTTTAAATGTATGGAGAATCATACAAATAATCTGTACATGAAAGCTGGTGACCTCACGTACAAACTTGCAAAAAAAATGAAGTTTAGCACTATTCCTCCATGACGGCGACCTCTCGCGCCCGGCCTTAGTCGAGGCCATGGTGCGTGACGTCGTCTCCTCCTTCTGTAAAGCAGTTATGCTCGCAAAGAGGGAGGCGGACCGCGTGAGGGAGCAATCCTCCTCCTCACGCCTCAGCTGCCGCAGCAGGCGACACTTCGGGCATCGGGTATCAAGGGATCAACCTGCCACAGAAAGCGCGGGTCTGCGGACGGCGAGTAAGGGTAGCTCGCGTCTCAAAGAGCCAATAGACCACCAGCCACCACAGACGGGGCCCTATAGGGCTGATGTGCAGCCAGGGTTGCAGGCTAAGTGCGATGAGGCACCGCGACCTCGGCCCAGAGCAGGAGAAGGAACGGGGGGTTCTTTAATCAGTAAGAGTCTGACACTCCCTCCCGCCCGACCCTGGGCGGGAGAAGTCATTTGATGATTTTCCCCAACAAAAAAAGCACTATTCCTCCAAAATCACAGAAGTACGACAAATGGCAGCCTAATTTTTCTTCTTCAGCCGTAACTCTTCGCCAGTTAATATGTTTAAAAAGAAAACTTGATCACAAACATATGATTCTAGTGCTAGCTAATTTAGGAATGCTTTCAGGAAACATATTAACCTAGTTACTATGTTTATAGGTCTACTTACGTAACTTTACAATCAGCTATCTGAGTAATCATTAATGCTTAATCTATTATTTTGATAAGAACAAGTCTGTGTTTATCCTGGAGTCGGAGACTTGGATCAGTAAGATAAAAGTTCTTTACAGACAAGAAACTGAAGAAAAGGCTGATTGGCCCAGACAAGAGTGGTGCACATACCAAAAATCTACCCCTTCCATTGCGTCAGTTTCGTAGACATTCTAATAAATGGGAATGAACCTTATACACTATTACGAAATCTAAATAAAATATTGCAAATGTTTCCCACACCTCGTAAGTTTTCCGATGCGCTCGTCATGTTACCTACAGTAATGAAGTATAATGAACTTGTCAACACAGTGTGTTTATCCCAAGACAAGAGTATTTATATCGCGGGCAAATGCCGAGCTATTATTGTAATCGTTTGATCGCAGGACGACGCAGATTAATATGCAAACAGCTTTAGGCGTGTAGCCGCGAGTCTGCACCAGCGAGCGATAGAACGCAGTCCTGTCAATCTTCCGACAAGTTGCATGGTACCGACCGGGCCCTCAATTAGTTAATGTTGTCCACAATACTTGAGCTGGGATCGATTGACCACTTTATTAACTGTACCACTACTTTTTTCATTCTTAAAAGAGTTAAGAAGATATGGATGGATATACAAATCAAATGCAGGAAAATGATCAAACCCAATAAATATACAAATACCTAATAAAAAATCAGTATAGTTATGTTTTAGGTATGTCAGTTTTGAGGAAAATGTTTGTTTTTATTTTGGTTACATAATATAAACCTGAACCATTAGAAATAACCTTTCCATCTTCCTCGTCCATTCCCACCTTAAATTCCTACATTCACATAATGTACAGTGAAATGGAATAGGGCAACAAATCATGAACAAATTAAAATTTCGAAGCATATCTTGATAGAGGTGAAATGTATTCGCGCACGTTTGCTCAAGACGATAATTGCAGGGTCGTCGCTATAGAGACTAACTACATACTATATGCAAATATTGGTTGGCATCTAGTCTAGCAACTAGAAGAACGCTGTAGGACGATACAGATTGTTGTCTTTCTGTTCATGTATTCTATTGAAACATTGTGCTTATCTAAGAGGATGGTCAGGTGGCAGAGTTAGCAGAATGCACAGACACACACTGCGATTGAATCAGGGCTGGCGCCTCACCAGCGCTGTGAGCAGCATTGTGTGATCATTAGATAACGACCACTGCCTGAGTACACTGCCTTGTGATCGGCAATCAGTCATTAGTGTAATGAGGCAAACGCTGTAATTACATAATACTCGTTTAGGCCAATTATTGATAAGTTTAGTCAATATTTCTTAGAGGTTCACGATTATGACAGTCATTTGTCGAGGACTATCAATAGATCAATCATTTCTGTACAAATAGTACTTTGTAAATAATAATGTGTTTAGCTGAGAACAAAGTCTGTGTCATAGAGTATATAGTTTATTGGTTCATGGACCGTCTCATTGATTTCATCTTCCACAGTAATTTCGCTCTCTGACTATCTACTAACCAGGCTATGTATAATATACTTGAGAAAACTATTCGTTAGACAGAGGACGGCGTGTAGGAGTGTGTGATGATACTGCACTATTTGGTTTGTCTATAGATGCCTAGTAATAATTACAATAAAACTCAGAGTTTGAATATACTCTATAGGTACGAGTAGTCTTTATCTTGGAGACAACATAACTTTGGATTAAAAAATAATATAATATAATAATAGATAATTACGTACTTAACCTTTAACTGGACTTACTAACATGGTTGCGAAACGAATGTTAAAATTAAGATTTCCAAAGATACAGCAGTTCATATTTGACACTAAATCAATGGAGGAGCAAACGAATGCCACGTTTCACGTTCGGATGTGACTGTCTAATGTATAGTAGGAGTAATACAGGCCGCTGTGGCGTCCTCGAGGATGCATTTGATTGATGATGTTTGTGGACGCTCGGGTGTCAGGCCACTGCATGACCAATAATGTGCTAATTACTATTGAAGCCACGCAATCCGTTTCAATTTGCGTCAATATTACGATTTATTGTAATACTTACCTTTGATACGAAGTGGTTGCATTAGGGAAGTACTTATAAGTGTAAGTGTTTATTCCGATTGAAGCAATTCTGCATTTACCTACTACAGTTAGACAATGTTCGCGTAAGTTTGGAGAGATTTAAATAGCGCGGCTGGACGCCCGCGCGCGTACCCGACGTGAAGCGACGTAAAACCCGACGGAATAGTTTTCGTAGATTATAAGTTATGCGGTCTAACACACACAGCTTCTACGTCAGCGGATTCAAATGAAACACTTTACAATTTAATTTCATTGTGATAGCACAAAAACAGTTTTTGAATGTACATTGGAATAATTTCAACTGAATATTGTTTTTCCAGACAATGGATTTTGAAACCGATGAAAAGTGAATTATCATACCCGATACTACAAAAATATTATATTTTTTATATGCGTCAGCATATTGGGGTTATGCTTATCTTTGAAGATGTTGCGACTTGTCACACTAGTACCTAGTCCTCACTAGAAAACTAGAGACTAAATTATCAAGATTACCAGGGAATACCAGAGATTTCAGAAATTTAGAACAATTACACGTGAAATTGGAAACATTCCTTGTGTCGTGAAGTATATCAAGTCGGCTGACATTGTAATCTCCGCATAATTCTTGCATCCCACTGGATTCCCTGTATTTCGTCGAGTGTTTAGATGCCACAAATCAATGTGTCGTTTGCCGCTCGCGGGTGAGCTCGGAGATAATGCTGGTCCGGAATTACAAGGGCGCGACGTCCTTGTGTGTGACTTTTTATATTTTCTGCACAATTAAACCCCATTCAGGGCTACAGCTTTAAGGATTTCCTATCGGACATTGAAGTAGAGGATATTACAATATGCCTGTAAGAGAGGGATGTATGAATGATATACGTAGGGGACATTGCAAGTTTGATGGTAATGAGAATATATTTTTGTGACATTGTGCAGGCGCGTGGCGCGGACAGCTGACGACGCGCCGCGATATATTATCTGTGGCACGAGCGGGAGCTTTGCCACCAACTCGTTAGAAGTTATGTTATATTGATAATAAACGAGGCATCGAATCTTCCACATGTGCCACCAGATAACGACTCTGATATTTGTTATTGGTGTAGTACGCGGTTTACAAGTATCGGGACCTGCGCGTACTCGAACATTATCTACTGAACAATAATAACTGTCTACAATACAAATAAGTAGTTGCAGTGTTTTGTTTCCTCATTCAACAACTCTCTGTCGCTACACTCATTTCATTATTCACGTGTTATCACATTTGTAAACATATCGCTGATAAAGTGGAGGGCTTTCTCCGTACATATCACCCCTAATTATTAAAATGTCTTCAAGTTGAATTATGATAGACAACAAATTTTAATTGTGATTTAATTTATAGGTCCAATGTCAAAATAATTTTAGTTCGGTATTTGTATTACCAACATTATAAACGTGAAAGGGCTTAAGTATGGATGGACGTTTGTTGGTATTATTTTTTAAGTTAAAACTACAGAAGGAATTCAATTGAAATTTGGCAAAGAAATAGGTTTATTGCGGTTTTTAACGTGACGCAGTCGGAAAACAGATGGTAAAAAATAGTGAATAACAAAAATATGTCATTATCAAAACTTTTACTGTTAACCATGATTAGTTAACGAAACTAATTATGCACACTAAAAGTTTCACTGTTTCTCGTCTAAGTTTATAAATTAATGACAATAAAAATATTATACAAATAAAGTAAACAAATACTTACAAATTGAAGTTGAGCAGCACATCCAGAGCCTTGAGGCACATCCAATGGTGGCACTGACAGGCGACAAAGCGACACAACAAGACAGTTTCGAGTTGTCGTACGCAAGTGTTGCGGCTACGCGAGCGCTACGCATCGGCTACGCGGCGGCGGCGAGGACACGCGAGCGAACTCCGCCAACACTGCGCTACTACTGAGGCACTGAGCAGTGAGCTGCCGGCCCGGCACTCTCCGCTCGAGGAATACACAATGCTAGAACAAGGAAAGCTCCGTAGTGCCGAGTCCCGGCAGCCGCAGGTACTACTAGTTCACACTTCATGGGTAGCTGGTACTGATGAGGTGTTCTTCAACTTGAGGCAGGCGGATGTATCTAGCCATTTATCTACATATTAATATCTTTTATTGTGTGCCAGCTTTTGGCCTCAGTTTCGCACATGATAAAAACCCTACGTTATCATAAAATTCATTCAGAATCTGTTCATTCATTTTTGTGTGAAAGAGTAAAAACATCTATACATCCAAATGTATTAACTTCAATTGTTATATTGTAAGTGCTTTTTATTTTATTTCACAAGAACCTTATCTTTTTTGGGAGGGCAAGATCGTCAAATGACTTCTGCCGCCTTACTGACAGACTCTTACTGACTAAATACCCCCGCCCCTCCCCCCGCCTTGCCTTCTCCTGCTCATTGCGCTTACCCCACAACCTTTTCTTGATAATAACAAACACATTAAAATAATATAAGACTTATCAGAATCGGCCCAGTCGTGCACGCGTGACATTGGCATTCATTTTATAGAAATAGTGTAGGATATTGAATTAAACATATTTTTGCGTTTACTTCGATGACGAGCCTCCAGAAGCAGCAGCAGTGAACCAATTGATGTTCTATCGTTTCTGTGTATAGTCTACCATGGTGTGGGGTGACCCCAAGGCGGTACAAGTGCACCGACATGTGTGTAACAACTAACACGCACTTTTCACCATTTACCCAGCCTGTCTATATGTATAGTGCTGTTAATGAAGGTATACTAAAATTGTACATACGAAAGCGTGGGACAGCCATGCCTCGGCACGAATGGGTCGGCTCGACCAGAGTGATACCACGGCCTCACAGAAAACCGGCGTGAAATAACCAAAGAGTTGTGTTTCGCCGTGTGAGTGAGGTTACCGGAGGCCCAATCTTTCCCCTACCCCAATCCGTTCCCTTTCCCAAAATCTCGAAATCCCTAATCCCTAAAGGTCGACAACGCAATCGTAACTCCTCCGTCGTTGCGGGTGTCCATGGGCGACGCTGATTACTTGTTAGCTCGTTTGCCGACTTATCACATGTTATATGTCTAGTATACTTATATAAGTTTCAAAAGATTCTGTAGTTTCCATGATATTTGACGAGAAAGTTTAAAAAGCCCGCGGCCTGTGATCGTTCGAGTAATCTTTGAGAGATTGTGTTAAACCATTATCATTCGCGTCATTATCACGTCGCTAGTTCATCTGGCTGATTCCATCGAGTCTGTGTGGACACAGAGAGACGCTGTTCCTGCTGTTATCTTATCCGGGCTCCGGCGACTGCAACTAGAGCGGCTAGTTGCACACGAGAGCCGAGTGCCGAGCGACCGCCGCCGCTGCATGCAAACATATTTGGGCGACAATTAAGATGGCTGCACACAAATCGTTGATCTTTCACTCAGAGCGCCTCGTTTTGTCGAGATACGAATAGTCAATACAAATATTATGCTACTATGTTATTTGTACATATATTATTAGCTTCATATCTAGGAAATGTAGGAACCGACTTCCAGTTTATGTAATCAATCATAATCATCTTTAATTTTGAAGAATATTGATTTACTGTTTCTGTTTGTTGGCATGGTGTAACACTCGTGTATAAGTACAGGGTGTCCACACGGGTCAATGGAACTAATCTATCTAGTTAGATATTGTTGGAGCCAGAAGAAACTAATTATTTGAGTTACCCATTAATGATTATATCGGTGATGTAAATATTCTAGCGTGTAAGAGCCATAATCGGCACGAATTGGCTGGCTCAATCGACGTGAAACAACAACAGCATTATGTTTCTGGAGAGCTAATCCTCAAATTCCTATTATAAGTATTTAAAAACCCGGCAACAACATGTAAAAAAATATTCCTTCATGAATAAGTTTGTTTTTTAAGCCTGATTATTTTGTTGTTTTATTTCTATATGTATTGAAACCGTCTAATATTTTAAAATGATTTTTTGCCTAAGAGTATATTAGATCAAAAAATATTTTAAATTAAATTAATCGAATCGGGTGCGTCAGCCACGGGTGCGTCGACCACTGAGGGCCTAAGCCACGGACCCGTATTACCAGCCTTCGGTGTTGCGGGTATCTATGGGCGTCGCTGATTGCTTTCGATCAGGTGATCCGTCTGATAGCTTGCCGCTCTATGACATAAAAAAGACCTACTTCGAATACTTTTCAACGCTCTCTGGTTTTGCGGGCGACCACGAGATCACGAGAGCTCTGCCTAATCAGTTCCTTAATCTGGAACACGAGAGTCTCCTAATCCCATATACCCAGGGGGTATTTATCTGCAAATAAGAAATTTGCGTAGCTAATTAAGATTGACTCCGAGCTCGGCTCGCCTCGCGCGCCAACAAGATTTATGTTCGGAGTGGGTAGTCAATGCGCCCAGTTCACTGCCAACCCTATGCCTCTTTATTTTAGTGCTACTTTGCATGAATACAATAGCGAGTCCTTTTCAGGAGCGCGTTCCATTGCTCGCTTCCTTTCCGGATAAGGCCGGGGCCGCCGTATACGGCAAGTTATGAAGCCCCCGTGCGGTGTATGGCCACTTGTTTTTTACGACATTGCTAATCTTTAATTATGTTATCTTGATCTGTGCGAGCCTAATTGTTATTGTAGTAGCCGTTGAGACTTGTGTACAATAGGTAATATATTCTATTGACAGTGGAAGCAGTCAGCAGCCAGTAGGCAGTAATGTGACATACAAACATGTTCACTAGATAAACGTGTTGCTAATTCCAAACGTCTACTTGTATTCGCCGACGCCGGCATTAGCAGGCTCCTGAGGAACTGTCACACTCACAGTTAGATTCTAGTTCTAGTTCTACTTTGATTCTGTTTAAACGAGTACCTGCAAATATCAAGGGCATCATAAGAAATAATACATTTTTTACTTGCTTGGGATACCTCTCCTGCTCCAGGCCGACACAACCCTGGCTGAACATCGACCTTGTTGGGACCAATCTGTGGTGGTTTAATAGCTCTTTGAAGCGCGCGCGGAACGTTACGCGCCGTACGCGCTATATGCTCAAGTCTGGTTCTAGTCGGACAGCTAACTACAGTTGGTCGCCATCCGCAGACCCTCGCTTACGGTAAACGGTGGTTGTCGCTCGAACTGGTATGAGGAGGATAGTTCCCTCACGCTCTCTGCCTCGTGTGCAGTGTTGATTGCAGTTGTTGAATGAGTTCGGGTGCGAGAGGTCGCCGCCGTCGATCTCTTCCCTGAGGAGACGGCGGTGCTCAGCCAAAGCATGGTATATGGTCCACCGTGGTCACCACCACATGGTTCACCGTAGCCTGCGGCGGGCGGTCCTCACAATGACGATATTCAGTCGTTACCACCCACTAAATCCGAAACAGGTACCTACAGACGTACCTGAGCACCTGCGTCAAGCAGAAGGTGAGCATGCACAAATCAACCCAACCCGAAACAACAATTTGTGGACCACACAAGCGGGAATCGAACCCGCAACACGTTGCACAGTAGCCAGTTGTCCAGCTACTACGCTATCTATGCAGTCTCGAAGAGGGGTCTTACCGCTGCAATATCAGCGTGCCCGGGCAGTACTACGCTTGCTTTGTGCTTTACTAAGTAAGTGTGCTTACCCTATCAGTCCTCGCTTTGAAAAGAGCTGACAACGCGTTTAGGACATCTCCAGGTTGTAGCGACTTTTACCTTTGTGGACGTTTTACCTATGTAGTGTAAGTATAACTTGATATTTTGTTACCAATTATGTATTATTGAAGACGGTAAATGGGGCGCCTACTTAAATAGATGACGCGCGCACTCGATAAGTGTAAGTTGTTATGAATGAACGACCACAAACCGTAATCATTGTTGTACCGTGGACCGCAGGCCACGCTACCTGTGTGTAGGCGCGGCGAGTTGCTCAACTTGCTCATTGGAAGTGACGCTGGTGGCCACTTGTCACCAGTTGTGGTGGAGGCCCATCTAATGAGGTGAGAGACTTTTCCTTTACACCCGCCTCAATTACAGATTGCGAGCTATTGCTGAATTTGTAAAAAACAAGTAATCTTATCACTCCGCCCAGTCAGGCTCTTGGACCCAAGATACAAGTTAATTACAGATATCTGCTGTTTACTATGTATAGGACGCTTTGCTCGTGTCAGCTAGTTTTCAGATAAACGAAGTCTTGTAACATCAAGTTACATATGACGCGACTTACATTACTGTATAACCTTTGGACTGGTACCTAGTTCGTGTTATGCAGGTAACAATAACTGATACCAAGAAACAATACAATTAAGTATTTTATTGTAAGTATAATGAATAATAAATTGTAAGCATCAGTGCATGAGGAAAATCGTTACAATTTTTTTATGGTAATGCCTATAAGGAGCAGACAGACCAAAGTGGTAGGCAACTGGCGCCGCAATACTAGGGGAAGTTACAGCAAGTGCGATACAGGAGGTCGCTTCAGGTAGCTTCACTCAAACTGCGAAACACAGCGCAAGAGATGTATCAGGTCGCGCATCGATTATTTATACCCTACCACGTATATAGTCCCACACCACGATTTTTGTCGGAATCCAGAAAATTAAAGAGTAGTTTCGTGAGACATGTTGTAGTACCTAAATAAGAAATGAGAATCTGGTACAATATCGGCTTAACTTCACAAGATGGTGATTATTGACTTGTATTGTACTGCGAACTTCTCATTGTAGATTCGGCGAGGCATGAGGCGAGCTATAAATTACAAGTTGGCGCCGCGGCGAGCAGCACGGCGGTCGCGACCCGCATGCTGATTGGCCGCCGCGCACTACCTGCGTGCTGGCTAGCCTCGCGCCGTGACACCGCCCGCCGCCCTCCTGCAGCCTGCACCTCCTGCACACACACGACGCGATGAGACCCGACTCCTACTCGACATATTATGGTAATATCAGTGATATATTATACTACGAGTGCTACTGCTGTCTGCTGTTATTATTGCCACATGTTTTATTGATCACTACGAGATCTACATAACTTATTATTTTATTTCCCTAGCTCTGACTAATCTTGTCTATATTTTTTAACAATTTGAGCGAAGATTCGCAGTATAAGGATACTCAGGGAAAGGATCTACCTCAATAAGATGCTGGAAGCGATTACGTATTCGTACTTCCAGGATTGCGCCAGTAACCGTGGGATGTCTCTCCTTCCCCAAGCAGTTTAATGTAGGTATGTTACCTCCGTGTCGCTTCGTACTAGCAGCCGTTTCCGGGAGCCCATTATGAGTTTGCCAGTCAGGGGGTGACGCCTGTTTATCTGTATGCCAATAATAGTTAGCGGCAGGAGCCAGAATATTTCGATAGTTATCGAGTCTACTAGCCATACCCATAATCTTGTCAATGTTTACCACATTTCACAACAGTCCTGTGTTAACCGGTGATTGTCCTTGGGTGCACTTCCATGCAAGGAGAGGCGTGCAATGATCGTTGACATAGGCGTCCCACATGACGAGAACCTCGTGAATGGCCAAGAAATATAAGCTAATCAAGTATACCGACTGGCACGCGAGATTGTCGACATGTTTTTTTTTGTTAGGAGAAAATCATCAAATGGCTTGTCCCGCCTTGGGCCGGGCGGGAGGGAGTGTCAGACTCTTACTGACTAAAAACCCCCTGTTCCTTCTCCTGCTCTGGGCCGAGGTCGCGGTCGCGGTGCCTCATTGCGCTTACCCTGCAACCCCGGCTGATGTGATTGTCGACATCTTAGGAGGATCTCCTGGACAAGGCTCGTATTGTCAAAAGTTTCTTTCCTCTGGAGCCCTGACCTCCGTTAGCTAGGTCTGACGATTGTCTGGTCCCCATAGCGGTTGGACACTTTTGAATGTATTATTTTTGTTATTTGAAAAAAAATATTAAAAATATGTAAATTATATCATTAAATATGAAAATTTCGTGTCACGTGTTTGTCCGCGATGGACTCCTAAACTACTAAACCGATTTTAAATTTGATTTACATTCTGCGTGCATTTTGATCCAACTTGAAAGATAGGATAGCTTACATCTCCACTTATAGTCACAATATTATTTATCTTAGCCACAGCAATGCGTGGCTGGGACTGCTAGTATTTATATCTATACGAGTATCTATCTATATTTATAATAAATCTGTAGAGAGGTCAATTCTGTACATGAAATTTATTTTCAAAACAATTATCATCATCCTTATCACCTATAAGGAATCGCCA
Organism: Spodoptera exigua; assembly: GCA_902829305.4. NCBI lineage: Eukaryota > Metazoa > Arthropoda > Insecta > Lepidoptera > Noctuidae > Spodoptera > Spodoptera exigua. The sequence continues at coordinate 4,370,206 of LR824613.2, read as the reverse complement.
CTGATACCAAAAATGTAAAATAATCTATAAAATTTTTGTCTGTCTGTCTTGGTCTATCTGTTTGTCTGTATGTTCCTTATAGAAACAAAAACTACTTAACAGATTTTAACGAAACTTGGTACAACTATTCGTCATATTCCTGGGCAGATTATAGGATACTTTTCATTACGCTTCAATTAATAGGAGCAGAGCAGTGAAACAACATAAAATTATCTACAAAATATCCCACTACAGTATATGTTTATCTTTTATGGTTGAATCACAATGTCACGTGTAACTCCGGATAGCTTAGCAGTTCGGAGCATTCTGATTATATTTGCTTACTTTTCGTTTAAAATACTTTCACTTATCCCTAATTTAAAAAGTTTACATTAATATATATTGAATAAAAAAGAATCATAGAAATCGGTAGAAACACTAAAGTTATACGTGAAATACGCTAATTAGCCATCGCCCCGTCGCACGTGAACACTGAACCATGCTATAAGGATTATTTTTGTTTAACGGTTGCCGGGCACCCGAGTGTCTTCATTGTGAGGACCACCTTGAGGATACTCTGGCGGTATACGGTGCTTGGGCTGAGCACCGCCGTGTCCTCAGGAAAGTAACCGGCGGCGGCGCCTTTCGCGCCCGGCCTTAGTCGAGGCCATGGTTCGTAGCGAGAGGGACTGGAAAGCCGTCTCCTCGCTCTCCAGTGATTTTCGCAAAGGAGGAGGAGGAGCGCGTGAGGGAACTATCCTCCTCATGCCCCAGCTACCATAGTGGGCGACATTCTGGGCGTCGGGATCGAGAGACGATCTCCGGCCACCGTAAGCGCGGGTCTGCGGACGGTGAGTAAGGGTAACTCGCCGCCCGACCAGAACCCGACTCGAGCGTATGGCGTGTAGCGTTCCGCGCGTGCCTCACAGATGCAATAGACCACCCTAGATGGGGCCCTATTTGGGGCTGATATTTAGCCGGGGTTGCAGGCAAGTGCAAAGAGGCTACGCAGCTTTTTAGTCAGTAAGAGTCTGACACTCCCACTCTTCAAGTCATGCTACTTTTTTACGACAAACAAATATAACGGGGACGAAGTCGCGGTTAAAAGCTAGTAATTAATAAAGGCAATAATAATAACTGCTTTTATATAATTGGTTAAAATGGTTTCCTTAAACTGAAAGTGGGAAAGGCATGTTTCCTGTACGTACATGATTACGTATGATTAGCCATTGTTTGATGAAACGATACAGCAAATAGGTACCTACGCACAGTATGGTATAGGTTTAATTGAATAAAGGGTATAACCTCATCGTCAGTAGCAACATTATTATACCTAACTAACTACTCATAGTTATCACTGTGTTTGTTTGTGGTACTACAACAGCGGAATCAACATTTTATTAATATGTGAAATTAATTCCCACTGACGTCAGTGATGTTACTCAGTTTTTAGACCAACAATTAATAAACGCTAATTTTCCCTGCCTTAAGCGACCTGAGTCACAGAATGCGTCCGTACATAGCGGTTGCAGTGACTGTGTAACCGCACCGCGACGCGTGCCTTGTGGTTGCAATACATAATAATAATCGATTTGGTAAATGTAAAATTACATATGTCTAAATAGATAATAAGCAGTATTAGTCCTAGGAATAGAGTTTGTGTGCAGAGTTAGTGTAAGATTCATAGATTTCAATATATTTTTCTATGAAAAATTTTATGTCGTCTATGCAATGTTCGCCGATCCGCCTTGAGCACGCGTGGTGCTTAATGTTCAAACCTTCTCTGTGTGAGAAGAGGCCATTGCTCAGCAGTGGGCACTTTAAGGCTGATGATGTGATGTGAATATCTCCGAGTAATGGGTGGGACGTCTCTGCTCTGCGTTATCATCATCAGCTTTGTAACTTCTTACGACGATGGAATGAGCATTAATCACCACGTTTTCTCAAAGCGGATTGGGGATTTTAAACTACAAATAATAACTACTTAACCTTTGGACCACCAGGTCACACACGACATGGGTTGGGCAGTTTGCCTATTTATTTACATTTAAGGTACAAATCTGTAAACGGAGGGTTTAAAAACGATTGTTTTTACTGGTGTCAGTGACAAGCAGCACGTTACCGAAGTGTCAGTAGTGTCACCTAGCAGCGAAGGTTTCTGTCCGAAGTAACAAATAAGAACCTTCGACAGTATTTACACCGTGTGACAAATGGTTTGGGCGTGGGGATACACTGCGTCATCTACTTGCTCATTAATTAATGCGGCTATCACATGTCGGGCCCGGAGAAGTTCGCGGTCAACGGTCCGTCTCACCTCTACGGAACCTTACCAACATCGACAGGTAATTTGTGGCCACAATTACTATACTGCATCAATCGAACTCCAATCTAAATGTTTAAAGAAGAATTCGTGTGAGTTATAGTACCATACATTTGATTAAAGAAATATGTTGATTCACTTTTATGATAAAAATATGTGCGTTTGTAATATATGAGAACAACAAAGATATACATCACAAAACACATAAACCAACTACTACATAATGTACTGGAACGATGACGTAGCTGTAATAAGCTGTGTTCGTAGCGCTCGTAGCACTTCGTAGCACCGGCTACGAGATTTCTCTCTCCCTCGTCTTCATCTTTTGCTCTATTTATATGTTGGTGTTTTGACATGGTTCAGTAACAAGCAAGTAAATATTTGTTCCGTGAACTGGTTCTGCCAATGAAGGACTATAATGGTCGCAGTATAAGTATTTTACTATTTGCTTGCTACTAATTAATTGTAAAGGCAAAGTACAGTTTACAAAGTATTATTGTATAAGGGGTCGTTCAACAACTGATGCCGGTGTTGAACTTCTTAATCATATTTACGACGCATGGGAGGACTCAAGCGACGCCTTGGGAATATTTTGTGATTTATCCAAGGCGTTCGATTGTGTGCTTCATGATACACTGATCAGGAAGCTTTCCCATTACGGAATTAGAGGTGCATCTCTGGACCTTCTTACCTCATACCTGAGTAATAGGGTTCAGAGAGTCGAAGTAAACGGAATGGTTTCTGCCGGGTCTGTTGTGAAGATGGGTGTTCCGCAGGGTTCTATTCTCGGCCCGTTTTTATTTCTTATCTATATTAATGACTTGCCTTACCTTGTAAGGGATAAACACGAGATAGTGCTGTTTGCTGATGATACCTCACTATTATTCAAACTCAGACGACGACAATCATTAATTGACAATGTAAACAGTGCTCTCTCAGAAATAGTTCACTGGTTTGGTGTGAATAACTTATTACTAAACGAAACTAAAACTAAATGTATTAAATTCACAACACCAAATGTTAAACAGATAAAAACCAGTGTGCTTGTCAAGGGCGAGGAGTTGAGTCCTGTAGATACAACTGTCTTTTTAGGTATAACCCTGGACGCTAAGCTCCAGTGGGGCCCACATATAGATGGCTTGTCGAAGAAGCTCAGTTCTGCAGCATATGCCGTTAAAAAAATTAGAAATTTAACAGATATAGATACAGCGCGGTTAGTTTATTTTGGTTATTTCCACAGCATCATGTCATACGGTATTTTGTTGTGGGGGAATGCTGCTGACATCCAGTCTATTTTTGTTCTGCAGAAAAGGACTATTCGATCAATCTATAATCTTAGTCCGAGGCATTCGCTCAGAGAATTATTTAAGGAATCTAAAATTGAAGGAGTGTGATACTACGTAGGTACACTCCTTCACAGAGTAGCTCTTGGAAGAAAAATTCATAAAGATATATTATAGGATATTAGTAAAAAACACACTTGGCAGAACACATATTTATTACTTGACGTTCTCTTGTCAACACAAAAAAAGAAAATTCAAAATACTATCATAAAATGCATAGAGATTAAAAAAAGGTTGCAATACTCTTGCTCTAACACTCCTCCTTAATCTCATGCATATGATATGTACACACACATCTTTACTTTATACACGCAATCCCATACCATTCACACACCACTCATACTTGCCTCTGGGGAGAGCCTTGGTCAGAGCATCTGCTACCATCTTATCTGTTTCCCGATACTCCAATTTTATAGCTCCCGACTCAACAGCATTGCGTATAAAATGATATCTCACATCAACATGTTTTGTACGTTGGTGATGTACAGGATTATTGGCTATAGCAATTGCTGACTGGCTGTCTGAGAAAATCCGAATTGTTTCTTCCTGTTTACCAGTCATCTCTGCAATCAGCCTTTTGAGAAAGACAGCTTCTTTTGCAGCTTCTGATAGCGACACGTATTCTGCTTCGGCTGTGCTCATAGCCACCGTTCGTTGTTTCGTGCTTTGCCAAGAAACTGCACCTCCTTGAATAAGGAACACGGAACCTGAATATGAACGTCGATCAGCGTCTCCTGCATAATCGGCATCTGCGTAACCAACAACAACTTCTGGGTATTTTTGTTTGTTGTATGTCAACCCAAGCGTCTTGCTTCCTTTCAGGTAACGGAGGATTCGCTTTGCTACAATCCAATGTTGTTCCTCATAGCATTCATTGAACTGGCTAAGATAATTAACCACATGAGCAATGTCAGGCCTTGTACATACTGCTACATACATGAGCGAACCTATCAGTGCTCGATATGGAATTCTCTCATCTGGTCTCCTTCCATGTGTAGGCTTCTCTAGCCGTTGACCGGGTACTGCTGGTGTAACTACTGGTTTGCAGTCTTCCATATTAAATGCCTTCAGGAGTCCATCAATATACTTCTCCTGATGCAGTTTAATTTTGTTGACATCTTGAACAATATTAATTCCCAGCATTAACTCAGCTTTGCCGAGATCTTTCATATCAAATCTAGACTTCAACTCTTCTTTGAATTTGAACATCTCTTGCTTATTGTTCCAAAATATCAAAATGTCATCTACATACACAGCAATAATCATTATGTTTCCATTCTGTGACCGGGTGTAAGCGCATGGCTCATTTTCAGATCTTCTGAACTTCAGTCTTATAAGTTCAGAGTGAAGCTTTGCGTTCCACGCTCGTGGCGCTTGTTTCAGTCCATACAAAGATTTTTTTAGAAGACAGACATAATTCTCCTTGCCCTTTACCTCGAACCCCTCTGGTTGCTTCATATAGACGATTTCATTTAAGTCTCCATTCAAAAATGCCGTTTTAACGTCCATTTGATCTATGCCTAACTCTAAACGGGCGGCTAAGGCTATTAAGACTCTTAATGAGCTATGTCTGACTACAGGCGAAAAAGTTTCAAAGTAGTCGACTCCTCTCCGTTGGCTGAATCCTCTTGCTACAAGTCGTGCCTTATAACGAGTCTTTCCCCCCGCCTCTTCTTTAATTCGAAATAACCATTTCGAATCAACAATGTTGCACGACTTTGGCTGCTTCACCAACGTCCAAGTTTTATTCTTCTCGAGGGCTCTCAGCTCCTCCTCAATTGCGGCTTTCCATTTGTCTCCATCTTCTCTAGATAATGCATCCTGAACAGTTAAAGGGTCTGGCGATGCCTTGACTGCTTGGTAAGTTACAAAATCTGGATATGCTTTTGGTATTCTTTCTCGAAGCGGATATCTTCTATCTGATGGCCCATTGTCATTTACTGGTAGCTCTCTACCTTCTTCTACAAGACCATCCTCAGGATCTGCTTCATTTCCCTCGTCAGATGATTCCCAAACCTCATCTTCAACCTCAACATTCTCAAGAGCTGGATTTCCAGGTTCTTCAGGAATTTCTGGCTCTTCATGATGAGTTGAAACTCTATCATACTCAACCGTAACATCCGTCAGCGGTAGCGGGACGGCTTGATTAACGGGAGCACGTAGCTGTACTTTTGAGTTTTCAAAAAATATAACATCTCTACCTCTGTGCAACACTCCTGTCGTAGGGTTAATAAGGCGATAACCGTTTTCGCCATATCCAACATGGACTAACTCTGTGCCCTTAGGATCCCATTTTGTGCGCTTCTGATCTGGAACATGAAGATAAGCTTTACATCCAAACACTCTGAGGTGGCTTAAGTTCACTTTTCTTCCAGTCCAAGCTTCTTCGGGCGTTTTGTTTCTCAAGGCTTTAGTTGGAGACCTATTTTTTAAATACACGGCGGTGTTGACTGCCTCTGCCCACAATTTTCTGCCTAAACCAGCTTCTTCTAACATTGTCCTGGCTTTTTCAGTGATAGTTCTGTTAGCTCGCTCAGCAACTCCGTTTTGTTCAGGTGTATACTCTATTGTCAGTTGGTGACAGATCCCTTTTGCTTTACAGAACTCATCCATACGCTTATTGACAAACTCTTTGCCATTATCAGATCTGATAATTTTAAATTTCTTTCCAGTTTGACGTTCAGTAAGTTTTACGAATTCGGCAAACTTCTCAAAGACCTCTCCTTTACTTTTCAAGAAATATACAAATGTTTTTCTAGTGAAATCATCAATGAATGTGAGAAAATATCGTGAGCCTCCGTACGACTTCTCTCTCATGGGTCCGCACACGTCTGTGTGGACTAACCCTAAGACCTCACTTGCCCTAGTGGCACCAGTTTTCTTGAAAGGGTTCTTGGTCTGTTTTCCTACTGCACACGCTTCGCACTCTAGCTTAGAAGCAGTATTAGAAAAACTTACCCCATCTGCCATTTTGTTTTTAAGTAACATTAGGTTCCGTACCCCTAGATGTCCCATTCGCCTATGCCACAATATTATTTCGTCAGCAGCGGTTGAAGCTAGACCTACTTCCTGTGAACAATACTGTATTTTATAGACACCGTTATTTGCAGTACCTTCATACAAGGTCTCCCCGGAAACCTTACATCCATCTGCTTTGATTATCTTAAAGCCAGATTTCTCAAATACAACTACAAGGTTTTTATTTACAATTGTGCTAACACTGAGTAAATTTGTAGCTAAGTTAGGTACATACAAAACATTATTAATTGAGACGTCCATATCCTCGTTGACTACATTACCAATTGCTTCACCAACCACAGTTTCTCCATTTGCACAAGCTATTACAATTGATTTGTCTAATTTCTTAAAGTCTTTAAGCCAATCTCTCCGATTTGTCATGTGGTTAGAAGCTCCGGAGTCGAGAATCCATTCTCCATGTCCTTGTGCTGCTGTTGCTAACGCTAATGAGGTTAAGGCATCCTTCTTTTGAATAGGGTTTTTCGGACAATCCTTAGCCTTATGGTTCTCTTTGCATATGAAGCACTTAACGACACGTGATCTACTCATATTCTTGTGTGACTTATCTTTCTGACTTTTATTTTTAGCTTGTAATGCGGTTGTCACGGTACTAGGACTTGCTTGATAAGTATCCTCCATCTGAAGTAATTTCGTTTTGACGTAATCTGTAGTCAATTCTATGTTTGTGTTTTCTATTGCTAACCTCATGGGTTGGAAAGTCTCTGTCAACCCCTGTAGCATCAACGCTGCAAGTAATTCATCATCTACCTTTTTGCCCAGATCACGTAGCTGTTGCGCTACTGTCATTATGGCAGTTATGTAGTCTCTGATTGAAGAAAATTGCTCTAGTTTCAGGCTCACCAACTTTGTAAGAAGTCTGCATCGATTATTCAGGCCCTTGTCTTCAAAGGCAGTCTTCAGGGCATCCCATGCCGCTTTTGCAGTCTTCGATTCACGTACGTGTATCAAACAATGTGGTTTAATCATTAAACAGATTTTTGCCCTCGCTTTCTGATCTCTTTTAGAGCCGGAAACATCACTAGCAGCTGGTGTTGTTTGAGTGTATTCCCACAAGTCTTCATGAATTAGATAAAGTTCCATCATGAACTTCCATGTATTATAATCAGTACTACCATCAAGTTTCTCTATTGCTGGTAAACTCATACTTACTCCTTGGGATGGATACGATTGTGATTGTATATGCGTACCATTGCCGCTGCTCCCAGAGTTATTCATGATCGTACTTTCTATTTCCGCTGGTGATCATAACCTGAAGGAGTGTGATACTACGTAGGTACACTCCTTCACAGAGTAGCTCTTGGAAGAAAAATTCATAAAGATATATTATAGGATATTAGTAAAAAACACACTTGGCAGAACACATATTTATTACTTGACGTTCTCTTGTCAACACAAAAAAAGAAAATTCAAAATACTATCATAAAATGCATAGAGATTAAAAAAAGGTTGCAATACTCTTGCTCTAACAAAAATAATGACAGTTGCCTCTCAATATATTTATGAAAATGTAATTCACGCTCATAAAAACAAAAGCTTATTTAAGAAATATAGTGATATACATAATATCAACACGAGGGGGAAAAACAAATATGTTGTGCCTGCCTCCAGGCTTCAGAAAATAAGTAGTTCGTTTAGGTGTCAATGTATACGCTTTTACAATAAAATTCCTAGCGATATTCAAAATTTGAGCCTCAATAAATTTAAAAGTGTAATAAAGGCTAAACTTTGCTGTAAAGCATTTTATAAAATAAAAGACTACTTAGAGGATAGTCAGGCTTGGGAATGAGCCGCTGTAATGTCTGCACAGGTCATGTTGACATGTTTGTAACATAAGTTACACTTTTATATACAATTTGACATTACGTTTATTTTTTTTTATACAATGACATGATCACCTATTTTGACATTTTTATTTTTTATTTGTCATTTTTTTTTTTATTTATTTGTTGACATTTTTATTATTTTATATTATTGTTAGTGTAAGGACCGTGTGAGACTTGTCGTGCTTTTTATCACCAGTCATCTGCGTTCTGACAGTTTGAGTACTTGCGCGACCCACCCAAATGTTCTTTTGATCGGTATTGTTCGTCGGACAACTCAACAGCACTATGGTTGCAAACTGACACTTGCGTGCCTGTCTTCAGAACGGGTCCACTTAAACTGGTGTGGTTCTTTCCTCAAAAGACCACTACAGAATGAACTTGCACGGTTCTCTCACATTATGTTATTTTATATTGTCTGGACTTGAAAAGAGACTGACCTCTGAGTTTGTTTCGGCATTTCTTCTCAGAGTAGTCAGATAGGAAATGCCGGCTTCATCTAGTTTTTCACATATAATTTGACGTGTAAAAGTGCCGTTTTAAGGCCTATTTGCAAAAATAAATTCATTGTTTCATTGTAAGTTAATTTTATTAAACCCCAGTTGCAGGTAGATTGAATTGAATCCGTGTATTATATTAGTATTTGGATGGCGGGGCTATGCTCGGTTTTTGCCGCTGGGAGTAAATCTTCTTAGATTTATTTTTCGTACCCTTTAAAGAATAAGCCTTTCAATACAAAATTTCATCGAAATCGTAGGAGCCGTTTCCCGATCCAGATATATATCACTATTTATCTCGTGATTAAAATGTTGTGATGGCCCGGAGGTTAAGGCGAACGCTTCTCATGTATGAGTGTGCGGGTTCGGAACTTGGCAAGTACCAATGTGACTTTTACCGAGTTATATGACATACGGTGAAGGAAAACATCGCGTGGATACCAGGGCTTATGATTTCCAATTATAAGTTTTAAGCCTCAAGCAAGCGTGTTGATTAAAGCTCAAACCTTCTCCGTGTGAGAAGAGGCCTTCGCTCAACAGTATTGTATTTACTCACTTCCTCAGACTCAAACTTTATTTTGGTTTCGGATCTAGGTGAAGTGTGTGATATTGTGTGTTTATGAACAACGTGGATGCATGGCATGGGAATAAACACAGGGTGTTAAACAAAAAAATAATATTGAACCATAAAGTTGAAACGTCAAATAAAATAATCCGCGTCACAACAAAGAAAAATTGTTCCACAGTTCATAACTATATTTGTATGTTCCACCTTAGGAACATTATGTGAGAGCATCAGCTCGGCACACACAGCACATATTATTGTTGGGTTGGCGAGTGTTGCAGACACGGATGATGGCGACCTGGCTGTTGCACGCGGTGGCCGCCCTCCTCACCGTGATCCTGCTGTTCTTTCGACAGCGCTGCGCCGTGGAGGCCGGAGCCAGCCGCGAGGCCGTTAGTACATCCACTACACACACATTGCACACTCACATTACAGACAGTAAATGTATCCAGCTCCGGCAAGCATCCGTGACATGTACTACTGCTTAAGAGAAGGGTTCGAATGACTAGCAATAGGCAGAATAAGTTGTCGACGTTACATGTAACCGCTATAGTTCTTGTCCCGGCCTATCTACCTATAAGACGTCTTCAATCACAAACACCTTTTTTTAAGTCGCCATCGCTTCATAATTTATTATGTTAAATGTTGATTAAATATTTCATATTTTAATTATGAAGGTACTTAATACATAATTTAATAATTTCTACATGACAGTAGCAAGCGTCACACCATGCAGCGCTGCTATGTTTTAGTGCGTATGATATGATGGCAATGAGGTGTACAGGGAGTCCCTGTGTGTTGCAGAACAAGCGCAGGAAAGAGGTAGCCGGCGCATGCGCATGCTCGTGCAGTACCCGGCCCCTGGCTGCGCTCGCGCTGTTCGCTGAGAACGTCGTGAGTGCACGCGCCGTCGTACGCCAAACGCAGCCCAAGTACAAGCGTGACCCAGAGATAACGCTCGACAACGAGAGCCTCGGCAAGCACCCGCGCGAACAGAACGATTAGTTGCCACACGCCCGCCACTATTCATTATATTATAACACAAGCTACTATCGCGCGGTTTCACCCGCTGCTAGGCTCCATTTGATCGTAGCATGATGTTTTATAGCCTATAGCACTCAGGAACATTGTAGCTACCTATCTATCAGTGAAAAAATATTGAGAATCCGATCAGCTGTTCCAAAGATTACCATATATATAGATATATAGATTCACATATAATCAGTTACATTGATGAAAGTACCTGTCGAATTGTAATAAAATGTTAATAAAAAGCGCAAAATACCCCAACATTACGTTTGCATTTTTGTCCTCAACTTGGGAAGTTTTGAGTCACCGTGTAGAACTTTTATACTTCATGTAATATCCAGAAATCAAAATAAGATTTCAAGCCTATCGACCATTATGCAGAACTGCATATGAGTCCTTTTATTTTAATTTGATCTCATGTAGTGTAAAGTAACAAACTTGGATTATGATGATCATAGAGAGGAAATATATTTGTCATAAAATGGGTCCGAAATGGCCAATCCGCCCCGAGAAAGCGTGGTTATAATGTTCAAACCTTCTCCGTGTGAGCAGAGGCTTCATTCAGCTCATAGATTCAGCTGTTACAGGCTGATAGATATATACTTATAGATAATGATGATCAGTAAACCTGGTTACGAAGCTACAAAAACCGAATTTTGAAAGAAATTCGCCTACCCCGGATTTTTTACAAAATCGAGATCCACTCGAGATTAATCTTCTAAGTGCATTTCATTCTCTAGATTTGAATCAACATTACACAAAATAATTAGCAAGTTTCTGACTTTTGTAAGAGTGATACGAAAAAAAATTTGATTTAGTATTTTATATTCAAGCGACAATGATACATAGATAGAGATATACCCTAAACCGACCATATTTATATACGTCACTTATATAATACCAGACTTGTTAATAAATAAAACCTAAATCTATGTCATTGTGCGTTCATGTATATTAAGAGGGTTTGCCAGAATCTCTCGGGGCTTGGCAGGCGAGTTGGTGAGCAGTTTAAAAAACCTTTAAACGCTTTCATCTCCATTATGTAGATGGTTTGCAATCAAATCAACAAGTGTGCGATTTTCTAAACTTTCTACCTTGCACAGCATAATTTTGGAATGATCTTTCGGCAGCGGTATTTCCGTACCCATAAGACCTTCAAACGCTTTAGATACGAACGTGCTGCTTCTTAAAAGGCCAGCAATGCGCTTGTGAATACGCTGGTGCTGCGAGTGTCCATGGGCAGCGCTGATCACTTAGCATCAAGTGATCCTTTAGCTCCTTTGCTTCCTATTATAAAAGAAAACTGGTTCATCAATGAGCGAGGGTGGTGATGCACGCGATTAGCTATATGGAGTATTAATTAATATATTTTTATACCAGTTAAACGAATAGAGTTAGTAAAACTGTCAAAGATATTTAAAACAAAAATATATTAGACTAACACAAATATAAACCTTCAAAGAATTAAGAACACTGTCGTGTGGGTGAGCCATAGGCCCTTCTCCTGGCCGGCACCATGAGGTACTTGACATTCTTTTTGTAGTAGGGGCACGCAGGCTCGTCGCAGCCGAGCACGGTCGCTTCGCGCACGCCGGCCGCGCCGCGCTGCAGGAGCTCGTCTCCCAGGATGAGGCGGCGCGCGCACGCCAGCAAGCATGGCCCGCACACTGCCACTGCACACAACGCTGCCAGGAACTCCACCACAAACATTACAGTCTCAGACCACATGGTTGCCGTGACGATATTGTGGCCGGTCCATAAGGTCTTACAATATTATTATACATACAATTATTATGATATCACTCCGATACGGGCCTTGTAGACACAAAAACTATTACAAATAACTATAATAATGTAACAAAACAAAAATATGGAGGTTAGTAAACTATCAAATTCATTCTATATTTTTCTTTGACTACTAACTGTACACCTGGATTGAGTTTATAGCAAGGAGTAGGTAAGTGCCGAGCATAACTCTCAGCCATAAGGCGCATAATTACTGTACTTTCTTGTTTATGCAAGGGACCGTTACATAAAATTATTTTAATATATATAAAAGATTACAGCGAATGTGAGGGAACCATGTTTCGGCATAGGTACCTAAATGCTCCGGCTCGATAGGAGTCATAGATACCACGGCCTCTATGAAAACAGAGGCGAAACCACAATAGCGTTGTTTTTCGCCGTGTGAGGCTACGCGATGCTCGATTCTTTTTCTCCTACGCCCTCCCTCCCCAAGTGCTAAATCCCCCAAAACTGCAAATCCACATCAGTTGCGAGTTCGTTGCTAACGAACTCGCAACTGATTTGGGGTGTCCGTGGGGCAGTGCCTATTGATTACCATCAGAAGATTCCATCTTGGAAATGAATAGTAGGTTACCATAAAGTTCTTTTTCCCATTAACCTAAAGTTCTTTTTCCAGTTAAATAGCTAGGTACGTTAACAATACTCGGAAAACAAGAAATGGCCAATGAAAAAAGAAATGGATAAAAGTTTGTATGTAGAAAACCTGCGCTAGCTTCAGCTAGCGCAGGTTACATACCAACTTTCAAGTCTGAATAATAAAAATATTTAATTTAAAATAAAATAAAAGTTATTTGCATGAAATTCAGATAGTCCAGCCACAGTACATTTGTTTTTCAATCTGGTATAACAAAAAGTTTAAGGAATAATTTGCAACATTTAGAAATGTCAAAGTCATAAGATCTCATCACTCATCGGTATCGTCGCCTGTCAAACTCTTGACGTTTTCGAAAATATGGGTCGGGTGAGGATGTGTCGAAAGTTCGCTGAAACAATGAAAATATTATATTTAAAATAGAATAAACAAGAAAAGGCATTTAGCAACATATCAATCAGTATTTTTGTATGTGTTAGAAATATTTTGTAATCGTTTGGCAAAAGTGTATTGTAATTATGTCGTCGGGAATAGCGATATGGTGAGTTTTCGCTTAAACTTAATATAAAGATTATTGTTTGGGTTTATCACTTTTGGACAAAAGTGTTAATACATAAAAAGTAAATCTACTTCAGCAAGTACAGGTGATTTTAATAATATGTACTAAGCAGGCAGCTGTATTCTTGAATATTGGATTTTCGTATTAATATTAAGTTATGATTAAATATACTACACTTTATTACTGTTCTGTACATTTTATATTATTTCTCTATAATAATAATATTTATTTTGGTCGGTTACAATCCTAAGAGATCGAGTTGTATTTGAATTCTTTCACAATTAATTCATATTTCATTAGATATTCATTACAGTTATTATAATTAAAAATATGACCATAAGATTGAATTAGTATGAGTGAATAAAAATAAAGTAACATGTATGTGTGACAGGTGTATGGGGCTGATCTGCTTCGGGGTGATGTGGCTGATCTCCCATGTGTACCGCCTGCTCATTGATGTGTATGAGCAGTCCGCTGCACTCAGTGACATTGAGTACTCATGGTGAGCTATTATTATCATTTTGTTATGAATGAACCAAAGCATTTGTATACGTAACAACTTTATAGTGTAAGTCATGGAAAGCTCATGGCAGTTTGTTTTGAAAATTTGTATTGACTGCATTGCATTATAATCCTTAATACACTTTGTATCAATTAAAAACCTTACATTCATTTATTATTATAATGTTCCAAGATAAAAGTATGCATATGCATATCATAATAAGTGATCATGAATGTCTCCGTCAATCAATGTTCTACAGAATATACATGCAAGGTACATGCCGCACCCACATACTGTTGCAGGTTCTTCAAATTGATGCTGAACCTGGTGGGCTACTCCACCGTGCTACTGCCCATGTACATAATGTATAAATATTTGGAAAAAATCAACTACTTTGATAAGATAAGTGAGTATAATCCATAAGGGTCAATTAGTGCCTGATTATTTTGTTCGAATTCATTAATTAGTTGTACTTACTATAATGTATTGTTTTTAATTATGTCTTCATTATAATTCTGTTTGTACAGCGTCATATTACTATTGCCAACATAAAATTGTTTTTTCATAAAATGTTTTATAGTCAACACAAATTATATTGAATTTTTAAATTAAATTGATACATTTTGCTAGCTGAATGATGTTTGTGTACTGAACAATATTTTAAAAAGATGTTCAGAATGCATCATGTTACTATATATTAGAAGGTTGTCAATGTAAGTAGGTCACAGTCACAGCAGCTATTAATTAGCTACATGTCAACAGGAAGTTATGGTAACACGAGCCAAGTACACTGGACCCACGCCGCCACACATGTCACCAACAAATGCTTAGCTAGTCATTACTTATACCACAAATAATGTAATAAGAATAACAAACAGGTTGAGTAGGTAAATAAAAAAATGTAATAATAAAGAGAAGGTTTGCGCTGCTGCTGGCCATAACAGATATTTGCCATTTGTTGGAATGTTGTTGTAACATGCAATATGTAGTATGACTTGTTTATTTATTACACAATTACCCAAAAAAGGATTATTATGATTTTAGGGTTAATGTCATGTATGTATGTGATTTTCATTTTGTAAGTAGTTCTTTATTGAAATGTTGTGTTGCTGTCGACGATTCTTATGAGAGATGAAAATATGAAAGATTTTTTTCATTTTCTTTTATGTTGTCGTTATTTACTTGTCTATAGAATACTAGCTGTGTCTCGCAGTTTTGCTCTTGTAGTTTTGTTCAATGGGGATGGTATAGTTTTTTAAGAAGATGTTTCATTATCAATATTCCTCTTTATAATTTTAGTATAGATAAGAAAGGAACGTTGATATATGCGCGTAGCGTCGTTTTGCAGGTAACTCGGGGTGGTCATGGCGCGTGTTGTTCTCGTGTTTCGGCGAGCCGGGGGAGCGGCTGGCGGACAGCGCCAAGGTGCGCAAGGACGAGAGTCCCGCGCGGGAGGGCGCGCAGCTCGCATTCTGCTTCATCGGCCTCATGTCGTCGTACCTCGTGTGGGGACTGCTGCAGGAGAAGATCATGACACAGGTAACACTGATGGGAAGATATACGCAGCACTCATAATAATTAACTACTTACATAAACTCTTAGTATTCATTCTTTGTTAGATTTTGAGCAACTCAACCTCCAACAATGGAGCCGAATGTAGGTACTGTGGAGGGTCTTAAATAATTACTATTTTTGTTTGTTATAATTTTAATTGTACAGTCGATAGGCTTTATTATCTCGTTGTTTTTCTTGAGTGTGATGTGACTAGATGTGATGTGGGTACTACAACCTAGTTAGTGGTATGTGAGACTTAGCCTAGATACATACATCAGTGCATAGAATGTAGTATTCCGACGCGACAATACCTGTTCATTAATATTCCGAGTTACTTGTATAACACAACATCACTGTTTTCAGCCTGTTTTGTAGCCAACAATAAGACATGCCGGCCGCCAAAAAAACTATTTCTTCTATGACTAACTAGCTCTTACCCACGGCGTCGCTCCCGTTATTTGACTAACTACCCTACTCTGTCTAGCCTACTCTACGTACCTTACACGCTGTCAAGTGTTTACATACCACTAACAAAGATAAGTTGGAGCAATCATACATGACACAGAAGCGCAAAAAATAGAACACAAAATTGCTGGCAGCGATTTCCTTGCATGTCAGGGTGTGAGTGTTGTGGTGGTGCAGGTGTACGTGATGGCAGACGGCAGTACGACGCGGTTCAGCGACTCCCAGTTCCTGGTGTTCGTGAACCGTCTGGCGGCGCTGCTGGCGGCGGCGGCGCGCCTGGCCTGCAGCCGCGCCCCGCTGGCGCCCGTGCCGCTCTACAAGTTCTCCTACTGCGCACTCACCAACGTCGTCAGCGCCTGGTGCCAGTACGAGGCGCTCAAGTACGTCAGCTTCCCCACGCAGGTGACCGCTCATACTGTTTACCTAACCAACATTAAGATATACACAATGTTTTAAAAGTTATTTAAATTTGGAATACATCATAGATGGCGTTGTTATCGAATTAGATCGTATATGTCTAAAGATATTTTTTTTTCCTGTATATAAAAGTTTATTTTGTTCTAGATATATCCTATTTAAAACATTCATACATATTCTGTTTTATGGATAGTACACAGTGACTAATGTGGCATGGGTGATAAGTCAGTATGTATGTAAGCGCAGGTGCTATCGAAGTCCTGCAAGGTGATCCCTGTGATGTTGATGGGCAAGCTGGTGTCGCGCAACAAGTACGAGGTGTACGAGTACGTCACCGCCGTGCTCATATCCATTGGCATGGTCATGTTCATGTTCGGCAGCCACGACGACAATGTGGGTGAGTACACCAACCTTTACTCATGTCGTTGTTATACATCAATTCTGTTGTTGTTATTATGTTAGTAAATAAGTTGTGAATAATATTATGTAAGTTTTTTAATAAAATACACGTTTTTCAAGTAGTAAACCTTTGGCACCTATGTCGGGTGAGTGAAGTAATACCTATGGGTGGTGCGTAGTGTCGAGTGCGATGACGTGGGGGGGCGCGGCGCTGCTGGGCGTGTACATGGTGTGCGACAGCTTCACGTCGTCGTGGCAGGGCGCCGTGTTCTCACGCTACCAGTGCTCGGCGCTGCACATGTTGTGCGGCGTGAACATGTTCTCGTGCGCGCTGACGGCGGCGGCGCACGCGCACGCGGCGCCCCCGCTGCGCCTGCTGCAGCAGCCTGCCTTCCTGGCCGACTGCCTGCTGCTGTCCGCCAGCTCGGCGCTGGGCCAGCTGCTCATCTACCACACCATCGCGCGGTTCGGGCCCGTGGTGTTCACGATCATCATGACGCTGCGGCAGGCGGTGTCCATCCTGCTGTCGTGCGCGGTGTACGGTCACCGCGTGTCTGCGGGCGGCGCGCTGGGCGTGGCCACGGTGCTGGGCGCCGTGCTGCTGCGACTGTACGCGCGCGCGCGCATGCGCACACGCCGCCGCGCCGCCATACTCTAGCCACACACACACACACACACACACACACTGCCTCTACTCTACTCTTAACATTTTCCATTTAATGCTCAATAGATGGCGCTAGTGGTCTAACGTACAGTTCGACCGATGACTTACAAAAATGAAGTTTAAGGTACCACTAGAGCCTCTGGTAGCGCGATAGCTCGCATTAGAATAATTCTATATGACCAGTGCTCGAATACTTATCTCATATATTTATCTAAGTAATCGACGTAAATATCCTATCCATGGACTGAATGCCCAAAGACTTGCTGTTATTCTTTTTGTACAAGTATTTTTTTCTGGTAAAAAAGATATTTTTATTTCTTTTTTTTCGAAGATTTTGTTTTACTTACAATTTGCTTAAATGTAACACTAAAGGGGAGGCTATACCAACTCACTGCCATTCTATAGAAAGATGCAACTTACCTACTGAAATTATTCATCAAAACATTCAACTGAGTTATGTTACATTTATTTATTTTTACCAAGTACCTAAATATTTTGTCCACATAGTGGAAAATTTTTCATCTTCACTATTTATTACAAGAGAGAAGGACGAAGACGACTATTCAGACATACTGATTTAAAATGTTATTTATTTTAAATGCTTCAACCATGTATACTATTGTCGTGTTTAGTCCGTAAGCTGGAATATTAATGTTAACTCGGCCAAACTGCCAACAGATGGCAGTAGTGGACTTTTCATAATAAATAATGACGTATATTATTTGTTTGTTTGTGTTGTACATTATGTGTACACGATGCGTAGATATTCTCTTACATGATATAATGTTGCCAGCTAAGTCAAATAAGTTTCTACATGAAGGCGTTAGAAATGTACTTAACTTGCCCGATGTAGATCCATTTTTAAATGTATTTTTTTTGTGTAATGTGACTAGCACAACACAGCTGCTTTTAGCACTATGGTTTGTTTACATGCAAATATCGATAAATTATTCTTCTCTTCTTTATCGTTTCGCTCTTGGCAGAGCGGCCAGGGTCACGAAGATGTGGCCGCATAATTATGTGTTAGGGGTGGACCCGGACTTTCGCGCGATCTCCGCCATATTCTTTGCTTGCAGACTCTTTGACACAGATGCCGACTGGTTATACACATTCCCCTTATTATAAAACAAGATTTATCTTTAGTCTAGATTTAAACCATTCAGTCGATTTTTGTATTTTGAACCTTATTCTCATCATCATCATCAGCCTATAAGTGCCCACTGCTGAGCAAATGCCTCTTCTTAATCTTATTCTCATTTACCTTCAATTCAAAATACAAAAACTGGCTCAATGGTTTAGATCTAGATTAAAGAAAATCCTTGTTTTGTAATAAGGCCTATTGAGTTTAAAGTTATTGAATGATTTATAGTATTTAAGCTAAGTAGGTAGTACCGTACAGCTCACTGGAGTGCCGCATCCGACTTACACGCAGACTGGTGCAATGCAACAAATAAACTTGGTGATGATAATATGAAATTGTTTCACTTTGCCCCTGAAAATATATATTTATATTCAACTAGGATGTTGTTACAGCTAAGTTCTCTACGTGGTATACAGATGGGCATAACACAACACATTTTCATTGACATTGTGACGTATGACGTAACGCCCATGCTGCGTTCGATGAAAATAGGTATTTAGGTACTAACGTACGTAGGACGTATGTAGAAGCAACAACGAGCACCGAAGCTATATGCCTAAACTAAGAGTAGGCTGGTCTCGCTCCCGAAGAACTGTTGACTGTTGGGTACCTGTGGTCTGGAAGATGAAAATAACACCTAGCTTTTTCTAAGGGTGAACATCCTCTTATGTCTTATTGCGTATGCACTTTCAATCCTAGCCATCGACCCTATTCAGCCACATCTATAGGTAGGTACTGGTCTTATGGCTTAGAGCCATACGCTCGGGTCTGGCCCTGGCAGACCCAGCGCTTTTTTGGAATAATATGTCAAATCCCAGGACCCCCATCCTGGGAAGGGAGTGTCAGACGCTTACTCACTAAAAAAACCTCTGCTCCGTTTCCTGGTCTATGCCGAAGCCACGGTGCGAATGTCGCGCTAACCCCGACGCCCAAATTGTCTACTGCGGCTGGAGCGTGAGGAGGATAGTTCATAGAGGATAGTCACGCCCCAGCCAGTTTTTTCGCTCCGCGCCATTGCCTGGACTACAGCCCGGACGTGAGAGGTCAGCGTCACCGATCACTTCCTTGAAAACACAGCAGTGTTCAGCCCAAGGCCACACCGGCCACACTACCACACCGTTTGCTCCACCATGTTCGCCGGGTGATTTTCATAATGGCGACACGCCGTGACCCTTGCTGAATCGCAAACAGTGGCTCCCAAAGCATCCGTGTCCGGACAGATCTGCGTCAGACGGAAAGCAAGGACGCCTTTTTCAGCCGGTCCTCTCAGGATTTTATAGGGTCTTACCGCTGCAATAACAGCGATCCCGGCCCTGCCTCGGTTGCGACAGCCGTTGCTAAGTATAATAAGATAATATCAGTCGTGACTAGAATAAAAAAATAATAATGCGTTGTTTAGCAATTTCTTATTCTGAACGTTTGACTAGCTGTAAGTACAGGTATAAATTCGTATTATACCGATTTTTCTGATAATATATTAGTTATGTTCATTACATAGTACCTATAATTATATATCTGTAGGTCATTGCAACAAAGATATGATGTGGCAAACAAATAATACAAAGAGTATGTATATAATAATCTAAGTGTAGGCCGACATACTGGCTAATATGTCTGCCGCAGCTGAAATAGAAACCGTCCGAGTAGAAGTGTCAGTAATCCGCGGCCACCGCGTCGTGTTGCGGCGCGCCATTATTCCAGCATCAGTGCAGTTCCCGATGTAAACCATGCTGTGGCTGGCCAACCCCATTACCATCAACAACTACTATGAGTTCAAACAGTTTGAGAGCACTCTGTTTGAAAAATAACGGACAATGGATGTCAATGTACAATGACACACGCGCCATTTTGTAAGTAACGTCTCTGTAAGAAACATCTTTCAACCCAGATAAATCCAATTTGTACGAGTGCCTGCAGGCAGCTGTATGTAGGTAGGTTCTATACCTATAGCTATTTTCTCAAGTTAGAGTAGAATTATTCCGAACAAAGAAGCTTTTCGTTGTTATTGTAGTACTTATTTTAATAATAATTCATTACTTCACCCATGTGTCATTTTGTTCATACTTATTTCAATGTTCGCGCCTGTATCTAGATCGGAGACTTATTACTGGATCGGTTTGCCAAAACACTAATGTGGTAATAGAGCGAAAAAATGAGATCTTACATTACGCCTGTTAGAGTTAAAAAGAACACTCGAGTTCGTAGCAAATCTATTGGGGTGCCCTCGATCTTACATAGGGTGTCTTATATGTAGGTAGGTACGGTACTGGAAGTAAGGATCTAACCGAAATTCCGCCCCTAACGCTACCCACTAACTGAAGGTTATTTTCAAACTCTTTGAGTTCTGTTAATAAAAGGAGTGTTACTGAAGTTTAGTAAGGAGTTTTATGGTGTGTGCGTGTGTGTGTGTCAGCGCGCTAGGCATGCTGGTGCAGCTGGTGGCGAGCGTGATGATAGTGGCGGGGCTGGCGCCGTGCGTGCTGCAGCGCGCCTGCCCCGCGCGCCGCCCGCGCCCGCCCTCCACTGTCTGCATGCACCGCATCCCCTCCACCCGCGCCGAACGTATAGTGAGCTGCGACAGGTGACCTGCCATGCGACTTTACACTCCTCTGATAGAAACAGGACAGCGTATTTCATTATTATGCTCACCTCTTCGTGCTTCCTTCTCTTTGACTAGGATATCTACTAGTTTCCGGCCACGCTAGGAACTCGTATGTTATGAATACACGACGCGGCTAGATAGCGTCGTCCAGCTTGTTCTCGTGTGTACATGTCTTGTATCAAGGGTTTGCCTTTAATAACAATGCCGTAGAGCTAGAAATAAAACGATATGTTTCTTGTCACGTTCCCAATTCATTAACCTGTATATACGAATCAAGGAGTACCTGCTTATATTGCACGTGGCGAACCTCTGTCGGTCCCGCTAAGAATGCTCATTTCATTTCCAGAAAATGTTCTAAGGGTAGCGCGAAGAGGAAGAGGATCGCCGTATAAATTGTAAACTCCAAGGTGAATTTTGAAACATTTTTGAATGTATAAGTAAGTACCGTCCCTTTTTTATGTAAAAAAGGCGGCAAACGAGTAGGTAGCTGTTGGTCAGCACTGCCCATGGTTCAGGGGAGTTTCAAGTGCCAGCTTTTTTTGGGATCAGATCCAGTAACACCCAAGTGTTGTGAGAACCGCCCGTTAGAGATCGTGTAGCATACGGTAGCGCTGTAGGTAGGTACCCCTTGTGTCGACCACAGCCGTGTTCGTGAAGCGATCGGAAGCAGTGACCTCTCGCATCCGTCTTTAGTCGAGACCGTGATGCGGAGCGAGAGGTACTCTCCTTTTTCCGCAAAGCAGTCATACTCGTAAGGGAACTATATCCTCCTTAGGCAGCCGCTGCATATGGCCAATAGGGAAAACTCCGGGCGTCTATTGGGGTGGGATGGGAGGAAGGGAAGGATTGAGCCTCACGGTAATATCTCTCAAACAAAGAAATATTTAATACGCAGTGATGGTTTCACGCCAGTTTTCTGTGAGGCCGTTGTGTCACTCTGGTCGAGCCGGTCCATTCGTACCAAAGCATGGCACTGCAGGTCTCCTCTTTATGTGAATGTATCTATCTATATGACCGAAGCTAGAAGGTAACTCGGGAAAATACGTTGCCAAAAAAGCAACTTAGTCCCAAGCCTAACGCGAGGTTTTCATGAAGAACCTAGTTTAAGTCTACTTAGAATTCTTTTACGGCCTTTCGACACTGCACACGTAGTAGTACCTGGATGCGTATAATGGATGTTGATAGGAAGACGAGTGTCTGCGACAGAGTGCGACATGTCGCGACGCAGTTCCCACAGAATGTATGCTGCAGATATTTGTGAATAAAATATGCGGGAAACAATGGCGGCGGGATATTTGGCGAGCGATGGGCCGTGTTGTGATACCGCGTCCGTCTGCTGTTTACTAAACAAACTGTCGTATTGTTTCATTATTTTCATAATTATTGACCCCCGTACCAAGCGATCCGCGACGACTTTGTTACGGATAAATATACAAAGTTTTTATGATTTCAGCTATTTCAGTTTCAAGGATATTTATTAACGTAACAGAAGATAAGTTTGGTCATCTTTAGTTCCAAGGAATAAGATTGGTCGTGGTACGTGTATAAAAAAACTGATTTCTCTCACATTATGAGTAGATATCTAACTAGATATAAAGGTAGGTAAATGAAGTCCATACCAAAAATAATTGGAGCTAACCTGGGTTAACTATACCTAGGTACTTAGGTATGACTGATTTTTCAATAGTCAGACAAATGTATGTACTTATCTGAGGAATAAAATTGTTGCTGTCACTGTCTTCTAAGTAAGGTACCTGTATACCTTTTACCTAACGATTGAAAAATCAGCCGTAAGTTACTGGATTTTTCAATAGTTTTTACATTTGCTTTAGATATCTTCTAAAAGGGAAACAAAATGAGAGTGCACCATGATCTTGAGGTCACGTGTTTATTGTGAGTTGTGTTCACGTCTCATTTTATAGAGACCTTAAATTTACATTTAATGCCAAATGGTCTTTTTTTTTCAGTAAAAATTTACATCGAGTGTCGCTATCGCTGTCGCAGTGAATAGTTAGGTAGCGGGCGAGAGCAATGCGTGTGCGCATAAATAGGGGTGCGCGGCGTTGCGCGCGCGAGTGGTCCTGCAAGCGCAGCTGCGGTTGGTTGGTGTGTTGCTGCATGTGCCACTGCGGTGTGTCCAGGGACCGGCCGCCCCGACCGTCACATGACTTGCTCCCAGGCGCTGGCGCTGCTCGCGCTCGTCGCCGTCTCGCAACAGGTAACTTGTTACTCTCGCTGCATTATGCATGCATCCATCCCTAGCAGTCTCTTAACCTATGTTTTGGGACAAGGTATCCTCAAGAATTCTTCATCTCCAATCCCAAGGTCTCCATGAATACCTAATTTTGGGGATACCTAAATCATCCCGACGTAGGTACACCGCGTCCCAAACTAATAAAAGGTTCAGCAAGCTTGTTTACCCTAAATGAGGAAGTTCTCTGAGTTTGCATTTGCTTAATGAGTTGTATAATTGCATGTCTCTGATCTTTAATGGGTTTTGTACAAGAGCCCTTTCGATTTTCCTTTTCTTTCTATGAAGAACTACTGTATGGTTCTACTATTTTGTAGTATCTACAAAAATAAATGTTCTAGTGTTTAGGAAGCCCATCTTATGTATGAGAAGCATATGAGAGTACTTGGTTTTGTCATCAGGTATATTGTTAAATGTACCAGGAATATTCGCGCTCATTCCATTTATAATAACAATCGGTTTTCAGTTTTGCATATCAACTCTGATTTCTTAATAAAATGTATTTCGCGATTTAGTGCGTACCAGTGTTGATTCTGGGAGACCCTTTTCAGCTGAACCTCTTTATCCATCATTTTTAGTTTTGAATATTTGTGAACAATGAACTACTCATAGATGTTTTTGCCTAGTCATCTTATTTGAGAAGAGAAACCAAATCAATGAAGACTGCGGTGTTGTTACCTTTTATTAATTCTCAATATTTTGGTTTACAGGCAACAACAGGATGCAAAAACTGTATTGTAAGTAATTGAACCATTTATTGTTTTGTTTAATGCACATCTGCACATTATGAACCCCAATAGATAGTGATAACGTCTGTAAAATTGTATCCCATAGCACAATACACTATCGTTGTCCCCACGGTCGAGTAAAGCAGAACAGTTATCGGCCATTGTTTCTTTAGAAAATTCTCAGTAATATAATGACGACTGGAATTGTGCCCGGTTAATAAGTACTTATGCGTGGAATTGGGGAAGCCTATGTCCTGTCCGGCAGTGGATGGGATCAGGCTTATGATGATGATGGTCTTAACTTAAGGGAATACGGTCGCCCGCTTATTCAGGCAAGTTCATGGGACTTATAATTTCATGAACTGTGTAACAATATTAGATAAGCAGCTGGCTGTTTGCTTTCATCTGTATAAACCGTGTAAGAATATTATTTATACCTCGATCTGTGAGTTGGTGTCACGGGCATCAACATTTTCTACCTGCATGTACCTCACAAGTGTTACACTAAGGACCTGCTTTACAGTGCCGTTTTACCGCTATGTAAGTTTAAATACAGAACGTAATGTTCACAAACTATGCGACACATAAGTTTATCAGGAACTTATATGGAGGTGGTACCTAGTTGTAGAGGGCTGAGGGTGCTGGTGACTGTTGCAGATGCTGGGTAAGGAGGAGAAGGCGATGTTCCGCGCGCACTCGGAGGCGTGCCTGGCGACGTCGCGCGTGGAGCCGCGGCTGGTGGACGCCATGCTGGCGGGCGAGCTGCTGGACGAGCCCGCGCTGCGCAAGCACGTCTACTG
The DNA here is from genome assembly GCA_902829305.4 of Spodoptera exigua. Lineage (NCBI taxonomy): Eukaryota > Metazoa > Arthropoda > Insecta > Lepidoptera > Noctuidae > Spodoptera > Spodoptera exigua. Next base: position 4,345,134 of record LR824613.2, on the reverse strand, counting down.
CGTGCTCCTCAAGTGCAAGCTCATCAGCAAGGACGGCAAGCTGCAGAAGGCCGCCGTGCTCGGCAAAATGGCTGCCCGACCTGACGCCAAAAACGCTACCAAGGTTGCCTTGTCTTTTCAACTCCAATAAACGAGCGTAACTTTTAGATGATGAATGAGCGTACGAATAGCCGGTCTAGTCTTGTTCTGTAAATGATAGCTATAATTCAATTAGGGCCGAGGCACTCGCTCGTCGCGTGTAGGAAAATTAAAATAATAAATGGTCTTTCAATACGTTTATCTACATTATACTAATGTTATAAAGCTGAAGAGTTTGTTTCTCTCAGGAACTACTGGTTCGAATTGGCAAAAAAAACTTTTTTGTGACCATTTATAGGAATTATAGGAAGGCGTTAAGCTATAAAACATCACGCTACGTTCTGTAGGAACCGAGCAGCGGGTGAGAGGTAGTAAGAATATATTTTTCAAAAACAATAAATAAGTATTACTATTTTTTTTAATATATGAACTTGTATTTAAGAAGCATAGTGATATACATACATAGTAATAACGCAAGGAAAATATAGGTATATCTAATGCCTTAAATTAAATGAAAAACTTAAATTCCCAGAAATATTAGAGATTAAAGCTAGAGACGCCATGTTCTCTACTTCCGCCTAACGTGAATGCTTACCGAACGCGGAAGCTTCGGTAGGTATCTGGCGGAGGAAAAATTCGGGTGTTGGCATTATGAGGACTACTCGAAGGACACGGTGGCGGTGTGCCCTGCTTGGGCTAAGCCCTTCCGTATCCTCACGGAAGTATTTGGAAACAGCGACCTTTCGCGTCTGTCCTTAGTCGAGGCCATAATGCGGAACAAGAGCAATTGGGAAAACGTGTTCCTCTTTCTGCAAAGCAGTGATGTGAGTGATGCTCATAAAGGAGGAGGCGCCGTAAGATCTGTGGACGGAGAGCAAGGGGAGCTCACCGCACGACCAGACGTGCGCACCTGGAAGAGAAGTCATTTGAATTTACCCCTAAGAAAAACATGCAATGCGATTTTTTGAATTGTGAGGACCACCTTAAGACACGGCGGTGCTCAGCCCAGGCAGGGCACACCGACAGCGTATCCTCTGGGTTGTCCTCACAATGACGACACTCGGGCGTTTCCTCCCGCTGGATCCGAAACAGGAACCTACCGATGCTGCCGTGCCCGGTAAGCACCTGCGTCAGGCGGGAAGTGAGGAAGTGGCGACTCAAGCCACTCGTCAAAGAGGGGTCTAACCGCTGCTATAACAGCGAGCCCGTGCCGTCGGCCGCCGGCCGTGGTGTCACTCCGGTCGAGCCGAATCCATTCGTGCCGAAGCATGGCTCTCACACTTCCTTCAATTTAATTATTATGTTTTAACAGTTTAAGTATTTGTGCGACCTACTTAAATGTTATTTTTATTGACTTTGTTCTTCGGACAATTTAGCGGCCTGCCAGTTAGTTCCTGTGCCTGCCGCCCAAATGGGTCCTTTCAACCGCTTTAGGTTTTTTAGGCATGTCATGGTATTATTACTCCCATCGAGCCTGCTTGACGTTGAAGTAGAAATGCTTTATTGCAGGGCAACGGCCCCAATCATGATAAATCGAGTAGAATTCATACAGTACTGAAAAAATATACGAAAACTGATTTTTTTAAACTATCGTTCTACTCTAGGTTCTGGAGAGTTGTGCAGACCAGACGGGCGACACACCTGAAGACCTGGCATGGAATCTGTTCCGCTGTGGTTACGACAAGAAGGCGCTGCTATTCGACTACATGCCAACAAACGGCGCGAACGAGTCCGACAATAACTCCTAACTAGTTCTCCCCGGTCTCCAGAGATGGCGCTGTTAATATTTAGCACTATTTAAAACTTGTTTTGTTCGTGAATATACCTTATATCTTCGAACCAGGTTTCCAAAATATTTTCTTTATCGAAATTATACCCTTGCAAAGTTATATGTTTTCATTATATATTATTCACTAACTACAGGACGTTTCATTTATAAAAATATTTTTATACTTCGACTATCGGCAGCGAGAACACAATAGGCCAATAATTATTGAAGCTCCTGCTGTAGCTTAACTTTAGATGTTGCAATCCTGCAACACCAGATGACCACGTAGGCGCCTGATTAAACTATTTATATGGAGGTATCCAGAACTCTCACCTTTGTACAAAGGAATACAAACCGTATTTAGCGTTATACCTTTGTCCAAATTCACTCATCATCATCATCATCATCATCAATAGAATTTAAGGGGCGAATATAGATATACGAAAGGGGTGAATGGATATTGGCGAATTTTCCTGTTACGTTTTGGCCAGAGACGTAAAACGACAACGCCAGATAATGGTGTCCGACGCTAGCGGAGGATTAGCCTTCAACAGCTTTTGTCGGTCGTCTAAGACTTAAATAAACCTATCCGACAAATCACTACAATCACCATAGATTATACACTATAACTGGAATCAGATCAGACCACTCAGACAATCACTATTGCACGCTGCTATTCTTCTTTGAGGCATGTGTTAGGAACTTCCTTTCTTGGTTGTACCGACCCATTCAAGTTGCATGTGAGCCTCTTCACTCTTAAATTAACAGGAAGAAATATAAAAAAATGTAATGAGTACAATGTTTGTGTGTTTTTCAAGTACTTACTTATTTCATTTCATCGGGGGTTTCTTATGAATTCTGAAACCGTGTATATGAATATATGTATGACAAACTGGCTCAGACGTTTTATGTGTTAGGACGGCAAAGAAGCAGACGGATTACCTGATGGTAAGCAATCGGCGTCGCCCATGGACACTCCCAACAACGGAGGATTTACAAGTAGGTACTTACGTTGCCGTCCTTTTGGGGATTAGGGTTATGGAAATTTAGGGATTGGGGGGGGGGGGGCGTTTGTGGCCTCCGATAATATCATTCACACAGCGAAACAACGCGCAAACAAACAACGTTTTTTGCCGATTTTCTACGAAGAGGTGGTATCACTCCGGTCGAGCTGACCCATTCGTGCCGCAGCATGATTAGTTACGTAGTTCGTAATAAGTATCATAATATCTTTTTAATGAAATCAGTTTAATAATATCATTTATCGTGCCTACTAACGGGCGCATAAAGTTTCCTAAAACATGAAATGTTTCTCGTTTGGTATTAAGAATTTATGCGCAAGGTAAGTACTAGCATAATTATGTAAATAATCCGCGAGGGAGTCAAGACGTGTTAGTTGCACCGAGTTAAGTGTAAATGATATTCGAAACAGCTTTATGATCTCATTGCGGGCGGTGGGCGGTGACCCACAAGCGATACAGCCTCAGTAGGCAGTACGAGTGCATGCCTTTGCCTGCCCTGTGCTGTCTGTGTTGTCTGTGACTCGTGAGAATCGCGCGCGCTAAATTTGAATTTAAAACTAATAAAATAGTGTTTATAGTACCTAAATTAAAGTTAGCTTTGTGATATTGTTACTGTCCTCTGTCGTGTATTCTGTGTGTAATTGCTTTGAAATGCATTAAGTGGGTAATGTTGTAGCGTGCAAATACTTATTAGCAAACTGTGAGTGAGTGCAAATATTGTTGTGATGTTCACGGGAGCTACGTGGTGTGTCAGATTCTAATGTGCGGACTAAGGAGTGCTGACAATTCTTTTTTTAAACGTAAGTAATTAATTAATGTAGTTATTGATACTTACAATTTTATATCCTTACTTAAAATTAATAGATATATTTAGATAGATAGTACACAGTAACTTTTTTTAAACTTTTTCAAAATTGGACTACATTGTATGATTTAATGTTTTTTAAAATAGTTTTAAACTGTTTTACTTGCTTCTCTTTGAAACTCAATTAATGACTTCCTTTTTTCATGTTTTGTAGTCTTTGAAAATATAATTATGTAGCCAGTACATTTAAATATTTTTATTATTACCTTATTTCGCATGAGTACCTACACAAATTGGTAAGTACATAATTTGACTTACAACCATACCAGCATTTGTTGTTTAAATTTCCCGCCTAGCAACAAAAGGGTTATCGTTCCTTTTTCCGACGTTTCGACGATTTTTTTATAAGAGTTCTTAATATTAGTGACCATAGCAAACACAACAAGAATGACTGTGAAATCTCTTTCAATAACCTAGATGTTCATACTTGTACTTAGGAATAGCTCATTATCATACATTACAACAAGAAGATCATAATTTGAAAGTGCTGAATATTTTGATACCTACCGACTTTTTTATACCCATCGATTTCCAGGGATTTTCGCATTCATCAATCAAACTTTAGATCTCAGATTACTATAGCTACACCTCCTGTAGATTTATTAAATGTCATCATAATTATCAGCTGGAAGCATCGATACCTACATCCATCCGGAATTGTCCCACGGCTTGGCACAAACCTCTTCTTGAGCGAAGTATCGTTTGGGTCACTATACCATTGATTGGAACACATTCCCTGTAGAACAAAAGCTTCCTTATCTTATAAACTTATTTTATAATAAGTTCTAATTACAATCTTTAGAAAGTTTATCTGGATGAGGTTCTGATAGGGACGTGTGGGTTCGGGTACTGCGCACAAACACCAGCACATCAAGCTACCAATCCTGTCAAAGTTCAGTGATAGATTATCAACTTTATTGCTTGAGCATAAGAATGAAATTATTTGGCAGTTACGGTGTAGGTCTGTTTGCTAGCGGAACATTGCAATCCTGCATATTTGTGTCCATGTCTACCTCCCACTTGACAAGCTCTGGGCTAGTTATACGAGCCTACGTGCAATTACAGCTGAACAAGGCAATATCGCGGTCCTTGAGCACGCGTCGCAATGGCTCGAAGGATTTGCACTCAATTTGCATAACTTGACGATATCGAGATACTGGTCGCTCGTCGCTTGGTAGAATACAACATGTTGTAGCTACTCTAGTACAACAATGTAGCGCTGATGTTAAGTATGAATAGATATAAATTATATTTGATCTAGTTATCTATAGTTTCTCTGTAATATAACTGTTTTTTGAAATGAACCTTATGCCACCCGGTCGGTTAAACAAGTACCTACCTTATATTCTGCAGATATTCATTAGATTAGTCATTACACAAAAAAATACCTGACTAAAACCCATTAAGTCGAAGAAAGTCCAACTTAACTTTATACATTAACATTTTCAATCAAAGCAAACATAACCTATTAGGTATGTATAGCTAATTTGCTTTACATTGGATGGGCACAAATATGTTTTTATTAAGATTGATGTAATACATCTCCTAGAACAGTGACAGCGGGGAATCACGAGGCGTGTAGCAGTCGAGCAGCGCCTTGTTTAGCGGCAGATAGTTCCAAACTCGTAGTAGTGTGTAAATAATGGCAGGTTGTTATGTCGCCTTTGGTAGAAATGTGATCAAAATATGCCTTTTATTGCGTTTTGCACGCGGCTCCGCCTGCGTGGGAGCTCCGCGCTGCTAACTATAGCAAATTGGCCAAATAACATCATCGATTTTCATTTGATTGATGGAGATGAGAAAATCTAAACATGTCCATATCTGGAAACAATGTCTACCTAGAGTTTTTACGTAAGGAAATATAAACCTGAAAATATTATTAATGGTTTAGGGTGATAGTGAATTAAATCTTAATCAACGATGCACTGCCAGGCCAGTCTTTTAGGATACTTTAGTACTTAATTTGAATCTGCAACATAATTGTATTTATTTTTAAATGAATAAAGATTCAGTTGAAATGTAGTCAATCGCCCTTTATCCCTGACCACTCCTGCCAAATTCCGATTCCCGGTAAAGCTTGTGACTGACTCCTTAGGTACCTGTGAACTAGCGAGGAACAAGTTATGTATTCATATGAAATTCATACATTCATCATAGTAAGCAACTTCATCATCATCTTCTTGCCCTTGTCCCGTTTTATTTGGGGTCGGCGCAATATGTTTTTTTCTTTCATTCTGTCCTGTCACTCGTCACGCTATCGTTAACTCCTCTGTCTTCCATATCACTTCTCACGCAATCCATCCATATTTTCTTTGATCTCCCTCTCCCTCTCCATCCCTCCACATTTATACTAACTTACGTATACTTCAATTGTTAAATGCAAATGTACCACCACGGCTACTTCTAGCAATCAGTATCTACATAAAACAGTGAAGTTTTATTATTTTTGGCATGCGGTGTTTACCTTTAAGTAATGTTTGCATTGTACCTTATAGATTAATTGTAATTACTGTTGTTGCATGCTTTGATGTAAAACATTGTTGGTAGACCTAATAAATAATTAAATAAATAAATAAAAATAAATAAAGTCCTCGTCTCATGGACACAGGAATTACCGCAATCGCTGCCTGGAGAAGGTAAAGGAATGCCAAGAGTATTTTTTATTAGAATCTATCATGACCTTTATTCGTGTATATCTACTATTAATTAAAAAGGCTACCTACTCTTTGAGTTGTCTGCGCGACGTCGCCGCGACGCATACGCTGCTCATGAATAAGAGTCCCGTCATGACTTGAAACTAGTAGATCTTTTTACAGTTATTTCACGTCAGTAAGTCGTACTTACTAATTTTCAGTAAATTTAGTAAAGAGTATTCCTTTTTTGCATTGTTTAACATCATTCCCTTCATTATGATTGTATCCTTGTATTATGAATCTCAATAAGTTATTAGTACACACTTTCACCACATTAACTACTGACACCAGCCTAGTTCACATTACCAGTAGCCGCGACTCGATTCCCATTCTACTATTATCTGAAAATGGTCGCAATCGATTGTAAACATCTCTAATTGTAATCTCTGCCAATTTACTTATACCTAGTTAAGGCATATTTTAATGAGCTGCGTAAAATACTTTGTGTTGCCCGTGGAGTAATATAATTCCGTGGTACCTACGGAGGAGAAAGAAATTAATATTATTATGACATACTGTTGCAATGAATTCTAACTCTACATATGTGAATAACGCTTCTTATATCTAATATATTATATGTAAAAAGTGCAATTATTACTTTAACCCAATCGCTGAACTCATTAATTTTAAGATAATGAAAAAGAAAACACATTTGTGCCACAATGTTAGACTTTATTATTATGTTAATTAAGATATTGCTTCGCATCGATTACCTATGTATCATGATCATCACATCATCAGCCTATCAGTGCCCACTGCTTAGCAAAGGCCTCTACTCAGTCGAAGAAGACCACTAATCACAATCACCACGCTTGCTCAAGGCGGATTGACGATTTCAAACTTATGATTAGAAATTATAAGTCCAGGTTTCCTCACGATGTTTTCCTTCACCGTGTATCAGAGGTGTCTAAGTAATCATAGAAATTACGTATAACTCGAAAAAAGTCACACCGCGTAGTAGGAGGTACCGCGACACACAAGTAGCAATAGATACTTGTCAGGTTTCGAACTCGCACCCACACGTATGAGAAACAGGCCTTAGTATCCGGGCCACCACGACTTACTATCTATGTACGGGAAATGTAAAATAAAATATCAATGTCGTGGTTCTAACCCTAAACACCAACGGGCACGCTGTTATAGTCGGGAACGCTGCTAAAGCAGCGGTAAGACCCCTCTTTGAGGAGTGGCTTGGGAGACGCCACGGCGTCCTCACCTTCCGCCTGACGCAGGTCCTTACCGGGCACGGCAGCTTTGGTGAGTTCCTGTTTCGGATCCGGCGGGAGGAAACGCCCGAGTGTAATAATTGTGACAAAAAAAAAACAAATAAAACCCTACACGCGTAGCGTGTACCTCCAAGCGAGTAGCAGTGTTTTTCCGCTAGAACTCTAACGCTAGAACTAGATTGGTGTTAGGTGTTAAGTTTTTGAACTCTTCCTAATTCGCAATTGGTTGCACGCGAGCGATGTCTATAAAATCGCAACTTAGATGACAAAATGAGTCAGCCGGGGTTGCGGGTCAATCACAAATAATCACAATCAGGTACCGCAACCTCGGTTTGGAGCAGTAACGGTGGTTAATAAGAGTCTGACACTCTCTCTCGTTATCATCATCATACCGCAGGTGAGAGATTTGATGGTTTTACCTCCTCAAAAGGGGCATGTCGGCTTAAGGGATTCAGAACTATAATGTGCTTACGTGGGATCTGATTTTTTTTTTATTTAAACTAAATCGTTGCCGCACACTAGGATTTTCTCCTGTGTCGTGGGTGCGGTTACAAACATACAATTTCACATGCACATGACATCCAAACCCGGAACAACAATTTGTGGGTCACACAAAGAGTTGTTCCGTGCGGCAATTGAACCCGCGACACGTTGCCCGGCAGCCAGTTGCCTAGTCACCGCACCAACCGTGCAGCAAAATATCTTTGATTAATTTATTAAAACAGTACTGAAATACCCACATGGAGTTAACTAGGCATCCATAATATAACTTCACATTTTACGGGCGCCTATAATCTGCCAACCGATTTAGATTCAGGCTCAATATATATACTACGAAGTTAATTTGAATGGGAACTAGCTATTATAAATGGCCTACTCGTTTCAGTGATACTAAGATCCTGTTCGTAATATCTGAATAATTGGAACGATATTTAGATAGAAGTGGTGCATAGACGTCACGTCAGTAAGTTGCGGTGTAATGGGCCACCGACAGGGTGCGTGGGCGGCAATCTGGGCTCATAATATCGCTTATAAAATTATACCTCCAATTATGCGCACAAACACTAAGTTATTAAGTAAAGGGCATCATAAATATATCTATGCGGGGATCGAGGCAAATATTGAATAATGTAAAAACAAATAATATTCAAAATATTTTTTAATAATCAAGACTTCTCAGGAACCAGGGCCACTCAGACTATTTTGCATGTCAGGCCAAGAATTTGTAGTGCATCATCATTCACTCATTTGATATTTCAAACAATGTTATGAACCCGGAGTGCTTACAGTCGCTACTGTGAAACTAAATACTTAGGGAGCTAAACAAGAAAATGATCACCATCATTGTAATTATATTATAAGTACTGCGACACTTCTTAGCTCAATAATACAATATCCTTGTTATTACAATTCAATACATGATGGAATAAAAAATCAATAAGTGGACGGAGGGCGGGCCCAGCTAGTGCTATATGCGGAGATAATGCCCTCTTGCCTACATTACGGTCCAAAACGTGTGTTTTTATTGTGATAATTATGCTGAGCGCACGTGGGAAGCACCCACGGCGTTATGAATCACATTGTGCACAGATATGGGTATCTAATAAATAATATTGAGCAAAAACAACGACGGATTGATTAGTTGATAATATGAGCCAGTAAAATGTGTTAATGTTTTGTAATGAGCTCTTGTCTGCACTATATTAAGCAGTTGTCACTTGCCTGACATCGACGCTCGATACATTTCATTAACTCCACAGTGTAGGCGACGCCACTAGATGTCTCTACATTGGGCCGTCTCGTACGAGAGCAATGTACCAAGTACACGATGACTTGATGACTAAAGGAAGAATCATTTATTATAATACGTAATGATGTCACCTTAACTTAAACTCTAGCTAGTCGGCAAGTGCGTACTTAGATAAATATTTACTTTTACTATAATCGTAAAACTTTCTTTAAGTTTTCGATCGCGTCCTGCCTACTCACACGTTAATATACACATTAATATATTTGATTAAAATAATTCCCTTTCCCCGCCAGCGAAGCATGTACTGAAAAATATTTGTCTAATTAAAATAACTACGACGTTTATAGAAAGTGTTTAACTTGAATATCTAAGTCGACTAAACATCAAGACTGTGCTATAACTGTGCATTGAGTATCACTTTACTTGCCTACCTACAGGTCATGTCACAGTTCCATTAGAAGGCTTGCGCTTGCGCAGCTTCGCCCACGCTAACAAATTAATAATAATTATTGCGTAGATTTCTGCTTACAAGTCAGTATATGTTAATAAATAATAAAGTAATTGAAAATAAATAGACAATTTTATTTCGTGGGATTTTGTGTCAGTTGTTCTGTTATTATGATTGAAGTAAGTAACTATACAACTAAAGTTGAGAAGCTTTTTTATTTACATTAATAATTTTACATAAAGTAAGAGTAGCATGCAGCCTACAGGCGCGGATGTCGATGTCACACTAACTGCATAAATGAGATCCGAAGATGGCGTGTCAATGTTGCCATAGTGTGCAATTACAGCACTTGCGGTAAACTGTTTTGTAAACACTTTACTTGCAAGCTTGCATTTTATTTTATTAAAGTGACTAGGAATGTACATCAATAAAATTTGGATAAACATAAATAAGAGCAGTAAGAAGAAAAACAAGTGCAAGTGGTATTTGTCCACGAAGTTCATAAGAATTTAACAACTATGAATAATTAAAATACTACATACTTTCTAGATTCCGTTTAAACTAGTTTCCGGTTAGAAGTTTGCATGGGAATGTAAGTACATCATACGTTTCAATTTTTATCATTCTTCTATTTTAGACCACCCCTCCTTCTAGCAACTGCAACTGCAACTGTCTATTACTTTGAAATTGTTTATCGCTAAAATTTGTCACTTTGGAAAAAAGATTAGAAACCTCGAAATCTTGCCGATAGACACACAACAGGATCTGATTAAACTAAAATTAAAAAATTAAAAATAATTTATGCCCTTAGCACGGGAAACCACCAAATCTATTAGGTAAGTACTTTAAATATTTAATTTTTATAATCTTAATACAGTTCGCAGAATTACATCTATTTACTAAGTTGAAAGAGAATAGTTTCGAAAATAATTGCCGTGGGATATTAACGGACAGACGGACATGACGAATCCATAACCCATAATCATCTTTTTGCCATTTGGATAAGGAAACCTAATAATTAAGTCACAAGTCATAACTAAATATTGATAGTTGTACGATGAGTAGGACAATCCTACAAGATTCCGCATCAAAACATAATTAAGTATTTGTCTGCATTTGATAAACTCCGTCGTCCTCAACGCAACACAGCTCGTGTCGGTAATTGAGTCTCGAGCAAGATTGTTTCATAAATATTCCTTATTGGCTCACAATCGCGCCGCTTATTCGGAACAACGAAAGCGTCAAGATACGATATTTGGCAAATAACACGGCCCTATTCTGTGCTCAGTAAAGTGCTTTAAGGAAATAACGACGAGGCCGCTGGGCCTTTTCGGGCAACAACTAAAATGTATTTATATTTATTGGTTCCTGCTTTTGGCCGGAGCTGCGTACGCGCAGGCCGGATTGCACCTATATGGCGCTTTCATTGATCGGAGATGGCGATGGCGGGTTATTTAAATAAATTACAGCATATTAAGTCGATGTCAAATTATTGTCTTTACAAAATTGTTGGAAATTTTCCAATTAGAATTCAACTTGCCAGAATCGCAAAATCATATTATATTAACTAAATGCCCAATCACAAATATACCAAGATTGATGTATCTCAACACAGTTAATTATAAATGATCGCATTTACTCCATTCTTATCAAAATAGTTGTGAATATTTTGAACATGTAAGTATTCGTGGCTTCATGAAGTAATACAAAAAGTGTAGCGCATCGTTTTGGTGGGTTGCCAATTATGACGCGATTCCGCAGCCCTTGAGCATTGAGGAAACAGTGAAAGAAAACAGACATGTTCAACGCGAAAGAGTTCTTTTATTTCGCTGGCGAGTGGCCGATATTTATTCATGACGTTCTTACAATCTTAATATCAGTGCGAGACACAATATTTACACTGTAACCATATTTTTACCAAATTAACTGATAACCGCATACTCTCTGTCGGGTATAGGTATTTACCAAATAGATAAAAAGTATTTTTATCAATCTGGCATTTTCCTAGAGATCACGTTTTTGAAAGAATTATTTGTAAGCCTACAACTGCTGAGCAATATATTTGTGTTGTGGTTGACTAGCAGAGCGCACATTAGCCCACGTGTCGTCCAAATAACTACAAAAATGGCGTTCGTTTTTGCGGTAGTGAAGCGTGGGCATCGGTTTTGGGCAACGCGTGTCTGCTAATGATGGACACAGGCCTACGGAGCTCCATGGAGCATCACGTAGGAAGACATAAACTATAATGTTCTGTCAGCTTATCTGATAGGAGCCGCATATGGATAATTGTTGCTGTTTATATAATAGTTGTAAGTCACCTTGTCATAGTTTGATGAGCCACACCTACGTGCTCCTCGCCCTGAGCCCTCAGATCACTGTTTGAACATCTCCCACGATACGATATATTATTGTTTGCTGTGTATACAACGTCGTTAGCGTTAAGTAACTCGTTTAAGTAAAAATGTTTAGAATTGTCATCGAGTCCTGTCCGCGGCTGGTGTCGCACAGTGCTCATGTTCGCATTACATAAATGCTGGAAACAGTTCTCATGGTGCACAGTGGGCGGACACTGACAGCTGCCACAGCTCCGAAACAATACTGCACTCAAGTTTACCCGCGTGGGCAGCCAGCTATTTTTATTGCGAATTCACCGAATATTCACTGAATTAAACTATACCGAGTACTCGGAAATGAGTTGATAAACAATGTAACCTGTCGACCATTGTAAATTGATTAAGTGTAAGTTAATAACAGTTGGCTGACAAACTTTTTTAACTCTTTTTAGATCATTATACCTACTGGTAAGTAGGAAGACCGACTGCGTTTATGAAGTATCTACTACACTATTCATATTATTTGAAGCATATCAAGATCGTACTTAGTTGTATTAATTTATACACCAAAACAGGGGAAAACGTACTTGTGTGATTTCGCAGAATATTTGGCGGTGCTACCGTAACGAACGAACATGTATGATTTATAACATAACGTGAGATGTAGAGCGTGACATCAGCTGTTGATTACGTCGCGAACATTATCAGTGTCAGCCGAGTGAGACGAGGCAGACGAGGGGTCCGTCACCTGCACACGATGTACCTACATTAACAATGTCGTGCCTCCCTGCTGCCGCGGCCGACAGGTGCGCTTTCTTCGCAAGCACCGCTACCAATTTAAAAGCGTTTATGTCCTTTCTTGTGGAAGTAAGTCCGGAGTATGAGAATTAAGATTGTGTCCACGTTCGCTTTAAAAAAATTGATAACCAAATAAACGTCACTCTCTCGTCTGTCGTGTACCGTAAAATGCTGTAACATTGCCTTTATAGCTCAACATTGCCTAAATTCAAAAAAGTTAAATTATTGCCTTAACTTAACTATTTAATTTTGTTGATTTTTTGCTAAGTAATGATACAAGTTCCTACTTTTCTGATAATTTTATTTCAAAATAATTAGATTTTTTAGTTTTTATACAATATTGTTTTGAAGAAGTTTCTTCATAAAATTGTTTTCTTAAAACTTATATAGGTACTAAGATGTTTTCACAAGTTTATGGAAAACTATTAGTTGATCTCACTAATATAAAACTCTTTGTTGATTTTATGTAAAACTATTTGTGTCCTCTCTGCAGGCTGCTGTTGTAATTTTTATTATACGTAATAGGTACTACCAACATTAATTAATTTTTTAATGTTAACCTACCTACCTTTTTGTTTTCCTATGAAAAAATTTTATTAGAATTTAAGTACCATTTGATTTCTTAAAAATATAATTAAAAATTAAGAAAAATTGATGCATTTCCTTTGGGGCAGCCCTGCACCGAACTCAGTTTTATATGGGAGTTTTAGAGAAACCTGCACAACTTTGCCTAGCATTGTAAAAAAAAAATTCTTGTGCTATTCAAGATTCAGTTAAGTCTGGCGTGCAAAAGCACTTTATGGCAATATGGGTGTCAAATCCGTTACCAAAATACCAATTCATTTATAAAGATATTATGACAGGCAATGTTGTAGATTTAACCTCAACTTTGTCTACGTTTTCAAAGCATTTTTTTGTGCTTTAAAGGTTTTTTTTACTATTAGCAAATGTATTCCTATAGCTTAAAGTCCAATATTGTACAGTAATTAGAAAAACATACGACTTTCTTAACTTAAAGATTTATCGAAGAAAAACGTCAAAATCCGTGCAAAGTTGCAGCATTTTACCAGTACTAAAAGTCATTCGTTTCCCCTTCATAGTTTTGTTTGTCTCCGTTGACGTTCCAACTGTTGCGCAGGGTTCCAATAGCATATATTTAATGAAGACTCGTACTGCTGCAATATATTAAAATAAAAGACAATGGTCTCAATTATAATCAACGAATATAATCGGCGATCACGGTGTCAGCTCGCGTTACACTCGCCACATTTGTCACCAGCTGGTCGGAGTGGGTTCGGGGACCGATGGGCTAATGTACCCGGTGTGGGCGCCGCTGACACCGCCGATCAATAACACGCATTGCTATAATTGGCGTCATTCAATGAAGTATTGTCGAGATCTCGTCACATCTCATGTGGGACGGAATTTGTCTGAAGTGATTTTTTTACTGAGTTGCATACAAAGACATTATTTCTAGATATACTTGCTTGAATACTTTGTTGTACCTCATGGCCGAGGTAGGCACAAAGAATTTCATTTTGCCAATGTAACTATTTTTCGTTTCGGGGTTTTGAGAATGTAGAGCATCGTCGTCTTCAAGTGATTACCACTGATTTACGCTAACATCCACAGCAAATTATACAATTGTACATAGAGAGCTGAACGAGCACATGCAAAGTGTCACCGATTCGGTTCCCACTCGAGAAGTTGCATGTTTGTGTGATCTGTAAGTTACCTTCCACGTCGTTGGGAGGAAAAACACTAAATTACATATAATTAACTAAATTTTTTTCCTTGCGTCAAAAAAATACAGGAAAGACTATTATCAGTAAGAAAAACAATATTAAAATAGACACATAAAATAATCATACCATTAGACGTGGATACTACCGTTGAGTTGCCGGATATCACTAAACTACTTATTGCGTTAACAACTTTTCAAATTAATTATGGGTAGGTAAAGATAAGTGTATTTTTTCCCCAAACGAATAAACTTCTCCAACTTCCTTCCCATTGTCTGGACCTCGAAAAGAGATCCTAGACCTCTAGTTTACGTTTAGCTCAAAATACATTAAATCATTTAATTATCTTTGTGCTAAAATGATTAATTTTATTTCTTTTCAATATATGTAGGTACATACCTGCGCTAGTTTACCTATAGCTTAGAAACTTTTTATACCGAGCTTGGCATTTTAGCGTTTATAAAGTGTAGGTCGCATGCAATGGCTGATCAGATCTGGTGGACTGCATATTTGACTAGACATAATATTACAAAAACTATTAGTGCAAGTGTAGTGGGCCGGTGAAATCATGGCGGGGGTGTAGCGGCGGCACGCCTTGCGCACGCGCAGTGAAAGGCCTACACTCGCCTATTACGTGGTGCATGTAAATACTTTTTATTTTCATAATGTAATCATGATGCACTCACATTTATGTGTGCATAACGCGTTAATGTTTTTATAAAATATCTTTTCTGATTTAAGATTAACCTCTCATTTGGCGCTTTATGAGACACAATAGAAAACAAATGGTGTCTCGCGTATATCTGCGTCCGGCATATCACGGGTTAATAACAAGACTATAAAGTATAAAACAAAGTTGCTTTGTCTGTCCATATGTGTTTGTTTATATCTTAAAAAGTACGCAACGAATTTTGATGCGTTTTTTTAAAGATAGATTGACAGAAGAGGATTTTTATATGTATAATACCGCCTATTAAATAGTGGATCCCTCCTCAATCCCTAAATCTCCAAATCCCTAATCCCTAAAAGGTCGGCAACGCACTCGTAACTCCTCCGTTGCGAGTGTCCATGGGCGGCGCTGATTGCTTACCATCAGGTAATCCGTCTGCTCGTTTGCCGACCTATTACATAAAAAAAAAAAGTGGAGAAATTAAGTATCTGCATGTCACCCGTAAGCCGGGGCGGGTCGCTTGTTGAAAATAAACGTTATTATATCTAATAAACTAACGAAATATTAAATTTTCATTTAAGTACGTTCTAAAATATTACCTTGAAGTACAAATAAACAGCAATAAGTTTTATTAACATTAGCAATTAATTCTCAAGAACATTGTTATCGCGAGAGTAAGATAACGACTGTCAACAACATGAGATCCTGCACTCATTCTGTTTCCTTATACACGCTTGAGATAATTATCTAGTATGTACTTGACATCTCATTAATATTTATGCGTTTTATTAAAATAATTGACACCAAAATGTGAGTTTACTCCTACTGATGGATGTGGGTCAGGTTGCGAACAGTGGGCGACTAGCAGTGCCTCGGTAGCTTGCACAGCGTAGATGCATTCACTTTGTTTATATCATAGTTCGGCAAACGAGTAGAAGGATTACCTGATGGTAAGCAATCAGCGCCACCATTGACACTCGTAATACCAAAGGAGTTACTACAAGTGCGTTGGCTACCTCTTATGGGTTATTAGTTTTAAGGATAAGCGATTTGATTATTAAAGATGGGGGGGAAGGATTGGGCCTCCGGTAACTTCACTCACACGGCGAAACACAACACTCACTCCCGTCGAGCCGACCCATTTGTGCCGAAGCCTGGCTCTCCCACACATACCACTCTTTGCTTAACATCAAAAAAATGTTCTATATTGACTAATTAAAGTTAGTATTTAAGACACATTCATACAAATATAATAGTCAAATTATTCATCCGGTGGCCTAATATTCATAAACGTAATGAAGCGTTGTGAAACAGGCCAGTAAGATATTTTATTCTTAGTAATTTTGACTTGTATACATCTAATAATAGCTCTCGGTGTGTACGTACTTAGCTACTGAAAAACAAGTATTTTTAACGAGTTACTATTATTATAAATGTGTGTGGAAAATATTTGGATATTCCTAGTACCTAGGTATACCTAATTAGGTGGTTGATAAGTTCTTTACATGGTGTTAAATACTGATATGGTTTATTTGGCATTCGTTAAATACAATAAGTAACCTATGGCCCATAAATAGATTGGTATATCTGTTTAACTAGCTAGAAATTAACCTACATTTTATATTGGGTAAATGGGAAAAAATATCCTCAAAACAAATGACGTCATTTATCATTATTTTATAATTTATAGAGCAACTAACTACTCAACTAACTAAACTATGTTAGTTCATATACAAGTCTGCAATAAACAGCAATAAAAAGTGTACCTAGCCGAGCTTCCGATAGTACGATATTTATTTCGTATTTTGGTGGAATCTCTCGATTGGACAGCGAATAGCTGGCCGCTTGAAATGGTGCCAATCATAGCAATCACGGCTACTTAGTAGGAACATTACTAATAGAACTACATTCCAATTGTATTATTTAAAAAAGGGAGCATTTATTTACTGAACGTATTATGAGGAAATGTTAGGTAACAATACTTTGTAGAGAAGAAAGTGTTTATTTTTGTACGTAACTTTAGTGTTGTCGATTATCTACAAAACTATATTTTATAATAACATTAATAGCTTTAAACATGCAAAAAAATATTATGTAATTATTTAATAAAACCACAACGTACACTTCAAGATGTATTATCATAAAATGAAATGAGAATAGAAAGCAACGTTACTATGAACGCGCTCCAAGCTACGAGCTACAAGTGACATCGACAAATATTCACGTCGCCACGCCAAATATATTTCAGTCAAGAATTTTAGCGCTATTGCTGAAACTGACGCACTTTTCACGTAATCATGCAAATATTAGACATAGCCACTTGTTTGTGTGTACGTATTGCTTTTTATAAATGTCTCTCTATGTTGATAATGTCATCAATTGTATTTAATTGTGCCCTAAACGTTCTAATCATAATTCACAAAGGTTCTGGTTGAACCATTTTAAATCGTACCAGATATGCAATAAAATATTTTGGGAATGATGCCGAGCTGTGTTTATCTTCATATATCAGATAGAAATAGTTTATATTGCGCCATAAATCGAAAAGTTTCAATAAAATGATAGTCTAGTCGTATTGATAAACAAGCCACATTACTCTAACTCATACGTAGCTGAAAAAACTGAGTAATGTGAACATCGCGTTACATCTGACACATGTTAAAGATTTATTGAATCAACTAGATGAAAACAAGACGCGTGTGCTAATTACCTCATTTACATTTAAAATTCAGTACGACTCAATAGAGTGCGGACGTTTGTCAGCTGTAGAATATGCCTGCCTAAATGTATCATCATCATGATGCATACGTGGATGCGGCCGGCGGCGGCCGGGAGTGACATTCCTGTAAGGGAATACCATATAAGGCAGGCTAGTCGCTGTCAGGTAATGCATCCTCGATCAGTGAGCGATTATAACGCAACGGAAGCGGCTGAAATTAGCAGCGCGCGCGCATCGGGCGGACGGGGCCGGTGCCAGCCGGGCCGCGCCGAAACTAAATACCCAAAAGCGTTTGTGATCGCGCGAGCGGTTGCCAAATATGGCACGAATCTCGGGTTTCGCGAGGCGCGCGCGCCGCGTCGCTGGCACACCACCAGCCACTGCAAAAACGCTCTCTGTTCCCGTCTAAAAACACGTAAAAAACGTTTTTATTTCTGTAGCGAGCGGCCTCTAAATTTAGGCCGTATGGAAACCGAAAGTAATACGAGCGATTTTGGTTGGGGCCGCGTTGTCTGTATTTAGATTAGAGCGAGCGGTGCGGCGCGGGCGCAGTGGCGCGACTCGCGACTCGGGAGTAGCGGCGCGCGACTCGCGACGCGACCTCCGCACCGCCGCGACACCGCGCTCCGCCGCGCGCCGCCCTGCGCCCGCGACTGCATTCTGTGAGCCCACTGTGATACAACATGCGCACGCGCTGAAAGTTTATCAATGAAAAGTTTCGTGTTATAAGTGATACAATAAAAAGGATTTGGATGTCACAAATGTTACCCGAAGGCGGAGGTGAATACATTTATTATTTTATTATTTACGTATCTATTTATTTGAAAATAAAATTTAGTTTAAAACGTGAAGTGATAACATTTAATTAAATATTTATAACGAAAATAAATGAAAATGGTTGTAAAGCTAAATAATATTTTCAAACTGAGTGAATTATTATGTTCGTCAAACAACATAAAGTTTCAATTTAAAAAAAAGCAAATAAATGTAAGTATAGTGAAGCAATAAACCAGTGTTTGTAGAGTGTTATCAATTGAACCTGTGGTGTAAAGTAACTGAGTGCCACCATTATCTAAGTAGGCGGCCGCGGCCGGTGTTTACCAAGTACCGCGGGGTGCGCGTGCGCAGCTATCTCCCGCGGCCGCGCGTTATCAGCCGCTGCGTGCGACTCTTATTGATTCTCTACTACACTGCGTTATCACTGCTAGTTGTTGACTGCTGCCTCTCTATTCAATAATACCATTTAAGAAGAGTTTACCTATACTTACCGCCCAAATATTTTTTTTATATATTTTATATGAAATTATAAATATTGGTAATACAAGGTTTTATTTAAAATGTCATCTGCCCGATGTTTTCCATAGTTGATATCAGTTGAAATGTTTATTTTGGTTCTATTTAGCTTTGAAATATGACTTATGAGGAATTAGATGTTAAGTAAACGTAAATTAATATTTTAATTAATTTAACAAGACGTCAGAGAACATTAGTGCAGTATCAATGTTTAAAAACTTTCTTCTTAAATACTTTGTTAACTGTGTACATTGTTGTAGTAGACACGATTGATCCAAGTATCTGTGCAATCTACTTACATAAGAGTCTGAGTGATCTTTTAGAGAAAATAGTTTCTGTACCCGTTACGATACCTTCAGATTTCAAAGAAATGAATGAATAAATATTCATTATTGTACACCAAAATAATAAAAAAAACATAGGAAACAACAAACACAATAGAAAAGTACGATTGGCGGTCTTAGATATCGCTAAAAAGAAATTTCTTCCATTACATTTTTACATCAATATGCATACAATGTGTGACTATTGAAATCTAGGTACCTACTTAGGTTAAATACCAAGTATTGAATTAGTCTGTACAAAAGTTCGAAAAAGAAATGTCTTCCACATCCTGATGTCACATTCTCCTTCATAGAGATCCGTGTCGAATTTGTCATTACTGTTATCTGTGTCATGTGTGCAGATCCAATCAATCTGTGTGTGCTTGTTGTTACCGAGCCGAGGCGGCGGTGTGGCCGCGCCTTATAGGGCCGGTGTCAAACTGTCAAATTGTCTCGCTACTGTAGAGTGCAGTATTCCGTGCCCCGTTGTGTAAACAAACAGATCGAGGTAGCTTCTGTTATCACTTGCACGGTTTCGGCGACGCCGAGGCTGTTTGCCATTATTTGAGCACTTGTTGCGGAGTGCGTGCCATCGGTTTTGTAAGTGGGTTGACTAACATTGCTGTTGAAATCTTTACTCAAATGGTAAACTGGTAAGCTCTTAGCTGCTTTTGTACCATCAACTATTTATGTCGACTTCTTAAGAAAAGTTTTATTGATCTAACTTTGTTTATTATTAGTAACAATCCAAACAGCCCAATAAAACACATTCAATAAATTTATCGCTAATATACATAACAAGAAAGCCTAAAATCTAATGATTCCACCAAATGCTTAATTTGCTGCCTCCAATATGGAAGCTGACCATAAAGTGTCGGCAGTCGGACAGGTAATATTGTTATGTAAAACAATAACACCAAAGCGGTATGTTTCGGTGGAGTGTTCGTAATTCGTTACCAAAACGGTGATAAGTCCGCAGCGTCCGCGGCGGCCGCCTCCTCGATATGATTCATGCGTACACTTTGCATTGCCCTACAAGGCAGCTATTAGCATTCCCTTTACGCCGATCTCAAATTAATAGCTAGTTGTTAACCCGCAGCTTCAGGTATTCGGATTTCGGAAATATAATCAAGATGACCACACTAAAGTAAGCGGTTGTTTAAATCAAACCGCATTCTTTGTTATTGGTGACGTCAGTTTCGTAGAACAAGTGGGTACTGGGTACAGTGAGTTGTTCCTTAGACCTTTTCCTTGACTTGTGACAAAATTATACCTTCAAAAAGAAATAATGACGAAGCTTGAAGTGAGGTCAACACAGTTTACATAGTTTGATTGCAATAAGTAACTAATACTTGAAAACAAAAATGAATATAAACAAATTTTATAGTAGGTACCTCATGTAAATCTCAATCTAAAGATGTCTGTGCATAATTAAGTAGTTGTTATTTGGATACTAAAATACAGCCGCTTTAGAGTGTAGTTGAAGTAGGTACGACTGAGGATTAAAATAACAGTGTTACATTCATCCTATACAAAGCAATGTGATGATGAAGAACTAGTTAAAGCAAACAATAGTAGATACAGAAAACATACGCGATATACGTATCTACGTATCATGGTGGTGGAAACACCATTGCAAACAGCGTAATTAAAAGTTGGCAGAAGTTGAATATTTTAGCGCCGGTCGGTGGTTCATTCATCAGGTGACATGTGGCACCACACACCATCACAAACATGGGGGACAAGTCGACATGTTACATGTTGACTGGAGACAGCATTATAAGTAGCAGTATTCGTGTAAAACAATGCCAAGAACCTGTAATCATGTAATTGTGTACATTGAACCGTTGGTTGTAGTGGTAGCGAGTCCACATGGCTTGACATGCAGCGTGGACACACGTACGGGAGTGACGTGACGTCAAGCTGGCTCGCTGCCAGATACGTAACGTCACTCCGAGTAAACACTCCGAGCGATGTACGGGAACCGATGACTCAGGTCCGATCCAAATGATCCAATACTGTTGTATACTGTGAAGTTACATATATACTTACAAAGTTTATAAAAACTTTCGTTTAAATTAAATAAATAATACTCGAACTTTTAACTTAGGTATAACTTTCCTGAGACAGTTACCTATCTACCTATGTACCTATATATTTTAATTACCTATTTCTATAACCATTTCACGAGGTGACTCGAGTTATTACAAAGCACACTAGGGATCATAGTAACAAAATAATTATTGTAATTAATGACAATAATGAATTATTACAATTAAATATTAAATTGTTTAAGTTTTTCACATCTAATTCATTTTCCTGAATGGGTAAAGATCTTGAAGCATTGTTTGCTTTATGATAAATCGACTAATATGCATACCTACCTACTAAAGTTGTGACAAGTTCAATTATTTCTTCCTCTTAAATAACGCCCATTCAATGTATTAGGTATATTAATCAATGACGCACATAGTTAAATGAATACACAAAATATTAACAATAATTACGGTATTTAACAAGGTACCTACCTAAATAAATATACCTACTTAGAAGTCACCCCTGACTGGCTGAGTCATTTTACGCACTTATTATAATAATATTCACAGTAAATTATTTCATTGTTTGTTTTCTTTAAACAATACAAGACCAATAATTAAGTAAATTACTGGACTATTTTTTATTTATTTAAAAACCGTCGATAATGATCGGTAACGAAAGAAAGAAACATTTATTCGCATAGGACATAGGTGGTACCAGATATTATAGTGGTGTAATTATAATTAGGGAAAATCTTCTTCTGTAATAAGAAAATACAGCATAAAAAGAAATTGCAGAAATTGAGAACAGAATTGTAACTTATTTCAATAAACAGATTATCTAAAGTTGGAAGCA
The DNA here is from genome assembly GCA_902829305.4 of Spodoptera exigua. Taxonomy (NCBI): domain Eukaryota; kingdom Metazoa; phylum Arthropoda; class Insecta; order Lepidoptera; family Noctuidae; genus Spodoptera; species Spodoptera exigua. The sequence goes on along the minus strand of LR824613.2, from coordinate 4,322,514 downwards.
TTGTATTTTGGAGATTTTGTTAATGAGTCCTAGGAATATTCCTTATAGAGACTTATAACCTAGCACCGAGGCGGTACAAATTAGACATTATTTTAACAATTATTTGTCGCTTACTACGTAATACATCGTAAACGTAAACATAACTCTATGTAAGGCTAATGTAGGTTGCTTATTGAACAAACACGTACCTGTATGTCATCCAGGCACACGGATTCATTACCTACAAAGTTATGTACCACAAAACCTTCGTAAGTACCTACTCATGTACTTAGTACCTACTCTTGTGGTTCCTGCGTCATGTCATTTCATTGACTGTATTTGAGGAAACTCTTGTCTTTGTTTACATGTATAATATTGTTGAATTAGTAATTAAAACTTTATTGCTTTTATGGTTACGTTGTAAGTGGGTCGCAAGCGCGATGAGGAACTCATCAATCTTGCCTTATTTTAACAAGCTTATGAACGCAGTATTTCGTTTAGTACCTGCAGCGGCTGTAGGCGGATATCTTTTGTTCCAATTTTCAAAAAAATATACCCTATATGTTGTGGCTTACGCTGGTGTACAGCAAAAAAGTTTCATACAAATCCGTCCATTAGCTCTGTAGATTGGCGTGTGTAAACAGACACACACGAAATATTTATTTATTTTGTTTATCTTTTCTAATTACTGTATGTGAACCTTGTCACCCAATTTCCAAGAAAAGTTAAATTTTCTAAAATTTATTTTTGTGTTGACAACAGAGACCTGTTGATTGTACTTATACACATGAGACATTAATTATAAGGTCACCTTATATGTTAGGACGTATCATATTAGTGGCAATACTGATTGTAATTTAAATGTTTGCATAAATAAATGTGAATAAACCGTGACCAGCCTCCTCCAAAAATACCTAACAAACTCAGGCAGTTGAAGTCTTGAAGGAAATGCTTTGAATTAATGCCTATTGACTATTTTGTTATTGGGAATTCCGTATACCTAACTGTGTTTATAATAGTGTTTCCTCCTCTTTTATGGGCTGGGTTTTTGTACGATTTATAAGTTAAACCACAGCTCTATATCCTGCTTTACGAAAATGTTTCCCGCTGAAAGCCTACCTAGTAAATAGTAAACAAGTAGGAATATCCTCATTGGTATATGTGCAATGAGAAGGTACAATACACTAATTAGGTGCCTTAGTAACTACATTTCAAGATCACAAGATAACTCAGATCTAGACTCTATGTGCTTACTATTAAAGCTCCACAAATACGTTCAAATATTGCGTCTTTTACTAGTTTTTGCGACTGAACTACTAAAATACTGAAATGAAATCATCTGCAGTAATTTTAGAGGTTACTATCGATGTAAACAATCTAATTAATATGAACCAGATGTGACAGTTGGTCGGTACCATTCGCGTTTGTGAATTGTGATATCATTCCTATCCTATACCTAGATATTTATAACTATAGTGTTCATTTGTTATTTCTTCAGGACGGAAGTAATTCGCTCCACAATCGCTGAGACAAATTGTGACAAAATTATATCGATGACAAATAAAAATAAATTTTAAACATCAAATGATCACTGAAAAGGCAAACTCTGCATGTCCATAAGTATGGAGATAATCATGATATTAATAATATGTCCGAATATAGCGGTCGATGATCGCCTTAAACGTGAAGGGTTCTGTATAAATACAGTTTATAGCCGGTGCTGTGTGTTCCGAGTGACTCATATCTTATTGTTGTGGTTCGGTATCTGTATCGCGTACATCACGCGGAGATCTGTAGGATACAATATCGGAACATTTGTATTTAGTGAAGTTTTGTTATAAATATACACCCATTATTTTTACCTTTGGGATTCTTTCCTTATGGTTGACTGACAGAGGGTCACAACTCACAATGTCCGAAGCGTGATTCAATGCTATTGGGTAGAACTCTGATAGAACTGCTACTAGCAAATTTTTTGAAAATCTTATCCAAAATGGAATTTGAAGTGGAATGTTAGTTAAATTGTTTGGGATTGTATTAGCAAATACCACACACATATATTATATTGTCCGAATAGCGAAAGTTTTGAGTAGGTAGTAAACAATTCGTCACAAGATGTAACGGATACCTACTCTATGACTGTGAGAAACTGATCCCCTGCTGCCAACGCGCTGCTGCCTTTACACCTCATCCAATCAGAAAATTGCCTTGTTACGTGTTGCTTATAAACGATTCTGTACTGAGAAACTAGACACATTCGTAATTTGTTTACAATTCGATTTTATTTGCTTGATGTGCGGCGTACATTACATTAAAGTTAGTAATTTTGGGTTCAGTTTGTATGAACGATTTCGCTTTCAATAAGTATCTAGATGACATTGTTTAATAAACATATTTAAAAGGATTTTTTGTACCCATCTTAAAAGTATATATTCAGTGTTTGCTTAAACATAGATACCCAAAATAAATAATTTTAAGACAAATCGTGTCCTTGATTTGACGTCATGTCGATGTCACGGAATACCTAACATCATTAACTGGCTCCTCCCGCGTCTTATTCTCAGAATGTTAATTATCTCACTAATTCCTCGCCCACTCGCACGCTGGGTGGTATCGAAGACAAATATAAATGTACACGTACCTAATATCTGAATTAAACTCCTTTCATTTTAGGAAAGAGAATTCAGTGAATGTCCCTTCAATCGATATCAAACATTCTTGATATCCGGGCACACTGGGTACATCGTTATCGCAGATTATTGACATGTTTAACTTGTGACACAGAATGTAACAGTACCTGTGGGTAGATAACCTACATCCAATATACTGGGACGGTTGCGCTCGTTTCCTCACTCGGGTAAATGCTATTTATTATTATTGTTATTTAGTACATCAAACTCCAAGAGAACGCCGGCGTTCGCGCACCTATTGTGTCTCAGATTATCATTATTGAAAGATTAATGAATAATATAATAGATTAATAAATATCTCTAATAGTTTCAAAAGTATCCTACCTTTGGTTTAGTGAAAAAAATTATTTTTGACTTCGAATGTTTATTCAAGAAATATGTAGTTACTCCTCCCCTATCAAACATAGGTATCCATATTTTTAGATTGGGAAAAACATGACTGTTGCCGAATTGAGAATTGAATTGAAAATTGAGCACGAGAATATTTGAATAACTTTTAACACAGATTTAAATTATTTTAGACATATCTAAATAATATATGTACGTATGTAAGACAGTATTAAAGTGCATGCGGCGCAGGCGTGTCCGGGCGAGATGATTACAGCGACAGCGTCGCATCAGCTGAAAGCTTGTTGCGAAATAGGTGCGTGCGGTGTTTCAGTGGTTGCGCACGCGACGAACCATTCGCGGCGCGAGTATTTCGGGCCGCACTCGACCCGCCTCGGGTTTCACGCCTTTCTGCCGAACCCAACGTACTGACATACAAACACACTGTATTTTCGGCCATGAGGGTATGATAACCACAGCTAGAATAGTTCTGATGCCCCAATTCCGGCAAACTAATGGCTCGACGAGTAGCCATTTCTGCCGAATGTGTTTGCTGTTGTGTGAATTGGTTCGTGTTGACCGTTTCTTCATTATAGTCGAGTTTTTTGGATCAAGGACCTAGATTATCGAACTGGAATTGTTTTGGGTTTTATTTTCAGTTTCAGTAGATTATTTATTTTGCTTTTCAATAATTTGTTTACCTTTATTTATTAGGTAGTCGGGTCACGCGCACATTTCTAGCTGCTTCAACGGAATTTGAAACGCTCTCTGCTCAGTTGACCTCACTCCCGCCACAAGCATACGGTGACAAATTAGCACGAAACAGTTACTTTCGCGTAAAACAGTTTATGTTAATGCGAAGAATAAACAGAGCAGATGATACGTTTTAACATAGATTTCTCCAGCGGAGTAGATAATGACGTAACAATACATGATTTATGGCCTGAATGATCAGATGATGATCACCGCTCGTGGCTCGTACGCATGCATAGTAAACACCAATGATTTACGATACACACTATATTGTAGCGTTGCGCTCGGATTAATGAATGTATTTCACTTTACCTGACGTGGGCAGGCGTGAGCCAGCCGTGTACTAGCAAACACAAAATACACACATTTTTGTGTAAACGGTACATCGACGTTGAAGCGGCACTTACGTAATTCACAGATAGGATCAATGCGATTGCTTAAATAGTTTGTTAGTTTCTAAATAACTATTTCAAATATACTTAGATGGTATTTATTTATTTTTTTATGTGATAGGACGGCAAACGAGCAGACGGATTACCTGATGGTGAGCAATCGGCGTCGCCCATGGACACCCGCAACAAAGAAGGAGTTACGAGTGCGTTGCCGACCTTTTAGGGATTAGGGATTTGGAGATTTAGGGATTGGGGAAGGGAAAGGATTGGGCCTCCGGTAACCTCACTCACACGTGTTTCTTGTATTAGGTGTCTCTTGTGTAAAGTATATAATTTATTTAGCGGAAAATAAATTACAGTAATAGTTCTATTTCAATTATTCTGGCAATTTTATATTTATCTACTGATTGCTGTTACTTTAAAATTTCAAATTTTAATGTCGAACGGACACTTTCTATTAAATGTAATTGGCTAATGTATAAGACCTACTACCTATTGTCTAATACATTTAAGAACTTTGTATACATAAGCTGTGAGCCTACCTTTTTTCAATAAATAAAATAAATAAATTTCCAGTCGATTTCTAATACTCTTCTGTTATCTCTCTTTTCTACGTAATCCTAGTAAAGATTTGACCAATTTAAAGCACAGACACAGTAACAGTAATGCAATACAAATGTTGCATTATGCAGGTGTCCGTGCAACATGAACGTCCACTGTATGTCGTACTCACGCGACTGCTGTCAGCCGCCGTGGGCAGTAGCATGCAGACACGCGCCATGTTTGTGCAATCTGAAATTATACATTAGTAGATGCTGCCACTCTCTTAAAAGAAGGCTATGAAATGTTTATAATAATTTCAAAATAAATAACTTTGATAACACGCTCGAAGCATGATTTGGTGACCAACGTTAAATGTCAACACTCACTTTTTCTAGATGAAGGGGAAAGGATGTCTATATCTTATGAGTGTGGGTGCCTATCACTCTAAACTACATTTTACCTACTGGGCATTCAAAATGTACGACTATGTCTCGTGGACCTTGCAAATGTACTAACAGTCATTGTAAATCTAATATTACTTATAAAGCTGGAGAGTTTGTTTGAGCGCGCTAATCTCTAGAACTACTGATCCGATTTGTATAATTTTTTTTGTGTTTGCTAGAACATTTATTGAGAAAGGCTTGAGAGTATAAAACATCACGCTAGCTACGATTTGTAAGAGCCAAGCAGCGATTAAAAACGCGCGACAAAACCTAATGTTCTAATCAACGTAAATGCGATGGTAACCCTCATCGATGTCGATGGTCAGTGAGTTAACGTGTGTGTGTAATTGTTTCAGAAGTGATGCGGCGCGTGGCGTGCGGCGACGTGTGTCCCCCGCCCCCGCCTGCGCCGCTAGCGCTGCACAGGTAAACATTCCCACCCACTACCTGCGTATTTCTGTGCAACTCTTATTCCTAAATAATTTACGTTATAATCTATCACTCAAATTATTTATATTTTCTCATCTGAATTAACTGAATAAAGCTCTACTAGTTTCAAGTCACAGCGGGACTCTTATTCATGAGTAGCGTGCGCAGCGCACACGTCGGGCTGGGCGGCTTCGCCGCGATAATTACTATTTAAAAATAGATTGATCACTCCTTTGGAGAATATTGTAGAAGGTACCTATATACTATACACATAGGGCCGGCCTCGGTTAGCTGGAAATAACTATCTTTAATTTCTTAAGAGAGCCTATTTACATATTTGTATTGTATGGTCTACAGTATTTACTTAGGTAGCTACTAATAAGAAGCTGATGGCACTAATGCGTATCAGTCGGAACCTACATAAAGTAGTGAGGCAGCAGTGAGTCATCGTCATGTCTTGCGTTGCTCGTAAGCTTGCACAACGTCGCGTTATTGTCCAAACTCCTGCCAAGTTTCCAGGCGGACCTACTTGTTGTATTCCCAGACGTGACTGTAGGTACCTACCTATAGGGAATTCTCTACATCACGTGCTCCAAATTGAATTCTGTATTTGTTTTGCCTACAATAACAAAACAGTATTTTAACATTAAGTATATCTTTCTATTTTCAGGACATCGGAGAACAAAGAGTTGCTACGCCAGCAGCTTTTGTCGGCCAGCAAGGAGCGTCTTGAAAAACAGGAATCCCCAAAACCGAAGCACGCTCGAAACAGACAGAAGAACCGATGGAAACTGAAGTTCCACCACCAAGCACTGCCACAGGAGTACCTCGATCACTACGAGCAGAGCTTGCAGAAGGCCAACGCAGCTAAGCAGGCACAGCAGAAACAGAAGCCCGCAGAGAAGCCCAAAGTAGAAGCCAACTTTGACATCAACAACTTTACCAACGAGACGTTCAAGATCTGGGCGCAAAGGCTGGCGGGCATACAGAATGAGACCGGCACACTGACAGTGCCGCAGGTATCCTCCATGCTCAACATGGCCGCCAAGCCACCCAGCAAAGACGACAAGAAGAAGAAGAACCCTGCCATAGCTCCGAGCAAGATTGTCACGTACGACGACTTGCCGTACATGGGGGAGATGACTCTCAACAATTCTAAGCCAAGGAGAGGGCGCAAACCGAAGAAGGCAGACATATGCCACTTGATATACGAGAACTACGGGACCGTAGTGCCGGGACAACCACCCTCGGCACAAGAAAGGCTGAACCAACTGAACATGTGCCCACCCTTCAAAGGAGGAGACAACCCACCCACGAACAACCCTAAAACTGACTTACAGAATAAAATCATATCTAGTTTATTAGAAAGAAAGTTGTCACAAGAAAACAAGAAGCGATTAGAATCGTTGACTCCTCCAAAGTTCCCCAGTCCAGACGAACCGATGCCTGAAGCTCCAGTCACGATCGCAGGGCCTTTGCATAGTGATGATGAACCTTTGAATCTCTGCATCAGAGATCTCCACGATCTCAAGATACAAATACAAAAGAAGTTTGGGAACATTTACTCTTCCCTTCCAGAAGTAAAGACTGAAGCAGATTCAGAGAGCTCGGAGCAGGAAAGTAATAAAGCCGAGCATCCCCCCAACGCTATCTCAGTGATCCAGAGGAACACGAACCTGACGCCAGCGACAGGCAGCAGCTCGCCCGAGCTGTCCCGGCCGCGCAACGTGTCGCCCACTCTGTCGGAGCCCGCGCAGTCTACCGCCAGCCCCGACGGTGACGGCAAGTTCCCCGGGTACGTGTACTGGCCCAACGCCGGCATCTACATGCATCCCTTAGCGCTGCAGACGCAACTCTTGTATTACCAACGGCTTGCGGCTGCCGGCCAGCTATCGCTCAGTGCTGAAGGTGACAATAGGGAACCTACGTCCACGCCGAACAGTGTCAGTGAAGTGTCGGAGAATTCGTCAATAGACGACAACAAAAACAAATTAGTGCTCAAACAAATTTCAGAACTGTTAGACCCAAAAGTGATAAAACAAGTGGAAGACGCGAAGCAGAGCCCCGACCAAACTAAAATGAAGAGAGTGTCACCGAACTCTGCGCAGGGGCCGGTGAAAAGGAAGCGGTCGGCTATATTCATACCGCCGATGCCGACTAAGACCAACTCCACCACACCAACCACAGAAGTCAGTATTTGTAAGTTTAAGTTCACGGGAGGTTCCAAGCCTTCGCTACAGGAGAAAAAGATGCTCTCCGTCGACTCCGGAGGAAACTTCAGATACTACAGTGGCACGGGCAACAAGGGGAACAAGGGCTATGAGTACCTGCAGCGCGACTCCAATCAAGGCAAGAACTCTGCAACTGCGGAAACGTCCACATCGCAGCCTAAATTAGAAGAACATGGGACAGCTCTGAGTAAGGAAGATTTAAGTAAAAAGAAAAGAAAGTCCAGAAAGAGTCTGCAGAGAGAGAAGCTGGAGCAGACGTTCAAAGAGAAGGGGTTTCTGATACAAACCCAGCAGTTGCAGTCGGCAGAGGGCGCGACGTACTGCAAGTTCCGGCAACTGCGTAAGTTCACGCGGTACCTGTTCCGCAGCTGGAAGGATTACCTGCCCGGGGAGCTCGAGGACCAGGCCGCGCCCCCCACACCGCCCACTGCTCCCCCGCCCCCACCTACCGACCCCGCACCCTCCACAGAGTGGGGCTGACCCCGTGCATCCCGACCTCAACTAGGATGGACCCAGGCCCGTGCCCAGGGAGCACCAGAATGAAGGAACCTAAGATTGTACATAATTGTCAAGTAATTCGGATGCTGGAGGATTAACATGGCCGCCCAGCGGTCGATAATGCATTTAATAATTGTGTTTAGTGAGATTTCAAACTATTAATTTGTGTTATTTTGTTCTTGATTGCCACTCCGTCCATATTGAATGTTGATTGTTAAAGATGTGTCTTCGCTTCGTGTACAGTACTCGTTGTTAATTATAAGTTTGTTGTATATTGTTGTGTATGTTGTACTGAACTCCAGTGGTTGCTGTATGATTGTCAGACCGTGTCTACCTTCAAGTACTGAGAATGTGTATTTTAAAATATTAATGCTACTCACTCACAGGCCTATTTATTTCGTGTACTTATTAAGTCGAGATTTATTACATAAATTATATTACAGCAAATGTATAAGCGGTGCTATATAGTTGTTACTGTACATACTATAGATATATTGAGATACTAACAAAGCTAGTCACGTGACACCTCTAACGTAGCTCTAGGTACTCGTAGCGTAGGACATTCGGCAAACTGTACATATTCGCGAACCAGAGGCATTCTAGTCATTACGATAAGTTATACATTGTTACTGATTGCTGCTATCTATGTGTTTAATTCAATAATGTTGAACAAAATGTTTTCTTACTTTTATAAAAAAATGAAACCAGATGACTTGTATACAATAAACTTTAATGTAAAGAAAAAACACTTGATTCCGTGATTAATAAAATATAAAAAGAAATAATGAAAACAGGAATGTAATATACCAATTAAAACATTTAACCGAAACAATATCTTGTATGATTTAACAATAGACAAACCCAAACAAATGTATATAGACACCCGAGGCAGCTCTGCGAGCCGCGACAGAGAGATAACACTTTAGAATATAATAATTTGACCAACAGTTCTACATAATATATATCGAGTACAGGCAACAAAGTAATCACCCCGTACCAAGTAACAACGGGCCGCCGCAGCGGGCCTCCACAAGCGATACAAAAATAACTATAAAATATATTCTTACACACTAACCTTCAAAAATCCATCTAAAACACCTGCCTTGTGTTTTGTGCAAAAACACGTCACATGAACAAAGGCACAGAATATTTATTATTAAATATAAAGTATAGAAAAGATCTGCAATATATCGTAATGCGTGATTACGTGATACTTAACATTACATGTCCTTAGGAACTACATACAGACTGCTCAAGCTGATTGCTTCAATATTTGGACCATTTACTTTACAATACGGATGCTAACCGGAATGTCTGTCAGCGGGAATGTTTAAATTTTGATCGTGCTCACACGGCACATGAATGATTTCCAATTAGATTTTACATTTGATTGAGTCATTTTGTGCGAACGATTAATATTAACGAGTATACCATGATAGTTGGATGTACTTAGAGAATATGAAATCTATGTAAACATTGGGGGGTTCGATAGCCCCCAAGGTGAAGCTACGGATTTATCACAATAGAAAATGCGAGCTGGGCGTGGAGCTGGGGCCGGCACTAAGCCTTGAGCAGTCGTTGCGCGGCGGCGACGACGTGTGGCGCGGAGATGCCGTACCGGTCGAGCAGCGCGGCGGGCGGGCCCGAGCGCGGCACCTCGCGGACGCAGACGTGCGCCGCGATGACGTCACGCTGCAGCGCCAGCGCGGACAGCACGGCCTCCCCGAGCCCGCCCGCCTGGTAGTGGTCCTCCACCACCACCACGCGGCCGCCCGCCGCGCGCGCGTGTTGTTGGATGGCTGTCTCGTCCAGTGGCTTCACCGTGAACGGGTCCAGGACGCGGGCTTCGATACCTGCCAACGACGTAGTATGTTTTATATGACATGACCAAATATTACATCAACAACTACGAACAACAAACTAAACATCTTGATGCTAAAATATAAACCATATCAATCTTACCATGCTTAAAAAGAACATTAATATTTACAGACTATGCTTGCAACTACGAATATTCTTCTAAACATGACAAAAATTTGTTAATAACCTCACAAAAAGTTGACGTGAAACTACCACAGAGTTTTAATTCACCATATGAACAAGGTCACAGGAAGCCCAATCCTTAAATATCCGAAACCCTTATTCCTTAAAACTAGCAACAAACTCGTAACTCCTTTGGTGTTGCGGAATGTCCATGGGCGGCACTTACTGTTTGTTTTCCATCAGGAAACTCATTTATTTACAAACCCATGAAAAATATATTATATAATAGTATAGTTTACCTTCAGTCTTAAGTTTGTCGGCGGCGAGCAAGCATTCGTGCAGAGTAATTCCGGCACCGATCAGCAACACGCGGTCCTTGCCGGACTGACGCACTATCTTAGCTTGACCAACCTGGCACAACAAGTACATCGTTAAAGAAAGATATCATAATGTCACTTTGTCACATACTTACTTAGAAAATTATATTAAACATTACATATCGCAATATAACAGTTCTGAACGCAATTAGAACTGATACAAAATTCTAACAACAACCTTCAGGCAGGTGGCTCACCAAATACAACAACCAGTCTTGTGGAGGGAGGATGAAGAATTTTACCCATTTCAATATCAATTTCACCCTGTTCTCTCCCTCCAAACACTATTATAGAATACTAAAAAGATGTTAGTGAGTGAGATACAATAGTACAAGATAAATAGCATACCTTGAAGACCTCATCGTTGGGATAGAGTATGGCAGTGTTGGGCCTGGAGGTGCGGATGTAGCAGATGCCGCGCGTGTTGGCCGCCAGCTCCACCGCACGCTCCGTCGACACCGCGTCACTGGGGGGGGGGGGGGGGATTTATACACGATACCAACCAACAGAAACAACTAGCTAATGACTACACTAACACTAATTCTTGTGACGATTTTCTTCTCACTTAGTATAATAAATGGAGTATAAAGCTCTGATCGATTACTGTACTTACCATAAAAAGATTTTAAAAGACACTTCTTACTTATTACTAAACAAGATTTATCTTCAGTCTAGATTTAAACCATTGAGTCAGGATTTGTAAGACATTGCTCTGCTGTCAATTGAACACACAATAGAGTTGTCCTGTGTTGAGCTGGATAGGCATATTGTAGTATGTGTTTATAGGCCTCCTAACATGCAGAATCTAAATATTTTTCGCTCTGTAATGGAAGATGTACTGCGGAAAACATGTACTAGTAGTAAATGTACAATAGTATGTGGCGATTTTAATGTTGATCTCTTAGAAAACAATTCTCATTGTACAAACTTGTTAAGTCTATTTCAATCATTTGATTTGTCTAATGTTTTCCTTGAGCCCACCCGAGTAACATCCACCTCGGCAACTTGTATAGATAATATTTTCTGTAACTGTGATTATTTACAAAGTGAAATTGTAAATAGATTACCATCTGATCACAGTGGGCTCACAGTTAACTTTAATACTATAACAACTGTGCCAAAAAAGGAAATATTGTTTAGACAAATCACATACAAAAAAATTGACTCATTAAATAATAAGCTAAAACATAAATTATGCAGCCAAGTACAAGACAATAATTGCCCGAGTGAGATATATGCCAATTTATTATCCCTTATAAAAATACAATTCGATAAACTATTTCCTTTAAAACGTAAAAATATTCAGTGTAAATTTGTATTCTGTGACTGGGCTACACCAGGTATTCGTATAAGTAGAGACAGGTTATTTGAGCTATACGGCCTGAAACCATTTAATAGTAGCGAGGCTTTTCGCAGACATGTTTCCAAATATTCAAAAATATTTAAAATAGTATGTAAGCATGCTAAGTCGCTCCACATTAGTAATAAAATCAGGACCGCGGAAAACAAAATAAAAGCTACCTGGAATATAATTAATAAAGAAACAGGTAGAAATAAATCACAAAACACTGAATTTAATTTAAAAACCGAAAAGGGATATACTAGTTCAAATTCGTCAGTTGCCCAGGAATTCGAAAGATTCTTTAAAAATATTCCTCTTAAAACTACGGAAACGTTAAAATCATCTCCAGCACTTTCTGTCGAGCTTCTCAGGGGTAACGTCAAAGAATGTCCTTCTGACTTTAGCTTTCAATACACAACCCCCCAGGCAGTAATAAAGGCGTTCAATGAGATCAAAGTAAAGTCAACTGAAGATCTTTGGGGAATGTCTGTTCGAGTGTGCAGGTCGTTTATAGAGACAATTGCGCCGCACTTAACTTTCATTTTTAATAAAAGTGTAGATCAAGGGGTTTTCCCGGATTTAATGAAACATAGTAAAGTAGTTCCATTATTTAAATCAGGTGATAGTACAGAACCTAATAACTATAGGCCGGTCTCTATTTTGCCAGTGCTCAGTAAAGTGTTCGAAAGGTTGATGCTTACTCAAATGCTGCGTCACTTTAACACGAATTGTATTTTCCATGACCATCAATACGGGTTCACCAAAGGACGTTGCACTACGGACGCATGAGTATCACTTATAAAACAAGTTTTCAACTCGTGGGAAAAAGCACAGGATGCCATCGGAATATTTTGTGACCTTTCAAAGGCATTCGACTGTGTTGAGCACGAGACGCTGTTACTGAAGCTAGAACACTACGGCATTCGGGGGGTATCCCTAGATTTATTGAAATCATACCTTCAAGAAAGAAAAATTAAAGTACAAGTCAACAAAGTTAACTCACTGGGTGCTAGCGTATCTATGGGCGTACCGCAGGGCTCAATATTAGGTCCTTTTCTATTTTTAGTTTATGTAAATGACCTGCCCCATATGTTCCAAAATGAACCGCATATGGTATTATTCGCTGATGACACTTCATTGATTTTTAAAATAAATAGACGAACAAACAAATATGACGAAGTTAATAATGCCTTAATGAAGGTTCAAAATTGGTTTACAATAAACAACTTATTACTAAATGATAAAAAGACTAAATGCATTAGATTTATTTTACCAAATGTTAAAAGTAACGTATGTGACGATATATTAAAATATGTAAAGCACGAGCACATAATTAAAATATGTAAAGACGCTAGCAAAGCTTTAGGTTTCGTAGTCAGAATGTCCTCAAGTTTTAATAACCTTAAAACCATTAAACTTCTATACAACGCATATGTCCGCAGTAAGCTCGAGTATAATTCAATTGTATGGGATCCACAAGAAAAGTTATATAGCGTCATGATCGAAAAAGTGCAACGTAAGTTTGCACGTTTCATATACAAACGCGAGCACGGATATTATCCATTTTTATACCCTTCAATATTTGTCAGTGGTATGGGCCCACCATACCATACATTAGACACGTTGGAACTCAGGAGGAAACATGTACATATGTTGCATTATTACTATTTATTAATTGGTAGAATAGATAATCCATCTGTACGTGAGACCATTCATTTTTATGTTCCCGATAGATATTTACGTGGTTCTGGTAGGAGGCGTCACCGGTTACTTGCTTCTTCACCGAGTTGGCGCTCCCCTCGCGGTGGTAACTGTCCTACAGGTCGGGCGGTTCCTATGTTGAATGATTTCCTACAGCGCAACCTAGATGCAGACTTATTTTTTGATGGTGTCAATATTATGTCAAGACACATTTTAAGATATTTAAATAATTTTAATTAATGTTATTCTTCTTTTAATTATAATAATTTTGTCAAATTAATTTTATTTTTTCTATGTAAATTTTATTGTGATATTTAGTATAACATGGTAAATTTGTATAACTGTGATAATTGCAAAATATAATCTCATTGATGCACGTAATTTAATGTAAAGTAGATATACTAGATTTTCATAAATGTTTGTAATTTAATTTAAGATAACATTTAGACGACTTGGTCTCGTACTGTAAGTCTATTTTGTTAAAGTTATAAATAAATAAATATTATTAAATGATCAGAAACTAGAATTTGTAAAAGAGACTACTTTCCTGGGGATCACTGTAGATGAGAAGTTGCAATGGGGGCCCCACATCAGGTCTCTAGCAGGACGATTGAGCTCTGCAGCTTATGCTGTCTGGAAGATCCGTCAGCTAACCGATGTAGGCACGGCAAGACTAGTGTACTTTAGCTACTTTCATAGCATCATGTCGTATGGAATTCTGTTGTGGGGACAGGCATCTGACGTTGAGTCTATCTTTATCTTGCAAAAGCGTGCCGTCAGAGCTATATATAACTTAGGTCGTCGCGAATCTCTCAGAGAAAAGTTTAAGGAGATCAACATTCTGACCGTACCAAGTCAATTTATTTATGAAAACATTATGTATGTTAGGAAAAACCTACACTTATTTGTAAAGGTATCTGACAAACATGATTATCATACTAGATATAGGAATAGATTGAGTCAGCCTTTATTTAGATTGGCAAAAGTGCATAAGTCATTCCTGGGTTTCTGTGTTAAATGTTATAATAAAATCCCAGTTGAAATTCAAAATCTAAATGAAAGCAAATTCAAATTATGTATAAAGAAACATTTATGTAAACTAGCATACTACAAACTAAATGATTATATACAAGATAAAAATGCTTGGAGGCTAGCTGGTCCTACTCCACAGGATGTTTAGAGGAATTTTTGATTTTAATTATTAATTTGTACACTATGTTGTTAATTGTTGATGATCTTCTAAGTTTTTGTAAATGTGAGTGCCCTGTAACCTATTATAATTAAGTAAGACTTGTAGAATATAGGTACTTGTGTCGGCTGGGAGCTGTCATGCTCACTCAGAGGTCTCATTGGCCTCATTGGCGGTGGCACGGCCACTGGATCGCCCAATTCCCTATAATATGGTTGAGTTGGGCGGTGCTGGTGTACGTGTCATGTTCGTGAACGGGCGCCGCCTATTGGGACTGGTCATCTCCAGGCTGTCTAAATATGTTGTCCTTGAGGTTCACTTCTTTTTCGTACTTTTTGCCTGAACATTAGTGTTACATTGTTCTCACATATCAGAACCGACTAAATTATGTAACAAAGAAATGTATTGTAAAACTGATTGAAAAAGAGTAACCATGGAGTTTCTTGCTCGTTCTTCTCCATAGGAATCTCCACTTTGGAACGAGCAAATAGCTTCACTAGAGGACAGACGGACAGACTGACACGCTTAATTTTAAAGCTCTTGTTATATACTTTTTTCCTTTTTTGCTTGCTTGACGTTCAAAAGTGCCTACTGTGGTCTAATTGAAATAAATGATTTTTGACTTTTGACTTTTATATTGATTCTTATTCTCACTTTCTTTCCTCAAGTTTCATGGTTCAAACCTAGGCTAAAGAAGGACCTTGTTTTGTAATAAGGCTGTTTATGGTTACAAGCTTCCATGATGGTAAACTTAGACAAGAAAGGCTTTCTAATAGATAAATGTATACTCACGATGGGTAGAAGACGGTGGCGGTGGGCACAGCTCTGAAGAGAGCGAGATCCTCCAGCCCCATCTGTGAGGGTCCGTCCTCTCCGATGCTCACTCCGCAGTGGGAACCGGCCAAATTGATGTTTGACTGACTGATGGCACCCATACGGATCTGTCGACAACATTTTGTGTATGAGTTATGTTTCTTTAAGAAATTGATAAATATCTGTGAAAATTGTGTTATTTAACATTCTATTAACTCGGCTTCTCACCAACTGATGTTTTATGATAGAGCGGTAAACGGCTAGACAGATTATCTGATGGTAAATAATCAGCCATAGGCGCCCGACGCCGCGACCGTCTTTTGGGGATAAGGGTTTCGGATATTTAAGGATTGGGAAAGGATAGCAGCGGGGGAGGGAATGGGCCTCTGGTACCCTAACTCACACGGAGAAACAACGCTGTGGTTGTTTCATGTCGTGGTATCACTCCGATCCGAAACGATTTAAACTCAGTATAAAATGCAATAAATGAGAGTTGAATATTGCAGAACCAAATTAATGTAGTATAATACCTGATCGAAGGTCCTAGTGAAGAAGGCGGCGAAGGTGGAAACGAATACGACAGCTCGGTCGCGACACGCCGCGCCGGTCGCCACGCCTACCAAGTTCTGCTCCGCGATGAAACATTCGATGTACCTGTATAAATGTTAAATAATGATTATTACACTTGAAACTCTGGATCTTGAAGTAAATGTAATCATTTATTAAAACCAAATATTCAGTGTAGGAAATATGCTCCCTGAGATGGTGTAGAGATAGGTTCTACTGATATTGTTAATATGTTATAAGTAAATCAAGAATTGAAGTGCATACATTACCTGTCTGGGTAAGCGTTGCGCAGCTTGTCACTGAAGGTCGAGTTCTTGGTGTCACCATCCAAAGCAATCACACTGCACAAACAGAAAGAAAACAATTACTATTACATAACACAATACATACTATAATTTATTTATGTAAACCTTTATTGTTAGGCAACTATGGCCTATAAATATATTTAATATTCCCTGATATTCTTTTATTATATAATAATGATGCTAGTTAGTGTTAGAACAATGATGCCAGCTTAGTGAAGTAGGTCATCTGTATGTTTATTACACTTGGATAAGAGTAATTTCATAATTTCTATGTTGATAACGAACACAATAGTGG
This sequence comes from Spodoptera exigua, assembly GCA_902829305.4. Classification (NCBI taxonomy): domain Eukaryota; kingdom Metazoa; phylum Arthropoda; class Insecta; order Lepidoptera; family Noctuidae; genus Spodoptera; species Spodoptera exigua. The sequence goes on along the minus strand of LR824613.2, from coordinate 4,305,657 downwards.
TAGGTACATGTAGCTTTCTGATAAGTGGTACAGATTCAGATCATTATTAGATTTATTATAGTTTTTAACTATATCGATCTTAGTTGTTGTCAGTTTAGCAGATGGCGCTAGCGTAGCTTAAGATCCTGTTGGTTCAATCATTGGTGTATTGAACGACTGATTGATATTGATACTACAGGCAAATTTTAAATTGGACACAGATCTTTCACTTGTTCGATAGTATTTTATTGTATTATAATGTTTTGTACAGTACGTGAGACATACCGCATGTTAGTATCGGCGATCTTCTTGAGCGCGGTTCCGTACGCGAGCCTGGTGGCGACGAGTTCCCCGGCGGAGTACGCGGGCGGCGCCGACAGCGTGATGTCCGCCAGGTGCACCCGCGGGGCCTCCGCCAGCGGCGCGCGCGGAGACAGACTGATCTTGTTACTCTTGATCTGCGACTGCAGGTACTGCGGGAGACGACGGTACTTAGCTATTACGCTGATTCATACATTGGTACAAAGGACTGAATTTCATCAATATATAAACTTGCGACGTAAAAATGAACGAACTCAAACTCTCGTCATATTGCGTGACTGAATAAGACCCAATACTGACAACACCGTCAGATAAAGACTAAGGAGGTTACATATCTTGAAAAACAAGTTAAAAAATCATTTAAACATATTTTCCTCCAATTCACTAGTTCTTAGGGTCCCTACAAAGACAGTTTATACAACACCTGTTATGTGATTACTTACATAAGTAATAAACATGAAACATACTTGTTCGAATGCTACTGCCCACATCGGCCGACAGCGGTCGCGTGAGTACGACAAACGTTTGTTGTTGCACCAACTCTACATAGTACACGATTTATCTATGTACTATTATGTGATATGAAGTTAGTGCAAAAAGGGGTTAATTGTCTTTGCAAAAGACACTATTTTTATTCAACATAAGACACACACAGTAAGCAATAGGCCGTCGATAAAACCACGCAAAAAGCGTCGAAAAATGCGCAACAAACATTGTGTATAGACCGTAACTTGTGAGCTATGTTCAGCTTACCTTGATAACCTTCTCCCCCTCAGCTCCGAGAGCCTTTCCATGCCAGTTCTCCAGGTCTTCGATGCCAGGGAAGTTCTTTCCCTTGAATGTCTTGGCGACGATGGCGGTGGGCTTCCCGCTGACGGAGGCGGCCTCGTCGAACGCCTTGACCAGCTCGGACACGTCGTGGCCGTCCACCACCAGAGAGTGGAGACCGAACGCCTTCATACGGGCGTCGTACACGTCCAACTGGGGGAGAGGGATTTTGTGGTGTAGATAATTTGCTATTTATTAGACCAGAAATTAATGTAAACATTTAAAAGTAAAATATAATAATTATTAATTGCAAAGTTTATGCAATAATATGTTACATTGACAATCAAGTTGCTTATTGAAATACTCGATTTCCGGAAATATTAAAAAAGAAGCATATTCGAATTGAGAACCTCCTCCTTATTGGAAGTCGGTTAAAAAGAGGTACAAATGAAATGATCAGTTTGATTTAATTGTTCTCTGTCTGAATATACAGCTATACCTACATGACAACAACAAACCTAGTAACAGCACACAATGTTATCTAATCAGTACCTCAGTACACTACATAATGTGGAACCAATGCAATGTATTAGTTATGGGCTTACCAGTGAACCTTGTAATCACTAAACTGGCAGTTAGTGACTGTAATTATTTCATTATGAATATAAGACGTTTTTATTTGAGTGTAGGAAAAATAACAGGTTTTGATATGGAATAAGGATCATGCATGCTCTTCACAACCCGCTGAGAGTGTTACTACTATCTAAGACTCATCGAATCTGTGAGGCTTCTAAATCTGAGTAGTGCTGTAGTTGTAAGTGTAATGTTGTACCTGATGCTGCAGTGAGGTGGGCTCGGACTGTCCCAGACGGTTGACGTCAAAGATGACGACCAGGTTGTCTAGCTTGTAGTGGCTGGCGAAGTGCAGCGACTCCCAGATGCTGCCCTCGGCCGCCTCACCGTCACCCACCAGGCAGTACACCCTGTGTAGATACATCATGTGTTATAGTACCAAAGCCAGCTTCCCACTCAATGTTACTGCAGTTTTGATATTAACACTTGCCACCTAGACCCGAACCAACTGTTTACGGATCACACAAAATGCGGGAATCGAACCCGCAACAAGTTGCACAGCAGACTGATTTTATTTAAAAAAAAGTTGCCCGACACTACTATTTCCTCCTGTGACCTAGGTGCGTTTACAAACATAGAATTTCACATACACATTACACCCAGACCTGGAACAACAGTTTGTGGATCACACAGAATTGCTCCGTGCGGGAATCGATCCCGCGACACGCTGCGCGGCAGCCCAGTCACCGCGTTCACTGTTACGCTAACATGAACTGACGGCGTAAAAAAACTGGACTTAGTACTTAGTAAATTACCTGTAAGGAGCCTGGTCGAAGTACTTCCCGACGTAAGCCATACCAGCGGCTACAGCAAGACCCTGTCCCAGCGAACCGGTTCCCACGTCCACGAAGTTCAGACGAGGAGTGGGGTGGCCTTCCAGGTCTGAGTCCAACTTGCGGAGGTTCTTCAGCTCTTCTACTGGGAAGAGACCGGCCTCAGCCCAGGCCGCGTATAGGATGGGGGCGGCGTGACCCTAGGGATGGAAATAAGATCATGTAGGTCTATTTTGTTTATTTTTTAATGTAATCCAAACTAATATTATAAATGCGAAAGTAACTCTGCCTGTCTGTCTTTTCATCACGCCTTAACTACTGACCCGATTTCTGTGAAATTTTATACAGGCATAGTTTGGAACTCGAGAAAGGACATAGGATAGTTTTTATACCAAAAGTTTGCGATAAAAGAAAGTACTGCTACATATTCTTTTTTATCATGCTTGCTCTGGTCTATGTTTCCTTTAGTTACGTGATAACTCTACGCAATAAACTTTAGGCATTTTCTTTCGCGGAGAAGATTAAATTCACACAGAATTAAATGTACCATCTTGACCTAAACCAGGATTTCCTCCCGTGTGCGGAAATCGACACGTTGCACGGCAGCCGGTTGGCCAGCCGAAATAGCCCAAAATAAATATAAAACAATGATAGCCAGTGTTCACAATACGACATCAAGTACATATTTAGCGCATTATGGTAATCAAGGCAGGTAGAATAAATATTTATTGTCGTGTCTTCCAACACGCAACATTGACTCCGCAATGCGAAACCAGGTTCAGATGGTTCACGTTCCCACGATTACATTCATTAGTATCGTCTTTCAGTGTGAAAATTCTAAAATGGACTGATTTTGGACTCTTTCACAAAACTTTTAAGTTTAAAATCGATGGAAATAATGAAACAAATCGAGTTAGCTTAATATGCTCGCGTTTAATTAATTAAAGTTACATGGTACAACAGTATGACTACGTCGTAGGTTGAGTGATCGCAAGCGTGAATTTTATCTCTTACAATCCGTGTCCGGATCCAAATTCCTGGCCGAAAAACTCTGGATTTTTCGATTTATCTACTACTGAACTGTCGTGGTGGTCTGGAGGTTAAGGCGCTTTTAATGCATGATGGTTCGAAACCTGACTAGTACTAATGTGACATTTTTGATTATTAAGTAGATACCGACGTACGATGAAGGACAACCTCGTGAGTAACCTGATCTTATAATTTTTAACTTTAAGTTTTAAATCGACAATCCGTTTTGATCTAACTTGGTTTTTAATGCTCAAACCTCTTTGTGTGAGAATAGACCTTTACAATAACACTTATGGTAAGCAATGCGAATTCTTTAATCTATCACATTGATGTAATAAAATAAGTTGGCGAAAAGCGCAGTGTTAAAGTAAACGCTATGAATAATGTATAGTACCTACCAAATTCTTAGTGTTTAATTCTACACATACCTTGGATAGAATGAACCGATCGGCGGAGGGGTCCCTGGGCGCGGAGATCTTGTACCGCATGGTGTGGAAGAACAGGACCGACATGATCTCCGCCATGGACGCGCATGATGTCGGGTGACTGTCGACAAATACATTTGCTAATTTTAAAAAGCGGAAACGGCTATCATATTATTCCTTTCTATTACATTTTAAATAGCGCTTGAAGCAAAGTATATCAAATTACACAAATCTGTCACGAGTTTTTAAAACATATCCCTTTCTAATAAAATGTACAGGTGTGGCAGTTGATAATAGTCATTAGAAGAATACTTATAATGTAATCAATGTATTTTCGTATTCAAGGTTAGGTAGAATTTACGCATGAATTGCAAAAGAATACCTTTTTTGTTGATAAACGTATTCCAATAAGCACCTACTCTTTTTTCCTGTTGGGCACTTATAAACATACAATTTCACAGATAATTATTTCTGCCGAAATCAAACCCGCAGTATGTTGCATAGCAGTAAGTTGGCAATCAAGCCATTGTTCGAACTTCGAACCTAGCAATCCAAGTAAAAGTTAATTTAGTACTTTGGGCTTATATTAATAATTTTCAGTTCTACGAGCTACAATAGCTAGTCGATTGATGTTACCAACTTATTAACGTAGAAATCTCCAATAAGATATTTGCTCTGAGCGCTTATTGTAATTATTCCGAGTAATTAAAATACACTCGAAATATCTATGTGTTATCTTTTATAATTGAGTAGGTAATACCAGGTTCGCAAAGATAGGCAGACATATTGCTTAACAACCAGTCCACATCATTATCGTATACTTAATATTAATTAAATAATACATCATTTTTTTTGGAGAAATCGCATTCTGTGAAATCTCGGAGCATGACTGCAAGTGATACAGACCGCGACAATAGGTACCTACATCTAGAACTACACAAACATTGCATTATCTTAGCTTATTATGTCTACCTTTCTACCTACGGTAACTACCTAGATATGTATTGTTTACTTATGTAATCATATTGCGAGTTGACTTTCGCAACTTAATAAAATCTGAAATGTGCACAGAGTGTATGTATGTCTAATTTTCATCTGTAGACAGCTTATAAAGTTTTATTTATTTAATTTATTCTTTAAAAAAACGTTGCCCCACACTAGGATTTTCTCCTGTGTCGTGGGTGCGGTTACAAACTTACAATTTCACATGCACATGACACTCAGACCCGGAACAACAATTTGTGGATCACACAAAGAGTTGTTCCGTGCGGGGATTGAACCCGCGACACATTGCACGGCAGCCAGTTGCCCAGCCACCGCACCAACCGTGCAGTCAAAGTAAAGTTTGTGTACAATTCAGGCCTAAAGTGACTGGCCGCCATTGGTTTTAGTCAGTACTAGTGCCTGACACTCCCTTTCCTCCACATTGGGTAGGAGGAAGTCCTTTGACGATGTTCCTTGTCATTTCATGACCTTCACAAAAGCCATGACAACCTCTAAGTTCCTCAAAATAAGTGTTGAAATCAAAATTCCTACAATCCGGAGCAGGCGATCGCTTAGAAAGACACTACACTAACTGTACAGGCAATATGTATAGTCGAGCGTATGTGTGTAGGTACTAGGTATAACTAATGATCCTTTTTCCGAAACTAGGTTGAGGTTGACAAGTTTGTATTAAAATAATACAAGCCTACCAACGATTTAACCATTTAGAACAACCTCCTAACCTAACCGTATTTGTACGTTTTTATTTTATAACCGATAGGTACATAAACAACAGTAAACTGTTTCGGCCTTATTATAAAACAAGGTTTTACTTTAGTCTAGGACTAAACCATTGAGCCAGTTTTTGTATTTCGAATTGAAGGTAGATGACAATAAGATTCAAAATTCAAAACCCGACTCAATGGTTTAAACCTGGACTAAAGATAAATCTTGTTTGTAATAAGGGGGATTAAGTTCACCAAGACTTTGACCGAATCGTAGTAAAATACACAAGAAACTAGCTTTAAGTACACTTATGAAGTTGTAATACGTGTATGAATGCTACTGCCCACGGTCGACAAGAGGTCGGCGTGAGTACGACAAACAGATTGATGTAGCACCGTCACTGGACGCACGTCTATATAAGATCGTGTGTCATTCAATATCTGGTGCTGACTAGTTATACTAACTTATTGCCGAAGCTAAATGATTGAATATAGCTAAATAATGAAGGAAACTATGCCTTTTATTTCCCGAATAGGCTACATATAGCTTAAACACAGCTCGTCGGCAGTTATGGCTATTTTATACTGAATCTTGATGCAAAGATAATAATCGGCATGCCCATTTTCCATCGCTCACGTTTACAATTAAGACTTAGTGCTATTCATAAAAGCGTAACTCGGAGTCGGTATTAAATCCTAAACGTAGTACTCGATACTATACTGCATGTAATCAGGGCTCTTCTGACACTATTTCGTAGAAACTTTGTTAATAATATGACTTGCAATCGCGCCAATATTAAGTATTAAAACATTACTGTTCTACTTAACAGTCGCGCGGTAATCGTCAATCGTGTGACCATGACAACCACTTATTTATGATGATTAACACAATACAGTACTTTTATAAGTATTGAAAGTGGTCGTGGTGGCCCGGAGGTTAAGGAGCCCGCTTCTCATGTATGAGGGCGTGGGTTCGAAACTTGGCAAGTACCAATATGACTTTTTCCGAGTTATATGTACTTTCTATGATTATTTAGACACCACTGACATACGGTGAAGGTAAACATCGTGAGGAAACCTGGACTTATAATTTCTAATTATAAGTTTGAAATCGCCAACCCGCATTGAGCAAGCGTGGTGATTAATGCTCTAACCTTCTCCGTATGAGAAGAGGCCTTTGCTCAGCAGTGGGCACTTATAGGCTGATGATGATGATGATGATAAGTATTGAATAACCATTTATTTCGGTGTTTAGGCAGTGTAAGTAAAATAATGCTCATTCATACTTAATCTTATCATGATTTCTTTTAATCAAATTGTTTTCTTCATGATGTTGCACGTTTATAGATCAATATAGTGATTTGATATTTCTGGTTCAGTTCTACAAAAGACATAACAATTTACATAAAAGCAAGAAAAATATTAAGAGATAAGTTACAATCATGTATAGCGTGAAACTTTCAAGTAAATAGATTACAGTCAGTAACCTTTACTTGACATTACAGGTCTCCTTGACTCGCACAATCAATGCGACCTCAGTGCTCCTCGCAAATAGAGAGCTACGACCCTCTTATGTAACTATTATTTATCTGATAACTCTGTCAGTTAATTTTAGTTTCTTACTGTTACTGTAAACAAACTGGCTATGTGAGGTGAAATAAATATATTTTGTTCTATTTTAAACTAGGAGTACCCAGTAGCATATTTACCCTCTTATCAATAGCCTGTATTCATTAAGGATAGTCTAGATTTCTAACAGTAACACTAAAAACATTTGTCAAATTAATTTTTGTATGTGTGATGAGTGAATGCAACATGCATGTATTATTTTACATTTTTTCTACTACTTATGTGTCCATATTAAGTAAATTATACCTAAGAATTGAGCAGTGTATTAGGTTTTGTACCATTCTATTCAAATAAATAAATAATTCAAGTTATTTAGTAGTCTATTTAACCCAAACAAACAATCCAACCTTTTCTGAGATCTTTATCATATATTTTTTTAAACAAGTTATTTCTTTTATAATATTTATTTATGAGCTTAGTAACTGATTCAAGAGACGAGAAATGAGAATGTTACCTGCATTCTAAAATTACGAATTTCCGTCATAAGTTTGGCAAATGGGCATGATGTGTGTAATCAACATAAATAAATAATTCTGAATCATGATGACTACCAAACTCATTGGACAGCTGATGCAATCTCTGATTAAACGTTAAAGATACTAGATAGCTGTATCTATATAACTAAGCAATGGCGAAAAGTATTTCTTTACACTATTTTACAAATTAATTTTATCTTATTATTTTCTGGCTACTATCGCTAGCACCTTAAAGTGGTTGTAAACATGTCTTATCTGATAAGTAGTTACTAAGTGCCACTACCTATGTGGTCAGTGGGTGGCTTTAGGTGCAGAATATAAGAGCATTCTAAACATTATTTAAAAAAATATCTAAAATCAATGAAGACTATATTTATGTATGCATGTAAACAAAACATGTATTCCTATAAGAAAATTTAATTTATTAGAATATTATGATGATTTTTTTACTAAACATTTGATATAAAGGACAGTCTCCTCTCTATATAAACATCGATTAAGAAGGAAAAAAGTTAATCAGATACGAAATACTTCCTCATATTAATTGAAGTAGGATTGTAAACAAATCATGGAAATATTCTACCTGACAATAAAAATACAATCGATCGTGGTCGTTGAGGCATAATATTAAGGGCGATGACCTTGGAACCATGGCGTGATAGCAACGAGCAACGGGTTGCCAGTCACGTGGTGGCGTCATAACCTACAATTGATGGAAATACATGCAAAACCCAAGGTACGCAATGAACGTGCAGTGGAATTGTTAAATACCTGCGACCTATGAACTTGATTAACAGTTGCCGGCCGGTAATATGCAGCAAGCCGATTATAGAAGTTCAAATAAGAAAATAATAAGCGGGGAGTGTTGTCCAGACTGCTAACTAATGCAGTTGATTTCATTTTACTACCAGTTCTCCTAACAAAATATTCGAAACTTATATTAAAAGTATTGAACTACAAGAGAAATCGGCAAAATAACCTTCATTGGACCTTCAGAGAAAAGGCGAATATAGTGAGGTTAACCACTCACCCCGATTTGGACGCGTTAGTAGCGACGATACTGTCAATCCTCAGCTTGTTGGCGATGTCTTTCAAAGCCTGGATATCAACGTTCTTGTCGCCTTTCATTTTGAAAATGTTTTAGCGTTATTAAATACAAACAAAAACTATAACCACGTTGTTTACGACCGGTCGCTTGCCCGCCGCCGGATTCAATGACAGCTTCTCACAAACGCCAATCGAAATGACAACGGCTGTCACTTAATTTTTTATCGGTCAATGAACCACAACATTGTCTTAATAATAAGCAACAGGTGATTAATTAAAGTCTTTTAAAACATTTAGTTTCTATTTTTTAATAAAAAGGTAAGGATTTTTAGGATAGAAAATATATTATACTTGGGTTTTTTAATTTATGTCCCAAGTCTATACACTGACATCTATGTTTTAGTCTTGCAACTAACGTTTTAATAAGTTCGTTTTGTTTTATAGAGATGGCGCGTCAAACATCATGTTAATCACGAAATACTTACGTATTGCCCTGTGTTCGTTGAATAGAGAACTATGAACACAATATGGCGAATTTGATTAGTTTAATTTATCACTATTAGGCATTAATAAAATTTTGAAACTACTATTTTATTGTTATTAATTTATTTTATTTGGTTCACCAACAATTGTACAGGTACACTAGTATAATCAAATGAAATGAGCAACATCAGAATAAAATATAACAATCACTAAAAAACTAAAACTAATCTGTGCATGCACAAAAACACTGTTGTTAGTTGAAAGGTTGAAACTAACAACACAATATATTTAACAAAGTTTCACTAAATAAATTAAACTTATATTTTTTTTTACTTATAATTTAATATAAACTTTCGCCCACGGCTTCGCCCGCATGGTATGTTGATAAAAAGTAGCCTATGTCCTATTCCGGAGTATATCCTCTACCTGTGCCAAATTTCATCCAGATCCGTTCAGCCGTTTTGACGTGATTAGGTAACAAACACCCAAACATCCAAACATCGTTATTAATATTTCGCATTAATTATAATATTAGTACGATAAGAAGTACTTAATAGGTTAATTCACACAACCACCGAAATAACGCAAAACTGAGAGACTGTGTTCGGGAAGATACTTAAGAAAAGTAAGTAGCTTCCGATTTGCTTAAACTATCCAAATGAAAATTGATTTTATCATTGCAATCGTTGACAACCCTGCAAAGCCTCGCGTAGGGCGAATTTGCACCCAGAACTGTTTTTCTCTGCCGAGGGCGTTATAGAACTGCGAGACATTTTTGAGAGGGCACGGAAGTTAAAGTTGTTTAATATTTGCGGACAGTCGATTTTGTGGGCCGTAACTTTGCAGACAAACATCGCGTCATTCAGAAGTCGTCGCTTGTCCAGGGAAGTTATATTAAAGTGTCTGTGCATATCACTATCGGAAGGAATCTCTTTGGAGAAACCGCAGGTATAGGACAGGTGAACCAGAAAACTTTTTTGTTAAAATTTTGTTTAACAATGGAGGGTACCTACTTACTGTTTTTGGAAATTTTGATAGGAACAAACGTGTGATTAGTGCTGTTGATGACGTTATAAAAGATCTGCGCCATATCACACACGTAATGCTGTCCCTCAAATAATTTCTCCCAGTTTTATTTATTTTTTAGTTAAAGCTTTTCTTTTTTTCGGTTCTTCTAAGGTTTAGTTCGGTTCTTATAAAGTTTTTTAATTTGTATAGGTACAAGTATAACTTGACGAAGTGCATATGGAACATAAAAATTTCGGTATTGAAAACGCTTTATTTAAAGCTTTAAAAAATCAAATTTGTACTACTCTTGCAGGCACGGCACTAGGTTATTTTTTTTTATGTAATTGGTCGGCAAACGAGCAGACGGATTACCTGATGGTAAGCAATTAGCGCCGCCCATGGACACTCGCAACGGAGGAGTTACGAGTGCGTTGCCAACCTTTTAGAGATTAGGGATTTGGAGATTTAGGGATTGAGGAGGGATTGGGGACGGGGAAGGATTGGGCCTCCGGTAACCTCACTCACACGGCGAAACACAACGCTGTGGTTGTTTCACGCCGGTCTTCTGTGAGGCCGTGGTATCACTCCGGTCGAGCCGACCCATTCGTGCCGAAGCATGGCTCTCCCACACTTGGTATTTTAGGTTTATGAACGTACCGTCAACGAACGCCTCACAATATATTTATGAAAATGTAATTCACGCTCATAAAAACAAAAGCTTATTTAAGAAGCATAGTGATATACATAATATTAACACGAGGGGGAAAAACAAATATGTTGTCCCCGCCTCCAGGCTTCAGAAAATAAGTAGTTCGTTTAGATGTCAATGTATACGCTTTTACAATAAAATTCCTAGGGATATTCAAAATTTGAGCCTCAATAATTTTAAAAGTGTAATAAAGGCTAAACTTTACTGTAAAGCATTTTATAAAATAAAAGACTACTTAGAAGATAGTCAGGCTTGGGAATGAGCCGCTGTAACTTTTGCACAGGTCATGTTGACATGTTTGTAACATAAGTTACGCTTTTTATATACAATTTGACATTACGTTTATTTTTTTAACAATGACATTATCACCTATTGTGACATTTTTATTTTTATTTGACATTTTTTATTTTATTTATTATTTTTATAATTATTTATTGACATTATTACATATATTTATTAAAATCGCTCTAAAATTACATTTTTAAATATTACTATAAAATAAAATAATATTTAAAAATATAAAAGGTTAGGAGCCAGCTGGCAGCGGGAGCAAGGTCTAAGCTGCCGGCGGTTAGGGCTCCAGAGACAAGAACATCCTCACAATACGTGCCGTTTCAAGGAGGACTGCGTTCTGTATGAGGCCCTTGATCCATCCGCCTAACGTCAGCCTCTTAAGGTGGTTGTCGAGGCTTTTGGGGACTAACCCGTTTGCCGACACAACTAATCGGCACAACGATAGCCGAGTCCACATTCCACATGTTATTGACATTGTTTCAAATCTCGGCTCTTAGACCGGTTATAATGTCCTTTACGGGCCTAAACCAAGTAAAGGACATGTCATAGGTTGTCTATAGTAACAGTTGTTGTTGACCTATTGTGCCTGTCTGAGGTATTGGTGTGGTTTCTCCTTCTTCTATCTGCATGAATTTTCTGACTATTCGGCATGTATTTAGTATGGCCGCTTTCTGTAATTTAATGTAGGTGCTGTCTTTGATGTTTAGTAGTTTTAGACTGTGATGAAGATGTTTCGGTATTACTCCTGTGGTAGATAGGACAATCGGTACTATGTAGACTTTATCTTGTCTCCAAATCCGGGTTATTTCATCTTTGAGATCAGTATATTTATGTACTTTTTCAGCTATTGTTTTAGTTATATTGTGAGTGTTGGGTACGGCGATATCAATAATATAGGTAATGTTATTTATTTTATCTTGAAGCGTGATGTCAGGTCTGTTAAAATGGATGGTTCTGTCTGTAAGTATTGCGCGGTCATAGTACATCTTGTGTGTAGGGCTTTCTAAGATAACGCTAGGGGTGTATTTGTAGTATGGTGTGTGTGCGTCTGTTATGAGATTGTGTTGAGTGGCGAGTGTCTGGTGAATGATGTTAGCAATTTGGTTGTGTCGATGCGTGTAGTCTGTTTGTGTGAGATGAGGACAAGCTCCAGTGATGTGCTGGATTGTCTCAGAGTGTATGTGACATTTTCTGCATTTGTCGTTCGTAACTGTGGGGTCTTTAATTATATATTTTCTAAAGTTTCTTGTATTTATTATCTGATCCTGAATTGCAATTATGAAACCTTCTGTTTCCGGGAAGAGGGTACCTAACTTTAACCATTTGTTTGACGCTTCTTTATCTATTAGTGGTTGCTCAAGATCGTTGTAGTGACGCCCATGTAGGACCTTTTTCTGCCATGCTTCTTTTAGAATTGTTTCTTCATCACTTCTTGATAGGATACTTTCTACGCAGGGTTGATGTAAGTTAAGGGGTGTATAATTATGGTCATTATTTATTACAGCTTTGTGTATAATACTGGTTAAGGATTTTTGTTTAAAGAAATTGTGTAAAGAATTTATTTGCCTTTGCCAAAGGTTTGTGATACATATGAGACCCCTACCCCCGTTTTGTCTTTTAATATTCAGTCTCTCTATGGCTGATTTTGGGTGATGATGGTTATGTTTTGTAAGTATGTTATTGACATTATTATTATTTTCTATTATTGTTAGTGTAAGGACCGTGTGAGACTTGCCGCGCTTTTGGACTACCAGTTATCTGCGTTCTGACAGTTTGAGTACTTGCGTGACCCAACCAAATGTTCTTTAGATCGGTATTGTTCGTCGGACAACTCAGCAGCACTTGCTATGCTGGTTGCAAACTGACACTTGCGTGCCTGTCTTCAGAACGGGTCCACTTAAACTGGTGTGGTTCTTTCCTCAAAAGACCACTACAGAATGAACTTGCACGATTCTCTCACATTATGTTATTTTTACATTGTCTGGACTTGAAAAGAGACTGACCTCTGAGTTTGTTTCGGCATTTCTTCTCAGAGTAGTCAGATAGGAAATGCCGGCTTCATCTAGTTTTTTACATATAAATTGACGTGTAAAAGTGCCGTTTTATGGCCTATTTGCAAAAATAAATTCATTGTTTCATTGTTTACCGTAATTTTTTTCACGATTTCAAATGTCGCATATTGTTGTTACGTAAAAATGACACTTCGCATTTAACATTTTATTAAATAGTAACTATCGTGAGCCTACGTCGTGGTGGCCCAGATGTTAAAGCGCATGCTTCTCAAGCGTGAGGGTTCGAGACTGGCAAGTAACAATGTGACTTTTTCCGAGTTATACATACTTTCTATGATCATTTAGACACCATTGACATACGGTGAAGGTAAACATCGTTAGGAAACCTGGACTTATAATTTTAGTTTGAAATCGCCAACCCGCATTGAACAAGCGTGGTGATTAATGCTCAAACCTTCTCCATGTGAGAGAGATACGAGCAGTCCGTTTACCTGATGGTAAGCAATTAGCGCTGCCCATGGATACAGCAACAAACATTTTTTTAGTGGCTCAAGATCAATTAAACCATTTGTATAAGTGTTTACCCAGTGAACTATCCAACACTTTTTTTAAGGGGGGTTTTACTGGGATCATTGCAAGCTGTTCCTCGCTCGTTTAGTGAACTGTTGATGGAACGGTTGGTTAATGCTATTGGCGTTGTACATACATAACAATTTAAATACTTTAAACGGAATGGAACCCTATTTACCGCTAATTGTTTTGTATCAAAAATAATGTTATCTATCCTATTATAACATGTCCTAGTCTATCTTTGGGCAGCGAAGGCAACAGACGTTTATGTCGAAAAAGTAATTTAAATAAAGTCTGCCTAATGTGACACGAATAAACAAAGAATCAAATAGCCAATAGCATTTGTATTAAAAGCACTTGAACATTGTTTGAGTAATATCCGCCAAACGACGCGATCAAACGCCTGTCATATTGAATTGAATCCCTACTGCCGGACGCGGGGACACCACGCCACAACCTTGCATTTACACCTATTATCACTTCTATCACAACTGGTTAAGATATAAAATCGAATAATACATATTGATAAAAACGTCATGTAGACGCCCAAGTTGTTTTTGCGGAAAATTTAACTCTTAATGTAAGGATATAAGATTGGTTTTGGTGTGGTTTTATGTGCTGTATAACGTGGTAAGAGTTTACGATAAAACGAGGGTGGCTATTCTAAATCGCGCTGACGTATCAAGCCGGACCTTTGTTCACCTGACTACGTTGGCGTAGCGAGGATGTGGCGACATACAGTCATACGCCATTCCATCTTCATACACACTTATTCTTTAACAAATGATGATTTAGTTAGAGGTCTACGAAACAATGAATTTATTTTTGGAAATAGACCATAAAACAAGCCTGCATATCTATCTGACTACTCCGAGAAGATGCCGTAACAATCTCAGAGGTCCGTCTCTTTTAAAGTCCAAACAATGTAAAAAATAATGTGCGAGTTAATTGTTATATGTCTATAAAAATTCAGAAGTTGGTTAAATTTTAATCTTCTTGTGTTTTAAAAATGGTATAGTAGAAGTTTCACATTATTGATATATATTGCTGATTATGTACTATAAAACAAAGTTGTTTACGTTTGTTAATTCTTTGTTTTTTTAACATTACAGGCATTACTAGTCCCTGATCACAGGGAATGATGGCATTACTCAGCTACGCAGCTACGAGTCAGTGCTACGTCGCTACGCAGCTACGCAGCGATACTACGGGGGATAAAGAAAAAATGCTGGCTGATAAATAAATATAAAAACAATAAAACTGTTGTCTATCGGCAGGAAAATGGCCGCGCGGGCACACTGTGGCTACTGTGACCATGATTGCTTGGGACAGGGAATATTTCTTATAGTAGGTGTTATTGTAATATTTTTTTTAAATAATAGTACGGCCAACTAGCTGACAGATTACCTGATTGTAAGCAATCAGCGCCGCACAAGAACACCCGCAACAACGGAGGAGTTACGAGTGCGTTGCCGATCTTTTGGGGATAACGCATTTGGAGATTTTCCGATTGGATTGACACACTTAAAATTCTCCCAAACAATAATAATTATCCAAAAACAATAATATTGTAGAAAAAGTACTTACAAATAATGTATATCGTGTAGATAACTAATTATAATAAGTAGGTAGTCTGTCTAAAATATAATAATATTTAAGTGGGACCAATTTTTTAACATTACTACTTTTCAACATCTCTGATCCATCATGGTGCATCGACTTAGGGGCATCGCAGTCGAGGGGGCAGTGCGGACTGGAGGGAGGGGGGAGGACGCGTTCGATGTTCTGTTTTCAAATTCAATTGGCCGGTGTCCCGGGGCGATCTTTCTCCGCGCGATTCCGAATTGAATATCAATAGAATGATACGATGTACGATTGTTGTGGACATACCCGCGTGTTGTTTTGTTTTAGATTGTTTTTGATTTAAATATTTTACGTTTTTTTGGTTTAATATTCCATCTTTACTAATGTAAGGATGGAATCTTCTTAAAAATATTTAATATCTAATAATATGTAGGACTGCATAATATACTTATTAACTTTTGAGATTTGTCTATATCTACCTATCTTACCTACGCTACTGATTAAGTATTAAAGACGTTTTATTAATAATTGAATGAAACACTAGATTTCTTGTTACTTCTTTCATAATGTTTGACTCCTCCTCCTGAAAGAACGTTCCTTACGCGAAAATAATACAATAGGTACCAGAAGCATGTAACATATCATATTTTGAGTATGTAATAATAAGTGCAGCTAAAAATACATAAAACTATAATATAATGGCAAGTCATGTCGCCATTATTCTCAAGTCGAGCCGAGCCGTCACATCCACATTCAGAATGCATAAAAGTAACGGTCAGCGCAAATATACGTTCGGATTTGTAAAATTGTAAAAGGGCGAAGTTCTTGAAGTGTCGCCATCTTCCTCCGAGCTGGGCCCCGTGTGATGGGCCCCGCTCGGTGCCCGGGGGCCTGACGTTTCAATCTCATACTTTGATTCCTTTACTAATATTTTGTTTAGAAACTTGCTCAACTTTGTTGTGATAAACCATTTTGTTTACTTATTTAAGGTAGGATTATAATGATATGATTTTCTTTTATTACGTTTAACTTTGTTGTTATTTATATTAATGGCAGTCTGTATTAATTTGTGTCTTCTATAAATGGGTAGTTGCTGTGTCGAACGTGGTGAGTTTAGTAGGTTAAGACTTGGTCAACAATATAATAACGTGATAATTAATGTAGGTATCGTATTTTTTCAACATGATTTTGGTTATTCTTTTTTTAACGGCGTAAATCATTCACTTACTTTTCCTGGCTTACCTGGCTGGGGCGAGCCGACGTTTGCTCGTGTATGGTTCTGGTCGGGCGGTGACCTAACCTTACTCATCGTCCGCAGCTCAACCTTATGTTGCGCAGAGATTTGCCTTGGTTTTGAGCGTGAGGAGGATCGTTCCCTCATGCGCTTTGCCTCTTAATTAAGTTAACATAACTGCTTCGCAGAAGGAGGAAATGGCTTCCAGTTCTTCTCGCCCTGGAAGATATAGGGACCTCAGTTTGAAGTTAAATTATTATAAAACGTAGTTGACCTACCTACACACACACCAGGAGTCACCTAGTTTGCAGTGGCACGGAGCACTGGAAGCGGGTTAATGTGCTGTAATTCCCATATCAACAGACTTATTCGATAACAACTAATAAATTCGTTAACACGCGAACATCAATCATGCGTGTAATCCGCTAACATAATTACAAGTATTGGTGCGAGAGCGGCGCGCGTGCGTGGCGCGTGCGGGGCGCGTGCGACGCGTGCTGGCGGCGACACGACTCCGACA
The DNA here is from genome assembly GCA_902829305.4 of Spodoptera exigua. Lineage (NCBI taxonomy): Eukaryota > Metazoa > Arthropoda > Insecta > Lepidoptera > Noctuidae > Spodoptera > Spodoptera exigua. The sequence continues at coordinate 4,288,454 of LR824613.2, read as the reverse complement.
CCCACACGCAAGGAAAGGGTAACATGTTTGTAAACAATGTGTGAACCGTGTAATGTGTACAATGTCGGCGACATTAAAGGGTATTTGATTAGGATAATAGGTATCTATTGGGGGCGATGGGAGATAAATGGGGATTACAGTTGTAGCATTTGATTATGTTTTATTCTGTGGTGTATTACGGCATGGGAATGAACTAATGAAGTAAACATTGTCTTGCTACCCCTTTATATTCTAAGCACTGTTCGCAGTTTACTTGTAAGAATATAACACATCCAATCAGCTGTTGAACTTTATATTTAAAATTATTTATAAACTTCCAGGATGTACCACGTAGTTCTAAGACCTTCTGCTTGAAATTACTTAGATAGCAATAGATAAGTCCCTCACAAAAGTACTTCGTTACACAGCTTACTAACAGGGCTTAAGGGCAGGCCCTCCCTCCCTGTCTCCCCTCCCCTCTGACACTCCGTCTCGCGACTATTAATAAACTATCAATAATGTTCCTCTTACTTGACTGAAGTCGCCGTAGCCCCTCCACGACGACTTATTGTTTTGTCACAATTGTGTTGAATTTTGTCTTTGGTAATTTAAATGAGTATGGAAGTAGTAAACCTCTATTTTGCGAGTTATTATTATAAAATATATGTATAAACGGAAGTGTTAATTAAATTAAATTTAGAAGTAAATTTATTTTGTAATATAGTACGAGTTTGGTTTCTTAGTAGTTTCACTGTAAGGAGTATTTTTTGTTAATTCTTGATAGAATATCTCTATTCACACAATGTATGCTCCGTACAATAAAAGATTCTATTACCGTTATATAACTTTTGTGCAACATATAAAGGAATTATAATGTTTAACGGCTTACTCGTGTAACTGTTTTACAAGGAACTTGACTTGTTTCTAGACGTAGACTGTACCCTAATACTAACACTTAATATTTAATAATTTAATTTTTTAATAACTTAAATTTCATCTTTTGAGAAAAAAATAACAAAATTGTAAGCAATTTGGAAATCCAAATACGTAACGTAATGTATCTAATTAGCAATAATGTTGTTTATTTTTTTTTCTTTTAATATATTTTGCCGTTTTCTGACTGCAGAGTAAACCTGCGGAAAGACTTAGAGTGGTGGTAGAACTAAACATTGGTTACTACAAAGTAAGTATTATTTAAAAGAGACCAGGTAACTTTTTCTCATAAACTTTTAATGAATCTCTACCTGTAGAGAGTGAAAATTATGGCAAACCTCTCTTTTGGGTAGAAAATTCATGAAAAAGCATTTATGATCAATCTTTAAGTGTGGGAGAGCCATGCTTCGGCACGAATAGGTCGGCTCGACCGGAATGATACCACGGCCTCACAGAAAACCGGCGTGAAACAATCACAGCGTTATGTTTCGCCGTGTGAGTGGGGTTACCGGAGGCCCAATCCTTACTCTACCCTGATCCCTCCCCTATCCCTAAATCTCTAAACCCCTAATCCCTAAAAGGTCGGCAACGCACTCATGACTCCTACGTTGCGAGTGTCTATGGGCGGCGCTGATTGCTTATGATTGGGTCTCCTCGTTGCCGACCTAATATATAAAAAAAAAACGATAAAAGAACAATTCCATCTAAAACCTAGTTATATCCTACTAATATTATAAATCGTTATGCTACTAATATTTATGAGAATGAATGTTTGTTATATTTTTAGGCAAAAACGGCTGTACCGATTTGGTTGAAGTTTGATGTGTAGATAGGTGATGCCCTGAATTAACACATAGGCTGATTTTTATCAACATACTTCCTGGGGGAAACTAGTTATGTAATTATAAAAGCGAAAGAATATTAATATAGGTGACTGTTTGTTACGCTTTCACGTAAATACTGCTGAATGGATCAGATGGAAATTTTGCCCATAGCTTAGGTAATTATAATCTGGAATAGATCATAGGCTACTTTTCAGGCTGGTACTGTGGGCTAGTTATAACATAATTGATCGAATAATGTCAGTAAATGCGTGTGACAATCAATACCGTCCCTCACTTACTTATTCAGTAAGTACTAAGTAACAAAAACTTGCAAGTTTCCGCTCTCAAGTTAGCGGAGCATTAACTGGAATTAAGTAACAGTTAATTTATTACCCACACTCATTGTTTGTCTATTTCGTTACTTCACTTACTTCTAACTTTGTAAGTACCTGCTCTTAACTATCGTATCAGTAATTAGGGGTTCTGTATTTGCTTGTTTACCCCCATGTATCTACTTAATGTAAAGTTATTCATTATGTATTTGGTAATATATCTATAAGTATATTGCGTTAAAATTTTTAACCGACTTCCAAAAAGGAGGATGGTTCTCAATTCGACCGTATACCTATATGTATAATTATGCATTTTTTTAATGTTTGTTCGCCGATATCTCCGTTATTTATGAACCGATTTTAATAATTCTTTGTTGGAAAGGAGACAGTCTCAGAATGGTCTCATGATAAGAAAATCAGGGTTTGATGATGGAAGACCAGAGAAATCGAGGGAAACTTTCAAAAATTGAAGGGGCATGTGGTGCTTTTGCATTTGGTTTTAGTAGGTTTTTGACAACACTACAACTTGCCGATGTTTGACTTCGACCTGATGATGGAGCTGAGACAGTCGAGGGATCTCCGTGATTATTTGAAGTAGTTACCTTGTGTTTGGGCTTGAATGATTCGTATTGGTGAGCACTTTGCACCAAGAGTGGTCGTGACTGTCATTAAGGGTCTGATGATGAGAACGATGGACAGCTCAGGGAACTCCTGAACGGTTTACAGCAACTACCTCGTGTTTGGACTTAATTCATTTATATCGATGAAAACTTTGCACCTTTATGAATTAGAATCAAGTTATGGAGTAAATTGTGATGATGGAGCCGGAGACCGTCGTGGGATCTCTTTGACTATTTGGTGTAATTATAATGTGTTTGGACTTAATTCATTTATATTGATGAGAACTTTGCACCTATATGGATTATGTATAATGAAGGTCTGCAGTATACCTGATGATGGAGGTCTTTGACATTCGAGGGAATTTCTCAACGATGGCACTGAAAACTCAGGACTGCCATTTACAGTGATTTTGGGTCTCAAGTAGCCGTCGTCTTCTCTTTTGAGAAGCATCCTACCTTTCTTTGCCTATCACTTAAAATGTTGAATTAAAATATTTTTTTTTAAATAATTTAGTTAAATAAAATTAGTTAAGTTAGTTAAATAGAAGATAATATTTAATAACTATTTTATAATTTTGAAGTCGGTGCCAAGTAAATGCTATATACCAAACAACAACAGTATTAGAAAAATATATTGATCGGTACCTAGGTACCGTAATCACTGTAAATGGCAGTCCTGAGTTTTCAGTCAAACTAGCAAGAGGGATGTAGGTAATATCTTTACACTATTATTGTTTTATTTGGCACCGACTTCAAAATTATAAAATAGTTATTAAATATTATTTTCTATTTAACTAAATGAAAATGTGTATTACTTTAAACAAAAGAAAATTTATTAAAAAAAAAATATTTTATTGTTTATACGATTGCGCACATCGTACGTAATGAAATATATTGAACTGAAACTAATATACTAACTAATATACTTAGGTATTTTATTTGGGAGGATGACAGGAAATTTGAAACACAATTCCCTAACTAGGAAAAAAATTTAGACACTTCTTGCCGCGTAAGATAATAACAATTAGATAAATATTTAAGGATTTTCAAAAAAGCTCAATCTCACAATGTAATTATCTATAAGTTAATCTTGAGTTGATTTCCGTAACAAAGGACTATAATACTTATCAAATTTTTTAAATTAATCATCATACGTATAAGATCATAGACTTTTACCCGTCAGACTAAGCAGCTAAGTCTTGCTAAATAATGTACTTGTTTCAAAGTGTAGGTTCCACCTAGGAGATCAACAATAAAACTCTATGCTATCCTATGGTTACTATTTTTGAGTCTTCTTTTAGGTACAATTTCTTTAGAGACAAAAGATATGTCACGTTCGTATAGTAACGAGTAGTTCGTTACTATACGATTGTATAGTAACGAACGTAACATATCCTAAATATAGGTACTATTCAAATAACGAATTACTCACCTGAATAAACTGAACAATCACTACTTATTAATAAGAGTCCCGGTTTAACTTGAAATTAGTAGAGCTTTAGGTACTAAATTAATCCACGTGTGCAAAACGTCGGTAATGCACTCGTAACTCCTCCGTTGTTGCTAGTGTCCATGGGCGGCACTTATTACTTATACCATTATGTAATCCGTCAGATCTTTGCCGTCCTATCACATAAAAAAATCTGTTGATTTTTAAAACTGATACAATTAATTTAAACGTTAGGAATAATGAAAATTGTAAAACGTTTTTATAGTTTGCTGGTTTTATTAATTGGGTTTTTTTTTGCTCATCAAAACAGAATCAAAACAAGGTAGTTATATCAGTGTAGTTAACAAATATACAACACGCATGGTGTACCTTCACAGTCAGGGTGGCGGTACATGGCACATAGGTCGGTGGATGAAGGCTCGGCAAATAAGTACAGGTGTGGAATTAACCTCGGTCCGGTTGTTTCGCCGGTTACGACCTAAACCATAACCCCGCGTTATGGCTTGTATTATTATAACTTTTACCACCGATCATTAAAACTGGATGCGACTATGTTCCGATTAGTTTTGACTGTGTTAATGAAAAATACGTACTTGTCCTCATTATCACAGGATGGCGACCTTGAACTCCCGCAATACCAGATGAAGAACAACAGGAATCATAGTTTCAGATATTTAGGGATGGGGAAGGATTGGGCATGGGTATCGTTAGTCACGCTGTGGTAGTTTCACGCTAGCGCCGATTTTCTGTGAACCCATGGTATTACTCCGACCCCTTTCGTGCCGAAGCATTACTCTTTCACACTTGTTCTTAACAAAAACATACAAAATAAGACATAACATATTTGAAAAAAAAATGTCAAGGGAAATACTATCACATCACAGCATCATCTCCCTCCAAACCTATTTCAAATCCAGCAAGAGGAAACACCCGGTTGTCGTCACTCTGTGGACCTTCTGCAGGACACAGGTGGAGCATAATGTGGTAATGTATTGTGTACTCTGCTAGGGCTGAGCCGCAGGAGGAGGAGCTCGGCAATCTTCAGTCACTGTAAGTGCAGGTCTGCAGATGGCGAGGCGAGCGCTTCCACGCGCGCTGATGTTCAGCCAGGGTTGTGTGTTAAGGCACGTAATAGGAACGAGGTGGCTTTTAGTCAGTAAGAGTCCGGTATTCCCTCTGTCATTCAATAAAATATAAAACTTGATTATATTGGCTGATATTTTCTGATGTTTCAAAACATTTTCTGTAAGTAAGTATAATTTCAAATAAAAAGCCTAGTGAAGTGCGTGTCTGTTCCAGTAGATGGCGCGGCTCTAGATCGCTGTGGTCGAGGTTATAAGTTACAGAGGTCTGATATTTATTCGTACGGTTCGATTGTAGTTTTATGTTCGGCCGTAAATGGTGTTATTGGTGCACATTTGAATAATACGACCAACGCCGAATGTTACTTGTAACGCGCAAAAATATTTACTTCTTACTTAGCATCTGTTTGGCCAATGTTTGTACAAACATCTGTTATGGCTCTCTCAATTATTATTTATTGCTTTACTTTGATTGGTAGACTCGATATTGTGTTGTTTAGTTCACAATTTCTTGGAGCAAATGGAATGTTTTTGGTTTCGCGAAAAAGCAATTGTTATCTCTACAGAATACATAATTATTTCATTACATAATAGGTAAGAGTATGTGCTGAATAGCTTAAAGCTATGGAGTAACTAAAATCAAAGTAATTGATCACAAAATTACGTTAAAGTAAATGATGGACCAGTATTGTGACAACGAACCCTCCCGCCACTCATCCTACGACATCAACCGCATTTGAAGAAGATGACATTGTATGTTCTGTACAACTGCTGTAGTCAATTATTTTTTTATGTAATAAGTCGGCAAACTAGCAAATGGTAGGATTACCTGATGGTTAGCAATCAGCGCCGTTCGCAACAGAGGAGTTAGGAGTGCGTTGCCGACCTTTTAGAGATTAGGGATTTGGAGATTTAAGGATTGGGGGAGGGGAAGGATTGGGGCTCCGGTAACCTCACTCACACGGCGAAACACAACGCTTTGGTTGTTTCACGCCAGTTTTCTGTGAGGCCGTGGTATCGCTCCCATTCGTACCGAAGCCTCTCCCACATTTAAATAGCAATTATTACCTTATTTAAGCATCAAAATCTTTTTTACACATATGTTGGTCTGCCTACATAAATAGCAAGATATGCTTTACTTACGTAATAGAATGTATGTAAAACAATTACTGGCTGTGCCCGGAGCCTGTAACAATATAGTTTGATATTAAAAGCAGGCGAGGTTCGCGCCAGGTGAACGGAACACCTAAACCATTCCTATATAAATATATTTTTATACCTCTTTATGTTATTTTGTTTCTTTTATAGCGCACGCGAGTGTTGCCATATTTAAATTTTATTCGCCTTAATGTTGCCACACACACGACTCCTTGCAATCTCATACCTATAACATTGCAATGTTTTATTTGCTGACATCATTTTATGAATTGAACTCTTTGTCTGTATACATAAGGTTGAATACGATATTTACAGCTGAAAAGTTAACGTGGTTTTAGATACAGATGCTGGGGAAATAGAAGCGATTTGGGAGCAATGTTTTTATTTAGAACGAGGCCGTTTGAATGTGGAAGGTAGGGTGACCACAGTTTCCAATCGAAAGTAATTCGATCCGAAAATTTTAAATTTCACCCTAAGTTACATGCGTAGCAAACAAGGCAAAAAACAAAAAAACACTCGCCATCTTTTAATCCCAATATTATCATCATAGGAATTTACTTGAAAAAATTCTTACTTTTTTAAAAATATCTAAGCATTTTGTACAACACCTACTATAGCATGCAGTATCTACATACACAGCATTCCAGCTTTCTACCCACACAGCGTACCAGGAGCGCCGCTATCATGGTCGCCCTACCCGAAGGGGATGTTTGATATATTCCTACCTGTATGTTTTGATTTGAGCGCGAGTGGCCGCGGGCCCACCGCCGACCACGCCGTGTTATCATTTGCTAAGCGACAGCCCTAGGGCTGTTTTCTATCGCTATTTTGTTACAACGTCAATGGAATCAGGGATGTCAAGCGATGTTTGCTCAGTATTGATTGAGATCACAAAGCAGTGGCTTCTATTTGATTTAATTTATTGTTTTGTTAGAATTAATGTATTATTGTTATTGAGTTGTAGGCATGTGTGTGTGGGATGGTGTGTTGTTGTGAATTTGTGAAACAATAAATATTAGCACTACAATGTCAAGAATATTCGATTGCACTGGATTAATACAAGATTTCATCGTTATGTGATTAAAAAGTTATTTTTTTATTATTGTATAGTAACTGTTGTGAGACAAAGGTACTAAATTTGTTCATTAAAACTGCCCATGATTATAAGTCCCGTTGTGTTAGAAACTGGTAGGCAAGTCACGTGAGCGAGTCGTCATTTTAAATAGACAAGTTTAACCAGAAACTGTTACATAAAAGTTAGTTACATTTTCAATTTAATCTCTCAATTTTCAATAATCCGCATTCATTCTGACGCCTATGGACATAAAAATTTATTACGCCGGTAACAAAAAAATATAATTTTCAAATTACACCAACCGCCCTAAAAATAAGTCATAAATTTCTCCATTCAATATTTAATACACAGAAAATCATTCGCAGTCGCGGCCTTAGCTCTTATATTAAAAAGCATTACTTTTCCGATAGCAAATCTTATACAGGAACATACGCGATGATTGCCTTGTGACGGTTGTGATTCAATATCGGCTTTAAGTGTTATTATTTAAAGTGGAATTTCCATTGTGTTGGGGCGAAGGAGGTTGGAATCTTAAAGAGGTTCGATTCGTAGAGAATTCTTTTAATAAGTCGGGATGATTTACGCGACGCCAGGCGCACTCGGCGCGGCCTCCCCCCTTAATTAGAGAAGGAAAAAAATCCCGAACACCTTAACGCGGGCGTCGCGTCACGTGACAATTACAGCTGCAACATTTGAATGCAGTGCTTGCTACTGCATGTCTCTCTACTCCGCACTTTTATATAGCTATTAACTGAGACGCTACTAAGATGAACGAGAAATATTCAAAGAATTTGGTAACCTTCTACATAATCTCGGTTCATTTTCATGACGTATTACAGTTTACATGTTGAATTATATTTTCATTTATTAAGAATTTACTTCATTGAAACTGTACACAGTCACTAAATAATAACTGCAGCTGCTTACGAGACTTGCGAGGGCGTGAACCAAAGTTTGCGTTGTATTTTGTCCTATGAGTAGGTTATTAGAGGGCCCATCTCCCATTAAAAGGCATAAAACATACCTAATTGTAACTCTTTAAAAGTTGCGGTTGTCCAAAATGTCTATAGGCTGCACCTCTTTTTATGTTTCAGTTGTCAAATTTTGGCTAACTAGCATATGGATTACTTGGCGGTGAGAAAGCTGTGCCACCCATGGACACTTGCAATGCCAAAGGAGTAACTACAAGTGCGTTGCCGGCTTCTTATGGGTTATTAGGGATTTAAGGATAGGGGATTTGAGTATTGACGTTTGGAGGGGAAGGGGGAGATTGTGCCTCCAGTAACCTTGCTCACACGGTGAAAAACAACGTAATTGTTGCTTCACACTGGTTTCCTGTGAGACGTGGTATCACTCCGGCCTATTCGTGCTGAAGCATGGCTCTCCCATACATCCATCACATGATCCGTCAACTCATTTATCCCTCTTAATCACAAAAAATGCTGGTTGTAAGCAAGTAATATTGAATGATATCAATTATCATATTAAAATAAAAGTTTACGACCACAATAATGTGTAAGTGACGGGGTTGTTTACAGAGAATGGCCGTCGTGCTCACAATTACGCGTTGCCATCCGAGTGCTCGGCCGGTATTAGGCGGCGTTTGTTTCCGAATGACGGCATCTGAACCTGTACAGGATGTTATTGTTCCTTTAGGGACCGTTTTATATTTTTAACAAAGTATTTGTCTAGAAGAAGAAAAATGAATTTAATAATTATAATGCCGGATTTCGGTATGGAATGTGGCGTCTTGTTTTGGTAATGGCCATCGATAAAAAATTTGATTTTCAGTTTTTAATTATTCTGTAGAATGTTTTTAACGATCTTTATTTTATATTTCCTGTAAAATAATGTAATAATAAATTTACTAGTTGTTTGGCTGTTAATTTGGTCATTTGCTCATGTTGTTTTATTTTATTTATACATTTATCAGAGAGTATATACTATAGGTATTCAGAGGACAAACGTTTCGTTATAGTTAACTATTTAGCTCATAAATTACAACGTTACCTATTTGCAACCGTTACCTTCAGATTTCAGGTTAGTCAATTACTCAATTACATACATATAGGTATGTATCTCTTTCTTCTAGAAGAATTAAGTTTAATATATATAAAGCTAATGTTCGCATTACTTAGTGTTCCAGTAACATTGTGCAGCATTAAATGTAACAATTCCGAGCGCCCCGTATAGGGCCGCCTCCATCCGAGCATATTTTCATAAATGCAAACATTCACAAAGAATTTCCTTCCAAAGCTCATAAATATTGCCCACTTTTACTACCTCCACTCCAACACTCTCATTTCAAACACGACCTTATAACATTAACACTAAAACTGAATTTCGTCCAACAAATAAAGTCATAAGCGCGTTTTAAAACGGATCACAAGAGGGCAGATTAAAGATTAATCCGAATATCCAATAAATATCAGAATGGATTCATTCTGGAATTGGAATCGAAGAATTGGAACTTATTCCAATTCCATTTTGTAGATGAGCTGTTTTTTCCGAGTATGAGTTATGTAGGGGCAGTTAGATTTAGGGCGCACTTACTGGACGCACTTTTTTAGCGCGCCGTGCGCTAATGGAAAAGGATTAGCTGTTTTTCGTTTTTATTAATTTACTTAATTGACTTTCTTGATTGGTAGGCGAAGAGTTGAAAGGCTTTTCAATTCTTTTATCGTTACTTAATCTTGATTTGGTGACAGTGCCTCGTAATTACTGTCTTGTGATGAATTATGAGTGTATATGTCTCTTGCAGTTTGCTGTAGTAGTTGTGCTATGAAGTACGAGGGCCGCAGCCACCTGATTATCAAGCAATTGTCCAAAAAGCGCGTCTGACCGTCGGTCGGCGGGCGGCGGGCGGCGCATGAACTCCGCGCTAAGTGTGAAAGTTCGGGGCAGCTAATGACTGCCGCCGACTGTCGCTAACTGCCTGTTTTGTGCTAATCTCCACATAAACCTACACTATTGCCAACACTGCCACGGCTAGGGATGTGCTGATGACCCTCACGTTTTTAGGCTCATGCTGTTGTGGCAAGTTACGATTATAGGGACGAATGTATAAGCCAGATTTTGCTCTTCTTATGCAAATATCGAGATTCTGTTCTGTAGATATATGTTGATGATTTTTGAGAAAACAAATGCAGTTGTAGGTGCAAAGATTTGAGTATTTTAAGTATATAAATTTGACCTGCTGCGAAGATCAATTTTCAAAATTTTTTATGTCTGGCGACACGTGTTTTCATATCACAAATCAGTCGACGACATTAACGAGTCAAAAGATGATGTCACAAATCCTACATACATACAGAAGATGATAAAATTTCCCTACGTAGAAATGTTGGGGAGTATCCTGCCAGGCATTATCACCTAGTCTGGTCGGTGCTTTATCGACATTAAGAAACTACTCCTTGAGTCCTAAGTGCACCTGACATGTAATGAATAATTATACGATAAGCACACAAAAGTACAATAGACACCTTTATTGTCATACAAGTTTATATATTTTTTTTTTTTTTTTGTGTAATAGGTCGGCAAACGAGCAGACGGATTACCTGATGGTAAGCAATCAGCGCCGCCCATGGACACTCGCAACGGTGGAGTTACGAGTGCGTTGCCGACCTTTCAGGGATTAGGGATTTGGAGATATAGGGATTGAGGAGGGATTGGGGAAGGGGAAGGATTGGGCCTCCGGTAACCTCACTCACACGGCGAAACACAACGCAGTGGTTATTTCACGCCGGTTTTCTGTGAGGCCGTGGTATCACTCCGGTCGAGCCGACCCATTCGTGCCGAAGCATGGCTCTCCCACACTTAAAATTTGACAGGCAAACCAAGAATTATTAAAAGAATCGATTAACTCATCTCCAGTCGATTATCACCACCACATCTCGCCTCCGTCACAACTCTAATCCCCGCAATAAAGCGTGGTAGCGGTCAGTTACAAACTATACTCATTCTGTTCTGTCTTATAATTCACACTAACTTGTTCCCAGCATCAGGTCATTACGTCATCATACCACAGTTAGACAATGTCTTCGTCTCACAATAGTTCAACTGTACTGATTGAACTTGGATTAGGTTTTAAATGGCGTGTGATTGATTGAGTGAGGATCTTAAATAGTATTCAAGCTTGTTCAGCTCATCAATTTGTGATAAACCCTGTCTTGATTAGTATCTGCTACAAATGAAGATGATTTATTGTTGCTTATTATAAGTATAACTTCTAGTCTTCAATGTCAACTAATATACCTATAGTTCCAATACTTCAGGAATTTTCAAGTCTATTTCTTATGATATGGCTGCCTTCTACGATGACCTAGTTTGAAATCAGCTGTTTTGAATTTAGGTTAGTTTAATTACCATTATCTATCTTTACATTATTGAGGTTTACTTTAATTTTCACGACAAAGGTTTTATTTCAAATATGCACTGCATAAACAAGATCTTTTCATTAAACAGAATGATTCTTTAAAACAATAATAGAAGTTGCCTATACATAAGATCATATAAGACGATTGAATCCTTTTCATAGATCCATTTCACCTGATCTATCGTTTAGCTAGTACTTGAATACCTCTAAAATAATTTATTTTACCCATATTATTTCTTAATTATATTTAGTCTTATTCCAGTCGTATTCACAACTAAATAGTATTATATTACCTTTCAGCCTTTGGGCTCCGGACATCTAGCAACATACCTACATAGAAAATGTTCAAGTTTCCCGCATTTCTTCTTACGAAAGTGTCAGTACATTAGAGTCAAGTGTCAAATGGCCGGCGACCGCGACACTAAATCTGCCATTAAGTGACACTTAGCCATGCGGTGTAAGTGGGAGGGGAGGGTGTTAATAAATTTAATTTGTAACCCCTTGGAGTACAGAATGTTTGTTCGGTACAATTAACTTAACTGTTATGGTTGTATTGTAGGAAGTAATCTGGTTTAGACAATGTTTTAAGAAATATCGAGAGCTGTATTATTTGTGAATTCGTTTAAATTAGAAAGTGATTTGATCGAGCGTAATTATGGATTGTATAGCTGATGTGTGATTTATACCACGTCTAAAATATTGCAATTTTTACAATATTTTTGCCCTTTAGCCAGGTTGTACAGTAAATACAACCATGAAAACACTGAAACACTGAAGTCTGGATGCTTTCTAGGGATAAGAATCAAAAGTCTTGCATCTCGCAACGAAATAAAACCGTAATCCGATAATCTGCCGGCAGTCAATGACTTAAAAAAGACAATATATAAGATTATTGACTAATTCTAATCTACAGAATGTTGTTCTGCGTCTGGGTGTGATGTGTATGTGAATTTGTATGTTTGTAAACGCACCCATGATATAAAAAAAAACGCAACATATAAAAAAAACATAAATTGAGTACTTACAGATAACACATGAACAAAATATTGCTAAACCAACGATTATGAGCATTCAGTTCTCTTCAAAATACACTTTATTAGTACTAGTTTTTTTAAACACTTTATTAGTACATATATGGTAACAATATATTATTTGTAGATACAACATAATGAAGGAAATGGTGGAAATAAATAAGATTCCCATCGAAACTCCATTATCGCGTGTCGAGCGTCCCGTGCCAAAACTACACTTATGCTGTTATATTAGTCCTATACTATGTGTGTATGTGTGTGTGGTGGTGGGGGTGGGGGGTAAATTAGCAAATATTGTAACGTTCAGAGACAACGGAAGTAGGTACGCCGGGTTAAAAGCCAATTGTGTAGACTTAGCAATGCGTAGAAGATACATTAAAGAACAGTTTATTTATCTAGTATGTTAACAATTCTAATCTTTAAAATACAAAAAGGAAAGTGTAAACAAAGAGTAGTAAGAAGAAAGTGTATAAGGATAATTTTGACTTCCTTTTTCATTTTCACAATATAACGAACTATCTTTTCACACTTTTTCATATTTGTCTCTTTTTTACTCGCGATTATTTAATCATGCCATATAATACCTCTTTGTCGTTAAATCATACTGTACATTATTTATTTATTTAAGTCAGGCATCTGCGGCCCATAGAGAATACAATACATAAATATATTATAACATTAACGCATGTGCGGTTTTTGAAGGTCATATGTTGTTTATGTAACATATACTTAATTGTATAAAATGATATCTTTGAGTTATCAGTGAAAAGGTTGGTCTGTAACATTTCTCAGTCTACACAGAAGGCAGCGCGTCGATCTAAACTCGCGACAAATTGCGATTTATGACTCGCGCGTTTTAGCCGCGCGTCTAGCAGGCGCCTGTGGTCGCCCGCGCGGCTTATTTATACCTCGCCGTATTGGAGCACTTCCACACTAAGTGTGACCCTAGCATTACCATAAGTCAGCTGGTAATTGACAGGTCGATGTCAAGTAGTGTCTAGTAACAGATGTGAGGTTTAACAACGAGAAATTATCCATGCACTGTTGCCAAAAACGTGATTGTCAATGCTAAGTGGCTTGGTAAGGAAAATGGAGTACCTATGCGAGAACCATAATAGAGAAAAAAATATTTGTTAAATATAACTGTTGGGTACTCTATTTAGATGTATTTGGAAAACACATCATGTCACGTCTACGTCTGTACACTTAAATGAAATAAATGAAATAAATGAACATGAAAAGGATGCTGCGCTACAATAATAGAAATGAAACATATGAAGGATGCTCCTTTAGCTTTACCAGTGTCAAGAATATGCTGGGTGGGCTGACGACATCCGCAGGGTGGCTGGCAGTGGTTGGATGAGAAGAGCTGAACATCGAGCTTTGTGGTGTGCAATTGGGGAGGCCTATGTCGAGCAGTGGACGACATCAGGCTGATGAGGGTGGTGATGAAGTAATTACCTACAATAAGTAATTTTAGTCATAAAACAAATTGACTTAAAAATCATAACAAATGGTAAAAACGCCCCATAATTTAACAGCCCCCTAATTTATAGTGAAAACGAAATTAGACGATCATAATTTAGATATCGATAAATACAAACAATTCGTGTTTGGAACTTTTTTAATAGAAAACTTGCAAGTCTTAAGTTTCATTTGTAAGGGAGTGTGCGGGGAGGGGGGAGGGGTAGCGGTGTATTGTCGACAATTTATTGTTTTTAATTCAGGTGCCGGCGATACGGAGGCGCGCAATCACTCGATACGCCATCAAATAAATGTTTAGCTATTGCACTGCACGTAGTAGGGATGGGAAACATCAAGTAGGGTGTATCGAGGAACTGGTTTAAGAAATTATGAGGTTTGGCATTTTCTAGCTAGATCGGAGCGGAATTTGAGTTTGGTATCGATTCTTTTACTTGACAATAAGATATGAAATACCGTCATGGTAATAATCGATTGGTTCCATTTGTAATGATAAGATAATAATAGTGAAAAAAAAGAAAAAAGAAGAGAATTTTTTTTTTGGCGGACTAACACTTAATTCCATGCTGTAACTTTTAGTTGACTAAACATTTACTATTTCTATAGTATTGTATTATCTTTCATATTCAAACTGTACAGTTAACGGTGATATCTGTTAACCTCACCAAGATGGTGTTTATTACACCGCAAAGTTTCCTCGTGCGCACAACATGTATCGACATTTCCCCTCTCTAATGTCGGTGTTGGAGCACCGTTCGTTAACTGGGCAAGTTTTCCAATAGATGGCGGCACCTGCGCCATGTTTATTGTGTGCTGGATTACGATTCATTAACAACGACTAATTCCTTGCGGCCGCGGCGCGGTGCGGTGCGGTGCGGTGCGGTGTCGAACTGCGGCACTCACCGCACTACCACGGCTCCACGTCGTGGACTTAACTATACCATTTTATTGGTCACAGCGAGGTACACGCTTATGTACCAATGTATTGTTGATGTCAAATGAAGCGGCGACTAGTTTCAACAGGGGAAAATTTTAAATTTATACTTATTATCTGGATACTGGATCTGAACAAATTAATGTCTAACTAAAAAAAAAAAAATCATACTGCCCCACACTCAGATTTCCTTTTATGTCGTTACAGATATACGTATGTATATTGGGCATCAATCGGTAGCCTTGCTCTTGCACCACTTTCTAAAAACAAAATTATTTGTCTCCATACAAATTTTAATATTGTGATCTACAACAAAACTTTTTGTTACTAACTAAAACAAAAGATTTTGCTAGTCTAAATGTTTTTTAATCATATAAACTAGTGCTTGTCTGCATTGCCACCTGATGGTAAGCAGTGATGCAACCGTTGATGATAAGGCGCACGTAGTAGTAGTTTAACAAGAGCCTATGCACTCTAGCACTTAGCTCTAGCCTCTTCACTTAAAGACATCTAAATCATAACTGGATCGAAAGGCCGCAACGGGCAATCTATTTCAATCCTTAGATGTGCGTGGTATAAACGACGAAGCGAAACGCTTAGACCGGATGGTATGTCCCAACGATATAAGGATGGATACCCGTCGTACACCGAGTTGCCTTAAAATATATTTTTTTCGTGTCGTCATGGCAGATTATCTAGCACATACATACATACCTACATGTACAAAGTTAAGCCGAAAGCTGAATGATTTAATGATTAGTTTCTGTCTTCAGAAACGTAATAAATATTTGAACCTACAACCTATGATGAGTTCAGATGAAAATTTTGAGGTATTTATGTTACTTGACTAAAATTCGGTTCACAACATCACAGTCATTTTTACAAGATAAGTTTACGAAGTACCTACTTATATTATCTAGAAAAGTTACGTTAATGCATCGATTTCGGTGAATCAAACGCCAATAATATCGTCTTATCATCGATAATTTGTGTTTTGGACTAGTAAGTGAGAAAGTATACTTTTACATAACTTATATCAAGCGTTCTAAACTCGCATGAAATTTGGAGAAAAATACGTGAAGCAGATAATCGAATTATAGAACACCCACTTAGGCAATCCATTTTAAAACTCATTAAGTATTTATATGATTATTTAAATGATGAAAATGAAACTCCATCCAATGTTAATAACGAGTGGAATGTAATTGAACGTCATCGTGACGTAATTGAATTATCCATTTCATTAATCTGTTTACAAAACTGGGAGTAAATGGCGCGGGATAATTACATTTGACGACAATAGATATATCGCGAACTTTTAACACGCGAGGGGTTGCGGGACCCTAAATAATGGTATTATACGGAACCCCCGAACTCCCCTGATTTAATTTTAGTTTGTTTAGTGTAACTCCGATTGATTCTAGTTCGTTTTGTAAGATTAAATATTAAATGGGTTTATGGAATTTGGGAGTCAGTTGCTTGGAAATTATTTGCAGTTGTTTATTTAATGTGTCTAATAGTTCGTTGAGCGCGTGTGGCTGGTTTGGCAGTGTGTTTGTTCTTCTACAGTTTTTAGGAGTTGTATGTACTCAAAGTCAAATTCTTACTAAGTTGCCTTTCGAGATGAGGACTGCCACGTTTTAAACTTTGTCGAAAGCATTGTTTGTGAGTGTTGCGAGAGGCAGTGGAAATAATTCTATTGCTAAAATATTTAAAGAGGTAAGTACTTACTTAAGCAATTGGGGAAATCAGTTTCAATAATTATTTTACTGTTTCAACTTGTAGGAGACATGATTACAATAATAATTGTAATTATAAAAAGTTGGTGAATAAGAATATTGCAGGATACGGATATATATGCAAGTAAAATAATATCTATTAATAATATTGCAATAACAAGGTCCCAAACAAATTAATATTTGATACACTCTCACCTCTCAAATGTTTTGAGTGAAATATAAATTCGAAATCATTTATTCCAACTTAACCATACATAGGTATTTTTGAAACGTCAAATTAGAATAGTAGTCTGTCAGCATGTTCGTCAGCGAAGCTAGGTGCTCTCTGCTTGAAATTCTTCAGTCCAACTAAATTATATTGTTAAAGGACAGTTTATTAATTTATTTGGTTTAATTGCATTAAGCAACTAGCTGAACCGACGACGAACTGAGACTGACGGACTATTATTCTAATTTGACGTTTCAAAAGTACCTAGGTACCTGTAGAGGGTTTATTTGGTATAATTTTTTTTTCAATTTGACTTTTGATTTACTCTCCCAAAACTGTTGCTATAAGAACTGGGAAATGAGATTACTGACCGGAGCGTACACCAGCATTATCTATTACTGATGTCACCTTGGTTAAGAAATTACAAAATGAACATATGTGTTTGAACCTTCATTATTACCTTCATAAAGATTTTCATTAATGATCACAAGATCAAAAGGCAGAGATATATGTAATTATATAGTATCTATTTCTGAGTTGGTGTTATGCTTTTTAAACGTTTACAATGTACTTATTTTTATTTTTAAGTTCGTGTGCTATTGTGTCAATGTCTGTTTATTAGTTCTAATAGAGAATTAAAATGTTATGTTTATTAACTTTTATGTCTGAATGGTAACTATTTAAACAAAGGTTTTCTAAACATAGGAGTTCGACTGCAGTACGATACGGGATACAAGAGTACGTGTGCGTTATAAATAACAGATATATGTAAACATTCCTCATACATACACGATAAACTACAGCTGCGCATAAAATACTTGAGGTGGACGTAAACTCTTAAAGTTTTACGGAGCATCGTCACGTCCGCTTGCGAACGCAGCCAAACATCGTCTGAACGCAACAAAAACACGTGGGTAACTTCGCTCCGAGGGGCGGAGCTTACACATACAGCCAGCCAATCAACAAGTCTGATTCATCGTTGCTCTCGCTTTGATATCATACTGTCTCCTTCCAATTCGTAGATTACCGTAGTCGATCCTTCATACTGAAGTATGATTTTTTTATAATCATTTTAAAGTTGGCAAATATGGTGGAGTCCGCAGTTTGTGTGCGAATGTTGCCAAATTGTATGTAAGTGTGTTTGTGTTACGGTTTCGAGGTTCTTATGAGATAAACTTTTATTAAATGTTCTTGTTTTATAGAGATACTCATATTATTTGGCTTTTGTTTGGAGAATTCGTTCTGTTTCATTTTTCATGTTCTTTAATTGACTATTATTTCTTTAAATTGACTATTGTTAAATGTTAAACGGTTTGATGTTCAGGTTCTAGAGAGTTGTAACTTTTTATTTTCAATTTCACTAAGTTTATTAATTTTCACGAACATAAACACTGAGTAATGAGTATTTTATTAAAATCCAATGAACAGGAAGTTTGATGGCTATAGATAGCTATACTTATCTATCTACTTACTTTACGTTCCAGTTCCCGATAATTACCTAACTAGTCATAAATATTATGTTAACAACTTTCTACATCAGTCAATCTGTATTAGAATCGCAATAAATCAAACGTTAATTAGGTAATTATTTAGCACTACATACAGAGACGTTTATAAATATGACTGTAACCTATTAATAGGTATAACTGTAACCAGTTTTTATATTAATGAAAATAAATTAACATCGATCTGTAACGGAATTCGCAATAGAATGCTTGTTAAGCAAAACAATAATCCGTAAGTGATCAAACCTTTATCTTATTTTTTTTTGTTCAGTGGAATTCCAAATTTAAATTTAATTAACACGTTAAGCGCCATGGGGGTCACCGGTGACCTCCGTTAGCGGAGGATTCGCCTTCAACATTTTAGTTAGCAACACTTTCGTGTGTATCGCCGTGTGAGTGAGGTTACCGGAGGCCCAATCCTTCTCCCCTATCCTTAATCCTCAAATCACCCTATCCTTAAATCCTTAATAACCAACAAGAGGTCGACAACGCACTCGTAGTAACTCCTTTGGCATAACGAGTGTCCATGGGCGGCGCTGATTGATTACCACCAGGCTATCAGAATGCTAGGTGGCCGACTTATCAAATAAAAAAAATTCTTGCTGAAAATAAGAGCATCCATTTTCTCTCCACTTAACAAAGTTGATGCTAGACGCTGCTTTCGATTTTGGAATGCATTTTAAAATACTTATCAAAGTTATCAAAGACAAACTTAAAGAGAAAACTATGTAGTCTTTTGTGATATTAACAATTAGATAGGTATTTGTTATATGTTCTTTTCATTAAATATATAGGTTTTATAAGAAAATAAAATGTATGTTTTACCCCAATGTAATAAACAAAAAAAAAATGATATTCAATCAGAAAGTGAGAAGAACTTGATTAGTACTCTCTCTCTTGATTAGTTTGTGAATGAATGAATATATTTTGTAGGTAACAGTAAATATTTTATATTCATTCATCCAAAATGTTAAAAGGAAATAACACGTTAATACTAAAACGTTTATACCACCAACTTCCTACTGATTAACATAAAATCTAATTAAAGAAATATATTAACTAATTGATGACATAAAAATTAACCTTAATCTAAATCGAACATTAGTTACGGTGCTGTAAATATTTTCCATCATAAATATCGGACCAATTTATATTTCAACTCCATAAATACTTTTATTATACTGAACGCGGTGTAATTTCAACTTTAACTGTGAGGGTTTAAAGTATATTGTAGGTTGTAGGGATGTAGTGT
The DNA here is from genome assembly GCA_902829305.4 of Spodoptera exigua. Taxonomy (NCBI): domain Eukaryota; kingdom Metazoa; phylum Arthropoda; class Insecta; order Lepidoptera; family Noctuidae; genus Spodoptera; species Spodoptera exigua. Next base: position 4,268,475 of record LR824613.2, on the reverse strand, counting down.
GAGGTGTGTAGTAGGCAGATGATAAAAGGCCGACAAAGCAAAGGTGTCGGCTAATTGATGCGGTGGGAAGGAAACAGGGACGCGGCGGGAATACGCGGTCGCACTCCCAGCGGGCAGCGGCAGCGGCAGCGGCTTCCAGGAGCGCAGAGTGGGAGCGGGGAGCGGAATAGCAATGTGGTGCACGTGAAAAATGTTTTTGAATACTTAAAATCGAAAATTTTCTATGAATTGTTCAGGAGCTAGCATGTAGTGTGAAAAGTCGATATAATTTATTTTTGACTGAGTGAAGTAGGTACCCAAATTGTAATAACACACTGATATTAATAGGAAAACCACACCGTAATATTAGTGGTTAATTCGTAGAAAGCGAAAATTTAAAGTTTATTGTTGCTAGCTATTTATTTATTTAAAGTCAAAGTCAAAAATCATTTATTCCAATTAGACCTTCACAGGCACTTTATATAGTGTCAGTCTGTCGGTCAGTCCTCTTAGTGAAGCTATTTGCTCGTTCCAAAGTGTAGATTCCGATGGAGAAGAACGCAAGAAACTCCACAAAGAGCAAAACTTTCTATTCTACAATACCTTAGCAGTCATAATAATTACAAACAGTAGATACATATGTTGTTATACAAGGTCATACGTTGATCACATACCTAACCTAATATATCGACTCAAAATAATAGAGGGATTCTATTATATTATCCTCCTGTATGTTATAGTATAGTTTAAAGATGAACTTAATATATTACATAATAGAGACTAACTGATTAACTAAGTAACACTATATCAACGATATGACCAGTCTATAATTAGATAGATAAGTTTCTCGCTGTCATTGGCACCCTGTCCTCAAATCCTGTATTGTATGACATCCGGTGTGGACAATACCGCGGGCCGCCATTGTATGCTCACATATACTGGTCCATTGCCCACTGCCCAGCATCCTTGTTGGCCAACACACGGAGATATTAATCTCATTGTGACGGTTAAGGTTTATAACTCGCTATTTTCATATCGAGGGCGAGATGTGTTATGATACAAGCGATTAGCTGCTGTATTCATGACCTCTGAAGTTAGTTTTTTAAACTGGTTCTTGTGATATTGTGTGTAAGAGCAAAAAAATGTTTGTAATGATAATAAATGCCTATTAATTGTAGGACTTATCACAGTTTGCAATGCCTGAAATACCGCCAAGCATGGCTTATCAATTAAATACTAGTAGGTAATACTTTATTTGTATACTTAGCAAACATACCTATTAATATTTTTGTCTTCGACTACCTGTCCTCATAAATTCGATCTCAGAAGTTTGATGAATTAAATCAGTATTGACTTTACTAAATTATTGGAAATAAAATCTATAAACAATATTTTGTTCAGGAAAATGAAAAAAAAATCTATACATGAAAAATATTGCAGTCAAAATATATGATTTTTATATTAAACAATTTAAAAACCGAACATTTGATTAAGATTCTGTGCTTGCTTATTCATTAGTCTTTTTAAGAAACAGCCTGTAAGACTCAGCAGAGGCCAATTTAAAAAGGAATCATTATGATAATGATCTGATGTTAAAAAGTTTAACCAATTATTTATTCTTAATGTTATAACCAATTATTTAACATTCGACTGTCTTCAACAAAAATTCAAAATATACCAAAAACTTTTCGTAGGTCACAATTTTATGTCGAATTGAACGATAAGAATTTAGAAAATGATTAGTTAAAAAAAACTAACCCACATCCTGTGAGCTGCGCCTGCGCCGGGCTGCGCAGGATGCGTAAGCGATTCCGATTTCATATTACTAGTTAAAAAACCGTTTATTGTTCCGCCATCTTTATTGAGACCCCCATTATTGGGGGATTTAAAAAACGAATTATAAAACTAAAAGTGTGGCTTTGTGATGTGTATTTGATTGTCTGTTTGTATGTGTGTGTGCGTCAGTGTGTGGGTCATTGTTGTTTGATATGATCGGTTATTTTAAAACGTAATTGTAGATAATTGCATTATTTAGGGGACATTTTTTGTGGTTTTTCAATTGTTGCTCAAATTTGTTTTATTGTGTAAGAGCTGTAAAGAATAAAGTAAATACACAATTAAATTGGAAATAAGATATATTTAATGCAATAATTGATATTTGATATATTTGAGATTCTAAAAAACATTTTAGTAAAAAATACTTTGATTTGATTTTAAGACATTAAAACTTTTAACTTATCATTTTTCCATTTGTAAAATTTAAAAGAAATTATAATAGTATTCTCTTGCTAAATGTAATAGTAATTAGGACCAAATCTGAAAAAAACACCAGTTCATCGTCAGTTTTCTCACAAGTCTATTGAGAAAGCTATCTCGAGTGTATAATAAGCGAGGCGACAAGCAATTAATCAAGTGGAATATATCTGCGGAGCTGCGCGACTTGCACTCACTGCCGTCCCTCAGCAGATGTCTCTAATTCTATGGGTGTTTTATTTCTTACAAATCGAGTGCCGTGTCAATTAATATAATATTTGTCACATAAATAACCGGAGATCCTTCCGCTATTATCCGAACGCATAAACTCTGCCATTCCAGCTTATTATTCGTAGCACAATAGTTTTTAGCGGGCGCGGGGCGCGGGGCGACGCGGAGGGGGGGCGGCCCGCAAAAACTGCACCCGACTTAATTATAAAGAGACAAGAAGCGCCATTAAATAGCGATTCGTTAAATCTACGCTCTCGTGTTAACACCACACGTGCTCCATCCCGCTCACTCGTATAGCGATCAGAGCGGGACGCACGTAGGTTTGGGGCGACAGCTTGGTTTAGGGGCGGCGTCCGCGATATAAGGTTTAGATTGACTGGGCGGCGTTCTCTATTCACGTTTTTTTCTGTTTGCGAGCAAAAGCGTCGGTGAGAGCTTTTCATTTGGTGTCGGGTCGCGCGAGCGGGCGCACGCATTGCTCTCTGGAGTGCAATGACCGAGTGACGTCCATCGGACTTGTGGTGTATATTGTATATGCAGTGAACTGTACCAAGATGTCGGAGTTGCGTGGTTCGCCGCCCTTGTCCCGTGGGCTCGAGAATGGTTTCGGGGCTCCGCTAGCGGCGCTGAGCTCGCTGGCCGAGGCGCCTCCTCCGGCGCCGAACCCTCACGGCATCGACCACATCTTGTCGCGGCCGACGGTGGGCAGCAACGTGGGCGCCGGGTTGCTGGCGCCGCGGCTGTCGCTGGCGGCGGCGGCGGCCGGCATGGCGCACTACTTGCAGCACAAGCCGCTGTACTGGCCTGGCTTCCAGGGCCTCGTCTCCAACCCCATGGCGTGGCGAGAGCGCCTGCAGTCGAGTGAGTAAATCAACACTTTGTTCCTTACATCTTAGAGACCGATCTAGTTGGAACCTTTGTTCTCCACGAAACAAAACATTTTGGGAACTTGGCTGTTGGCTGATTGTCTTTCAAAGAAACTTTTATGACATAAAACCACATCTCATGTTTAGTAAAATATGACTGTAATATTAATCGGCTGTAACAACGATCTACAGGTGGAACAAAGAAATTTTAAATCACGGACGTCGGTAATTTGATGTAACTATGGATTAAATAACTATGTATTTAAATACAAAATCATCAATATTCATGAAGTTTACAAAAACCTATTAAATAGGTAGTGAACATTATTGTATGGTTCATTAAATTGTTTTTATGTTATTTGTACACAAATAACTAAAGAAGTCAATAGTCGTATAAAAGACATCAACGCGTCGCGCTTGATTACGATGTAATGTGTGCCACTAATGACTAAAGGATTAGGCAGTTTTTTTTATAATTAGCTTAAATTTTAATAAGTATGTAATATCGAATAAATTATAAACGAGTAAGTTAGATTTTATTTAAATACCGTCAGCAATAAATGTGCCTCTTGCAATACGACAGCTATTATTTTATAGAATAAACGTGTATTTTATACGGACGGTCAATAAAATCTTATAAAGAAGATTTAGAACATTGGCAATAGATTGATGTCAATTTATTATTAATATTGTATTTAATTTGCATTTATAAGACAAACACTAGGTATTATTTGACTACATCTATTGGCTTATAGGTATATAGCTTTACGATGGTTGAGCAGATTGTTAAAATATTTGCAATATGTAAGTTATACATATTAAAGTATCACAATTTCTTATTACTACAATTTTATTAGATTCCCACTATACTTATACACCTCATAACAAACTTAAAATCATAGAAACCAAATCTTAGCTCATAACAATAGTAATACAAACCACAACATAACCGGAAGGACGTCACGAAGGCTCCGTTAGTTCCGAGTTCCGGTGGCCGTCGGGCTTGTACCGTCGGCCCTCAGCGGACGTTTATAGCCCTAGGGCCGTTTGTGGCCGTTTCTCCGACATTAAGGCTTTGTTCACGTACGTCTGAACAGCGCCTGAAATAATTCACTCGATTGTTACTGAAGATATAGTCGAGGGAGGCTTGTGATTTTTGTTACGAGCGCATAAAATGGAAATTTGAATATTTTGGGGCTTTGTTCTCGTTTATTGAATTTTGTGTCTATTGTTTTTATTAGAATATTATTAGAAATATGTATTCACGTTTCCATTGTAAATTTTCTGTCAAAGAAAGGCACAGATATATTACAGCGTTGAGTAATTAATTACAACAGATTCTTAATAATAATTGAAAATAGTAGACGTTTGTTCAGTTAATTTACGTGATTTAGTCGTCATCTTATATATAAAAATGAAATGCTGTTCGTTAGTCTCGCTAAAACTCGAGAAAGGCTGGACCGACATGGCTTATTGTGGTCTTGAAATATTCTTGGATATACCGGGAAGGTTTAAAAGAAGAAAAAAAAAACAAAAAAGAAAAAAAATAGTTGCTATATTTGAGGCAGTACAAAGTTTGCCGAGTCAGCTAGTTTTCAATAAATAGAATTTAATAAATCTAAAAGTAAATTTATTAATAATTGTCACTTATTTATGTAGTAATTAATCCTTTTGAAATTTTTAGACATATATCTGGCAGTATATATACTATATCTGGCAGTATGTACATATGTACAAAGATGTAAGCTAGTTCCGGCAATAGATATAAATATCTAACATAATTATGTGCTGCTAACTATCAACAATTTTAAACGAAAAAATCATATTTATTATAAAAATTAAAAAAAAACATATTTGTTGCATCTCTAAATAGCAATTTCATTGGAACTAAATACAAAGAAGCTTTTTGTTAGCGGTTTAACTAGTAGTCAATGCATAATAGCCTATGTATTTTATTTTACAGTGTCTCTGTGCCAAGTTTCGTTCAGTGGTTTTTAAGTACAATTGTTACAAACATCAAAACTGAAGAAATTTACGCGTTTATTATAATAGTAACACGCGTAAGGATATCTTTTGCATAGTTACCTAAATGAGCGTTGTCTTTTCTAAAAAAGCGAAAAACTTGATCAGATTAAAATATTTAAATGTTTTAATAAACGGTGTTCCAACAAATACAAAATCAGATCTATTAGTACCTACTTACTTATGTATCTTACATACATAAAACATAAATCCGCACTATACAAACAACAAAACATTATTTATTGAAAACAAACAAATCTTAATATCCAATAATAAATTGAGTTTTTCGAATTTAAATTACATAAAGTTCCACAAAGTATCGATCGGCTGTTACAACAAATATTATATCGACAGTCATTTGTTCTTCGGTATTAATAAATGCGCGTGCGCCGCGTACCGATTGATTCTTGTACGACATAATACTCATTGATCGCGCTACATTGGATGTTTTTCAATAAACAATTTTATTAAGTGTCTTGTATGTTGGTAATGTATTGTATCTCTATTTTGTCTTAATGTATATTTTTCATTACTGATATTAATAATAGATGGACAACTAAAGGGCAAAAGTGCATTTTCTTTTATTATTATGCGGCGTTTTGTCATTGATTCTTGATAACTTTAATCAACCACATGTACGAAATAGATGGTCTACGTCCATTAATATTATCAGATAATCATTATTCTAAACATCCTAACTAAATATTGTATACTAATATTAATACTAAATATATATTTATCAAAATCGATCTAAAAATATATCTCAATAATGAAATATATAAAGGCTTTGTCACATAAATAGGAGTTAATCGTCGGTGAATTTCGTCTATTCTATCGACTTTAATACAGAGATTATTGAACTGTATGCCGAATTTAAAATATTTTGTAAATTATTTCGCAGGAAATATGTCAATTTGTCACATAAATGTGAGTATAAAAGAGATCAGTTTGGTGTGGCAGGAGTTTGTGAGTTATTGTCGATGTGTGGGTGTGGTATCGAGTCGGTCATCATCAATGGACTGGTGATTGGTTTAGGGAAATATCTTGTCATCAGTTTTTTTATCAAAGATTGTACGCCGACTATGTTGTTATTTAAAGATATTTTTTTTGTAGCTGTAGAATTATTTTTTGTTAGCAATTAAATATTAATTATTGTTGAATGTAGGTACCGAAAAATAAGCCAAATAATTTAATTTTAGTCTTTAAAAATAGAAAATATATGTAACCGTGGCTTCGCCAATGAAGTTAGGTAGCCTTATTGTTTGCAAAGTATGCAGTAAAGAGTTAAGCGGAACCGAAAAAGCATGAAAATCCATCAACACGCTTTTAAAACTTTTTATTTGATACCTAATAATTTGTAGGACGTTAATTGGCACATTAGCGGGAACAGCGGCTAGGCAACTGGCTGCTAAGTACTGTGTCACGGGTTCAATTCTCACTCGGAACAACTCCTTGTGTGATCCACAGATAGTTGTTAAAGAACTAGGTGTACTGTGTATGTTTGTAAACACACTACAACAAAAAAATCTAGTGAAGATCAATTTTCTAAAATATATTTAAACCTTATTTAAAAAAGGAAGGTTGTGCTTACATGAAATCCAAATAAAAAGTTTATTGTATCTACAAAATTAACTTCATACTTGTAACAAACCCATAATTGATCGTAACCAACCAAAAGCAGGTTGTTGAACACATTGGAAGCCGGCACGAGACGGCAATATCATAAAATAAAACAAGAGAGCGTCGCTACACAAGTACACGTCAGCATCACTCCTCCTCAATGAGGGGAACAACTGTTCTTACACGAAACAAGCTGTTTCATTAACAGATCCAAGTTTCCGTATCAATAACCTTATGTACATATCTATCCGATACAAACCCAGAACCACATCTGGTATGAGAGATTTGAATATCGATGGAGTTTGAATTACACTTTTTAATACGAAAACTGATACAATATTATTTCTTTATATACGGATATCCCGGTCCGAAATGTCATCAAATCAAATAATTTATTAATTTGCAAACATTGGTATGTATATAGTACATAGGTGTAGTTTACATAATAAAGTTCTCCATATTTTACCGTCACATTGGCATGCAAATTTTTGTTTTACATTACAAAATAATACATTAGTGAATATAAGACATGTAACATTAATTTGTTATACGGTTTTTAAATAAAATGTTAATCGGAATTATTATGAATTAAGAAAAGTTAAAGTCAATTAGGGTCAGTCATATCCATAGTATTATTGTTTATTAATTGTTATAAGTCGTGCGGTTGATCCTTGTATCGCCGTCAATCGATACTGCGCCCGAGTGTGCGATGATGCGCCGCTAATCTCTGCACTCGAGATAGCCGCGTGTCGGTTGTTTGTTGTTGTTGCAATTGTGTAATGACGACTTGTTAAATAAGAATGTTCATAATCTGTGTATTATTGAACATTAAAGAATAATACACAATTTTATGAGTTTAAAATTTAAAAAAGATTTTTTTTTTGATTTGTGATTTGCACTTTCTGACTGAATTGACGTGTAGACAAGTTGCTCAAAATACATACATGCGTTGTAATTATATAAATTTGATAACTGTTCGACTTACCCTTATTATTTGAATCATTTAGTCAATAAACAGGAAAATAATTCGACGAATAATAATATTACAGAGAAGTACAGTCAGACCCAAAAAGTTATCGCAACATTTGACAAGTTGATTACAGTTGCGCCATAAAAGTAATTCGTGGGATCACTATAACCTCAATCAATTATATTATTATTGATAAACTCGCAAAGTTTCCTAAGCCTTCATATCAGTTTTATTAAAAAAACACAAAATATAATAACATTTGATGTCACTGCGTCACGGATCGCAACAGATTTTAATAAAAAGCCAACATATCGAGTTAGATAGTCACGGCGAAGAGCTTATTAAATGACACGTGATAACATAATGCTGCTATCAGTTGATAAGTGATCAAGTAATAATGTGTAATGTCAAGTATTTCACGTTTGACACGACGCAATTACTTTGTCAGCGTCGCCTCCTATCGCGGCTTATAATATCGACTGCACACATTGCAAACACATACGAACAATATAATTAAATTGTCCGTCATAACGTTTATCTACTAACAATATTACATGCGATGTTATTTCGATGTTATTAAAACTGAGTGCCATATTTTGGGGGTGACTGTACTCGAGTGCGCTGCTACTGTATGTGACGACGAGTTTTGGCTCCAAATCAAAGTTATTGTGATGTGACGAGCTCTTGAATGTATTTATTTACAATGTATTTTATGTTGATTCACCGAAAAATAAAATCGATAGAAATAATTGAATGTATTTTACACAAAATTTCTAGATTTATCTAGAAATCTGGAGTTCTAGATTTATCATTTCAAAGAATGCTCTGCTCTTTTTCAGTATCAGAAATTAGCAATGAAGTACTCTGTCGTGTAAGCATAAATAGATAATTTGTCGCACTTTGTCTAGATTCAACAATGACTTTATACTGGTAACTTTCAAAGTCACATGCGTTATTAGCAACGATCCAATAGCCAACAATATTAGTCTATTGAGAGTAATGCTAAAGTAGCAACAACTTTGAATAAACGACGCAATGCCCAAAACGCAAAATTTAAAACAACTTGCCCAATTACGTGCACAAACAGAGGCACTACACAAAACATTAAGAGATTATTATTAGAATCCCAAAAACATTTGGGAAATTATTAATTAGTTAGGGCGTGCGCGGCGCGTTAGGCTGCGGTCACACTGGCCGCGCACGAATGAAGTGCCACACATTTTTTTAATTACAGTGTGTCTCCACCCCCGCCTCGGTCCACCCCCGAGGGGGCTCGAGCCCCCCGGGCCAGCATATGTCGCCCGGAATTAAAATTCACGTTTCGTGATGCAACATTCAATTGTGTCCGGTCATTCGATAGTGGGACGGTTAAATGAAGTGTTTTTGGCAAAAAGTATGTTTTTGTTAGTAGTTGGTGGGTGAAGTATGGTAATTGTAGCCGTCGCTCGGTCGCAGGAATACCGCAAATTGGTTCGTTTTATTAGGTTTTGTTGCAACTGTTTTATGTGCTCGCGTCCATGCACCGCGCTGCGCCGGAAACTTTGTCCGTGTTACTGTATGTTATAGTCAACAGGACACAAAACTAAGTATAAATATGACTCAGCAGATACAATAGATATTGTTACACTAAATCATACGGCTTTGAATAAAGTCTTATCATTCATAACCATTGGTCGGGCCAGCAGTCAAACATCAGTTACTATTTCTGTACTGAAACTGAATTATTATTTCATAATTATATACCAAACAACTGTGCTGACTCACACACAAGTTTTCAAGGATTAACATAATTATTATGGTATTTGCAACATCGTAAAAAGTTGGCTCTTGTTTGTTATTATAGCCAGAGATAAAAGAGATACACTGTGAAAGTTGTTTCCTAAAAGGTACATCAAAAGTGTAAATCATCCCAATTACCGAAATGCTTATAGAAATGTCGCCATCATTAAAAGAAAAAAACATCAAATGTCGTAACAATGAAAAGTTATTTGATATTTACCTTCATATTATGTAAAAAGTATCAACAAAACTCTGGTTGTCTCTATTATTTCCAATATTCCGTATTCTCTTCACACACCAGAACATAATTCAGAACGAAAATACAACTAATATTGTATTCAAACATTGTTTAAAAATCATTGCTCAATTATTTCTTCTAAACTGATAATTGTTTTCATAGCCCTCTGAAAGTGGTCATGAAAGTGGCACAACGGGGCACAATTACACGTCGGACGTAAAGGCACAATCTCTGCCGAGCTGGGCCCCGCGCCCCGCGACTCGGGCCCCTGGGCCCCTCGCCCGGCCTAATGAAATTAAATTAAGAAATAACATAATTCCGCCCGCCGCCGCCCGCTCACCGCACATTTTCGCGTACACCCCTAGCGGTAGGGCTGTCGACGGTTTCATATTTGGATGCTGAACTTAACTGGTGCTTCTATTGAGCATATTATTTCAAAGAATAATATCTCATATTTTCATTAGGTTTATTTAAGAACTTTATACATTTTTTTTTCTATCAATCGTTGAAATAGTAAGTAGTAAGAGTATCTTATTTCCATAGTCTCGTCCACTACGCGTGCAGCCCTAGTGGTCTCTGGTTAGAGGAGGGAGCCCCCCCCCCCTCGGTCTCCATCTTTGTTTTTCGCGATGAAGTGACGGTTATTATAGGGCTGTGTCGATGTATTATGTTGTTTTCTTTGTTAAATAATAGACGGCCATAGTTTTTCAGTTAGGAAAATTAATTTATGTGTTTTTATAATACGTGGTGAGTTTGTGGTACTCTTGTGTGTTTCTTATTATTTGTGATGAAGAGACGGATAGCTGGTTTATGATTGGTTGTGTCATTATTTCAGTAAAGTAATGTAAATTCCAATGTTTAAATATCACCATGACTCATTGCCAAATAAACAGGAATTGCATAAATAATTGATTGATCTGATATCCGTATATCATGTCACATATAGATAGTAGTTGTATAAGATAATTCAACATACATCTAGAGCACTCGTTACATATGATATAGCGAGTAAATCCCTAGAAAAGTTGTCAAGTAACAACAATACACAGAACAATAACATAAGAGTACATGGCTCGAAGATAAAACGCCTCTTAATACACCCATATTGTTATATGAGACGGTCGCCGCCCGCAAGTTGTCCGGCGCCCGGCGCTCGTGCCCGGCCGGACAAAAACCGGACAGTTATCAAAGTGATATCAGCGAGGATGGCGGGTGGCCGACACAAAAACTGCACTTATGACGGGATAACGATCCATGTAAACAGGAATAGTTTCACTTTATACGTTACTTTGTGAAGATTTTCAAATTGCGTTGTGTTATCTTTGATAACAATAGAACAATCTTAACCAGAAATTTCAAATGAAAATTCGTTAATAGGTATATGAATAACATTAAATTATCACAAAGTACATTGAAAAAAGGTCCCGTCAGTAAAGTAACATATGTATGTGAGGCCAATATAGTTCACATCAGTATCTGTAGTAACAAGTTCGAGATAATACAATCAACAATACATGTCGTGATACCGAAAATATAAAAAAAGAAATAAACCGCGTAGCATTTTAATAATGTGCTACGAAGCTTTGATGCGCCGCTACGAGATATGCTACGAACAAATGTCGCAGCTACGGCGTAGCGATAAGGGTGACTGCACGATCGCTACACATTCTTGGGAAAAGAATATTTTGGATAATTTTTTTATATGGTTTTAATGTTATAAAAAACTTTAAATAATGAAAATTGTATAAGGAATGTTTTTATCATTGTGTGTGTTTGTTATGTTAATCAAACGGGAAAAATAGGTTTTAAATTTTTGTGCACCTTCAAGTACCTGAGCAACAGTCCACGTAATCACTAAAACTCGAACACCATAGAAGTTATCTTTCAAGTTACTTATCACCGAAATAGTTTATCAGTCGCGATTGTGTGCCCGTCCTAGCGTTATCTGTCGCGCAGGTGTGTTGCGTGTCGCCGACACACGGCGCGCGGCGCGACGCGACATATCGCTTTATTACAAGCGATCGCTTGTACGACACGCGTATTGCCTGTCGCACGATTATGGCCCTCCTTATGAAAACGCGTGCCATGAATACCGAGCTTCAGGAATAAGGAAGCGATGACGTCGACTGCTCGCTTTTATTATCATTGTACGGACAAATGAAACTGAGTGTTTCACTTTTATGTTTTCAGATGGTTTCAACGGTTTTTCGGGATTCTTCTTGTATATTACATGAGAGGTTGAAAGTTGCAATGTTATGCCTGTTTATATGAGTTACTTGTATTTGACGCGTGTTTGTATTTGTGAAATATTATGTAAGGAAAGATAATATTCAAATAACTTTCTTTGTTTAAGATGATGCAGTGTCCAATATTTCGTTATTTTTATAAAATATTAAAATACATTTTCCTTGCTTATAGCTTAACAAAGTTATGTTATCCCTAAAGTACTAGAATTCACAACAAGTTTAAAACAAAAAGCACAAATAAACAGCCACCAATTTGAAGTTTGTTTTGCATTGAGTTGTTGAAGTAGAGCGTGACGCCGCCACCGCCAGTCTCCAAAGAGTTGTAAAGCCTCCTTCCTGCAAACTCGACGCGTTAACTGCTCGCAATCAAAGCCTGCGGTTATCTTATAAACGGAGACAACTGAAGAACGCTAACTGTGACAAACATTAAGTGTAAACTACCCTCAGGAAAGTCCCCGACAACGTTACAATTAAAACCTTTTGAGGGCACCCTGTATCACCCCCTCGTAGCTACAGGGTGCGGTAAGAGTGGGGGTGGTACAGGGGGCGCGACTTATTTGTAGATGATAGAGCACAGATTTTGTGTGTTTGTCTGTTGTTTGTATTAATTGTGTTGTGTTTGTATGTCACACACGTGTGTTGTATGCATATGTGTGTTTCAGAAGATTAACGTAACAAGTAGACACTGAATCTGAGTTTATAGGTATATTGTTAAGAAGTGGTTGTTCAGTCGTAAACGTTATATTGCACAAGAATCAAATAATTTTCCTCACTATATATAAAATGGCCGCCGCAGCCACACGCAGTACCTACTAAACAAGATCACACAAAAGATATGAGTACAAACGTATATACTGGGCACATATTTGTTCGAGGCGCCACAAAAGGCTCGCCCCAAAGAAGGCTCATGATCCGCGCACGTTAACAGGGGCAGGCGTCCCCGGGGCTCCGCGGGGGCTCCACTGCTCGTTAGCCCTCCAATTGAGACGCCCTCGACTGCCCGCCGGAATACCAACATGTGGCCCTTTATGTACGCGCCGCGTTTTTGTTTCGTTTTAATTCCCTTATCAATATCGAGGTGAATGACAACAACTGACTTGTTTTGTTGATTTCATATACATATATTATCAAAGAGGCAGAACTTTTTGATTTGATAAGTTGAGGTAAAATTTGGTCATTGTCTCGGAGTCAGCCACAAATCATTACTTTATCATTGACCATGCAAAGATTTGATTTCTTCCCCTCGCACGTTCAAGTTACAATACATGCTAAAAAGCATAATAATATATCTAGTATATTCTATACTGTTCATTCACTTGCTCATCGTAAAACAAGACAGTTTCGTATTTACCTCTGAAAGGCTTTCAATGCACACCCCTGGTGGGTGGTCCCACGCGAAGGGGTTGCGGTCGCCCCCTCGGCGGGTCCCTCCCGGCACGGATTTGTACGTAATTGTGTATTTCATATAATTGTTTCACATCGCTTCACGGCTCGTGAACGAAGATGTTGGTGTTCACTCGCAGCCTGCAGCTGAATGCAAATGCGTGGCTCCAATGTTACTTTGCTTTTAATTTGGTTGGTTGATGTGGGATAATATTATAACATTCATATTTATACTTTTCTAATTTGAGTAATATAATTTCTAATATGATTTATCGTGCTAGACATTATTGAGTATTAAGAGTAGTCTATAACTTAAGCAGAATATCAAACAGCAACGCGTCAAAGAACTATTTGACACTTTGAACTAGATTTTGAACAATTGTGATTTGTGAAGTTGGCAGCCGCACAGCGGTATTCAAATACAAACGCCACATGTCGAGAAAAACATTTGGAAATCAAAAATATATGTAGTTGAGATAGTGCAAGTTATTCAAAAAGTCCGGTCAGCGCGCGATATTAACAAAGTGTGCCTGCATAATGCATGGCTCGCAATATGGCGACTCACAGTGACGTCACCGATATTGCTTCCAACTTTGCTGCAGTTTTGTTGACGCTGTGTCTATGTGTAAATATCATATATCTGATGTAGGCAGGCGGCGTAGGGTTCCAGCTATGTGGAATCATCATCGTAAGCGAACAAAGGCGTCATTAATTAACATTGACTGCACGGTTGGCGCGGTGGCTGGGCATCTGGCTGCTGCGCAACGTGTCGCAGGTTAGATACTCGTATATGGTTTCCTTACAATGCTCAGTAAATAACCTTTTTTTATGTGTCATTGTAAAATCAGGCTTCGCTATAAACTTTTAAGTTAAAACTGATAATTATAGAAACATGTCAAAAATCTATTTCTTTGTTTGATCTGGGTGTTAAATTGCATAATAATCGGTGACGAGTTGGCTAGTTAGTTAATCTTAACTAAACATCAGGGTCATGTGAAAACGTGGTAACAAACTCAAAAACAACATGATATGATGACGAGATTATCAAATAAAAATCTGTTACACATCCGCGCTGCATATCGGATGTCGGTACAGCCCAGAGATGTTAAATAGTTTGATCTTTGTGTTATGTAAGCATTCCACTATGTAGGGAACTAATTATGCGTCATTAACCCCCGCCCATCCAAAACCCGGCCTCAGCAACACGCTGTAACGTAACATAAGTGAATCAATTAACTACAAATACAGGCCATTGTACACCAAACACGGAATTAAATGAAGGCTGTAATGCCAGCCACATCCTTACAGCTAACACCCGAATTTATACGTTAAGTACTTGCAATAAAGTTTATATTGTAGTGCGATAAGTTGAATGTGTAAGGTAAATTGTTTTGGACTTTATTTCGTTAGTTGTAAGGTTGGTTTTGGTGTGTTTTGATAAGGTGTGGGTCAGCTATTGGGTGTGTAATGTGTTATTTGTCGGCTGTCCATTGTTCTCGTCCGTGGAGTGGACTGTCCGTGTGTCCGTATTATTGTAGTGCTAATGTTTGGACACATTGCTTTTAACGAGCTTTTCTTTCAGTTTGTGCCGCTTTTCCGGCCTATTGGAATCTATTGTGCTGGGTACACATTAGCGGAGGGGTCACTTATACAAACTATGTTTACACATGTCGTATAGGACCATGTACTTACTATGAGTATGTATGTACGTAGGTATCTACATGTGAGCACATAGAACTACCATTACACAATCTGTAGGCAGAAATTTTCGCTCACATCTACACATAAACTATAATTTATTGCAAAAATATCATTAATTTGCATGTGTTAACTAAAAATAGACACAGTAAGGTTATTTTTGAAATAACATTTACATTAGACAAACTTTCTTTTATAATTTAGGCATCAATGACATACGCTGAAGAAAAAGTGTACTCATACGTAATTACAAAATTATAAGTTTGAAATCGCCAATCAGTATTATTTGGCAAGTGATGGTTAATGCTCAACCTTCTCCGTATAAGAAGAAGCCTTTGCTCAGCAGTGGGCACTTATAGGCTACTGATGATAATCATGATGAAAATAATTGTTTACATTGGTGTACTCGATGTAAATTTCAGAAACGAATACTCTTTATTTATATATATTCAGAAGACACAAAGAGTGAATACTTTTGAAAAGTTCATCAAGGACTAGCAATTATGAATATTATGTTTTCATTTATTCAAAACATTAAATTAAAAGTCCTCGGTAACCTACGGTAGCGGACGGTTTGCCGTCAACAAGATTCCGGCAGGTAAAGGCTTAAAGATTCTCAAAACTATACAAGGGTAATTTCAACTTAATATTAATATGGTATTTCCAAAACGATACAACCTTTAAACATTCAAGAAACGAGCGTACTCTTTTTTCAAAGGCCGGCAACGCGCCTGTTATTCCTCTGGTGTTACAGGTGTCCATGTGCGGCGCTGATCACTTAACATCAGGTAAACCGTCTGATCGTTTGCCTTCTATACCATAAAAAAAGTTGAAAATGGTGTTTATTTCGTTACAAATGTAAAAGATAACTTCTCAAGTAAAATAACCGAGTTAATAATTCAGCACATGAACATAACAAGTTGCTATAACTCACAGTGTGCAGGACACAAGTAATACAATGTAAATAAATTAATATTTATATGTTATTACAATATGTCTGCTCGATATAATATATATCCTGGTTTAAGTAAACAATATACCTTGTAACACTATGTTATATATGATTAATGTGTTTAGGTAACTACACGAGTAAAGAATAAAATTAGACTATATTTAAATAAGTAGCCTTACTGTTTGTTCACTGTAACATTTATCTATGTGTGTGTGTGATATTTATAAAAAAAAAACATTTTTCTTATACAAAAATATTTTTGTTTATTCTCTGTTTCTTTTATATGTGTGACATTTTTTAAAATGTTTTTTATACATATAAGAAAAAAGGGCTTGATTTCAATGAACCAAATTGCAAAGATGTTTGCTTGTTCTTCCGAGAATGACAGAGCTGAAGGGACGGGATGGTTTGTAGTCAGTAAGAATCTGACCCTCATTCTCACATCACCTAGGGCAGGTAAAGTCATTTCATGGTTATTCCCCTCAAAAAAGTATGAAATTAAACACAAACCAAGGTGAAAGATATTTTTTCATTTTATCATTTAAAAATGTTACAATCGCGTTTTGGTAATAAAAAGACTAGAATGCAAAACATTTCCCGAGCAACCAAACAAATATTGGATATAATTTCATTTTTCCATTGGCAATAAATTCAATCTCTGGCCAGACTCGTTTTAATCCCGATATCGTTCAAAAACTAAACTGTACATAACAGTACATCAATATAAAAGGCACATAAAGCATAACCTCCCGCCCGCGCGACACATAACAGCGTAATGACAGAAGGTTCATCTTGAATCTTTCCGTGAAATTTTAATTCACACATGCAACACACTACCTACAATACCTACAAAAAACATCTAGGGTTTATCCGAAGTATGTTAGCCGCAGTATTTCGGTGCCATACTGTCTTAATATAATTTTATTTAAATATACTTTAGTTTATGTTCTATATATACAATATCTTGAATATACAATACAAACTATATATATTTACTTAATCTTCTACAGCTGAAGACTCTGATAGTTTGTATGTTTACTTGAACGCGCTTATCTTCAGAACTACTGGTTCGAATTGATTTTTTTTTGTGTTGCATATCAAAATTTGTCGAGTAAGGCCAGGTTATAAAACATCACGCCACAAACAATAAGAGTTGAGCAGTGGTGAAAACACGCAGACGTTGTAAATAAATACAGTTGTGAAGTATTCTAGTATATTAACCTATTGTTTTTTGATGTGGCTTCTAAAAACTAGTTGTACTAAAAGTTGAAAATTCCAACTTAACTCAATGGTGGTAGGCATCGTCTCGTAAGATTAACATTTTTGAATCACTTCTACACCCTAAACAGCAATTAGGATTTCACCAACGTTTAACATTATTACGAGAAGAACTAATGAAAACAGCCATTATATATATAATATAACTGTTTTCATTTATTGAAATATGAGCAGCTTTAAACTTCTGTAAATGTCCTCATGGTGACACAGTATCATCGAGAATAAAATTGTTTTGATGAAGCGAAGCCTGTCGCGTCACCGCCCCTCCGGGACCTAACGGGGGTAGAGGAGGGTTGGCTGAGCGAGGAAGGGGGGGGGAGGGGAAGACGAGTGGAAAAATGAAATGAAAATAATGATAAAAACGTCGACACGATGTCAAGGGACCGTCAGCCCTTCGAACGAGAAGGTAGATTGATTTTTGTTAACGTTTGTTGCTCAATGTTTTTTTGATTTATTTCCGTTTTGAAAACACGAGCTGTTCTTTTGTCAGAATATTGAAAATCTCTTTCCAATTGCTTCTATTGTGATCCACTCATTAAATCAATTAAGATCACCAGGATATTGATTACAAGTTAAA
Source organism: Spodoptera exigua (assembly GCA_902829305.4). Classification (NCBI taxonomy): domain Eukaryota; kingdom Metazoa; phylum Arthropoda; class Insecta; order Lepidoptera; family Noctuidae; genus Spodoptera; species Spodoptera exigua. Next base: position 4,250,383 of record LR824613.2, on the reverse strand, counting down.
AGTGACAACACTAGTATTTTGGTCCACAAGACTTATGTTCAGGGTTGCAAGGCAAGTGCAATAAGGTACCGTGGTCTCGGCCTGGCGTAGGACAAGGAACGGAGAGGTTTTTAGTCAGTAAGAGTTTGACAGTCCCTCTCTCCTCACCCTAGAGCGAGAGAAGCAATTCAACGATGTTGCCCGTTAACAAAAAATACTATATATTTTGAACATCATACTATAACAGAAGTCTTTGCTGTAGCCAATACATTTAGCAATTGCAATTTTTTATGATTGAGATGAACGTAATTAGCCGAGAATTACAAAATAAAATGATCTCTATGTCTTTTTATCACAGAACTTAATTTAACTTACAAAATTTATTTCAAATTTAGCTTGTTTCATAATATAAAGCGTTCAATCGCAATATGTAACCATTGTTACAGCAACATCGTGATGTAACTGATCACTGATACCGGTTGTTAATGAGTTCGCACAATGATGTATCATAAACTGCTACAACTCTCTGCTCGCCTGGTACCGCGCAATAAATATCACTTTATAACTGCATTGTTGCCAAAATCAGGCGTTTGATAATACTCGTTTAGTACGAAACAGATTATTAAACTTAATGAATGTAGGGATAATGGTCATTGTAGTGACTTAAGTAAGTTCACTTTTTTAGAACTAAAAGTAGTAAGATATATATTCAAATTTCATTAAAAAGTTTGACATTGGAGTAGTCCGACATGCTGGTGGTCTTACGTTAATAATTTCTGTTCTGAATCAACGCTTAACACGTTTAACGCCATGAACCAACATGTGGGCCACGTTAGTGGTGGGCTTGCCCTCAACAGTTGTATGTCGGCTGCCAACAACTTAACAGCCGATATCAATATTTATTGTTCATCTGTTTTTAATACAAATTCAACAGAGTTCCCAAAATAATTATACTAATCAACAAAGTGGAAATTACACATTAAAATCTTAACTATAAACATTGTCCAAATAGTTACCGCAAAGTGCAAATCTTACCCTATTTCTTTTTCAACTACAGATTTTGTTGCAGTGAGCAACGGCGCGCTGAGCGCGTGTTCTCAGGGCGGCATGGACAAGGACGGCAAGAAGAAGCACACCAGACCCACCTTCAGTGGACAGCAGATCTTCGCGTTGGAGAAGACCTTTGAGCAGACCAAGTACCTGGCCGGGCCGGAGCGGGCCAAGCTCGCGTACGCGCTCGGCATGACCGAGTCACAAGTCAAGGTCAGTCTACACAAATACATATCGCTTTTGGGTATTTGTAACTGTCAGTAAAACCCTCAATTTCTATGAAACATGCGCGTTTAATTGCCATAGATAGAAAGCAGAAAGCAGTATTAATACGTAAGAGTATTACTTGTCGGCTTCAATTGAAAGTCAATAGATGGGTCGTGATTGTATGAGTAGTGGAACAGTATAAATGAATATTGGGCTTAACACAATTAGCACAGTGCACGACGAGTAGGGTACAGGCAGCAGCACGCGGCACTCGCGCTAATCCGATTACACAGATTGAAAAGTCAATCACTTAGCGGAGCAAGCGGCGGCGGCGGCGCGCGGTCAAACGCGGCGCTCTATAACTGAGGATTAAACCACGCGACATGTGCACCGACACTTTGTTTTATTTTACACACCAATCTATTTAATATCGTGATTCACACTTTTACCAATCACTGCCATACGCTTCTAATGACTACATGTCTCTCTGTACATTCTATCTTTATTACATTTCTATAAGCTGCCTTGCGTTTTATACGTAATAAAATATTAATATTTATATTACATTCCGATTCCAAATACACAGACTTACACCGTTTAACTACTGGAGTTAAGTAAAACTATGTCCGTTAGCATGAGTCGTAAAACGCAACAATAACACGAGATCATCACGAACATTTTACGAGATATAAATTACCATCTTAAATGAAGCGCCTACTGCACACTGGAGTAAACACATCATGCAAAAGGATCTTTCAATTAAAGCAAACACATAAAATAGGCGTAAAAAGGCACAGTTATAGGGAACTAATTGTGGGGCGACGTCATGCCCGGGGCGGCGCCCCTCCGCACACAACTGCGGCGCTCTCCGCCCGCAAGCGGTCACGGTGCGATTCCGAGCGAAACTTTATTGAATGCTGGTGTTCGGTATTTGTTGTGTTACTGTATTGTACCTGTGATTTTATAAAAAGTACTAATATCCTTGATGTCTAATGACAGTTTCCTGCGTTAAAAATATTCCCGGTAAACAAACCTCTTCTGGTCTAAGATCAGGATCACATTCCGTTTCAATAAAAATATCCATAACTATGAAGTCTGATGATGTGCGCACTCCTCACAAAGGATGTAGCAGATCTTCCCTTCAGAGCAGAGTTTAATGCGAGGGGAATAATCATATTATACTAAGTGATACGCGCTATTAGGGGACTGTTAGGACGCGCGCACAGGGCGCGACACAAACTTCGCGAGATTTATTTTCACGACGTGATTTTGGTACGTAACTAACGCTTCAGTTCTAGATAATAAACTAGTTGTTTATGAAATATAAAATAAAGTATTATTTTGTGGTTTAAAACACTTATTTAAGTGTCTGTGTACGTCTGTAGGTTTAGGATATTCATATGAATTCAGTCAATATAAAAAAAAAAAAACAATGACTGTGCAAATCAAATAAAATTGTTACGCAAAATTTGAACGGTTACAACCAAACTATTACCGTCAAGTATGTAACAAAAGAGCATCACAATGTGCAGTGAGCCTAACGCAGGGCATCGTTGCAAGCAATAGTAAGAGTCGAGTGCAATGATGCGCACACAATGAGATTAATGTGCGCCACATCGCGCGGAAACTGGAGCGATGCTGCGTCCTCAGCAATAATCATGAATCTTCAATATTTTCTGACGACTCCCGGACTATACTGTCGCCTCACTGTTTTATTTAGATAATTGTTTCTCTTGCAATATTCTTTATTTTTAAGGCAGTAAAGGTCTTGAAACTAATATTCAACAAGGTAAAAGTGCCCGTCTTTTACCAACAAAAGAATAGTTTCAACTTAAACACCCCAATATCGAACCTTTTAAGCGGTCTAATGGTATCAATACACAAAGACCAACAATCCTTTACAATACTAAATACGTATCACACAATACACATTCACAAATTGGACTCAAAAGCCAATGTGCGAAGGGATAATCTACAACTTTATATCTAAACACTCTACGCGATTGTCAACTGTATTACTTTGTGTTAAGATTGTTATGGAGTGCAAAGTTAAGTTTGTAGGGTGTTTCAATTCCCCTGCATGGGTGTCATAGCTCATTTGGCATTCGATAAAATTAATCCATGGGGAAGATTAACAGAGAGGGTAGTGTGTTTACACATGTGCGATGCAGCGGCCGATGCAACTCGAATACGTAATGCAATTAATTCTTGGCGGCTGTTTATTCAATAACTATATTTCATACTTTCAGAGCATTCAGTTCGTTTAATTGCTGCATTTATTGAGTTAATGGATTGCCCCTGTTATTATCACTATTGCTTTTCCCTTCTTTTGTTTAGCTAAATGTATTTTACAATTTTGAACATGATTAATTTAAAGTACAAAGGTAATGATTTCAGAAAACACAATAATAAAACTAGACTGCAAAATTCCTTAATTTTATACAACAAGTGAATCATATTCACTTATTCAAGACTCACGATCATTATTTTAGGATCCTGAGTCAAGTGTAGCTCTATGAGTGATTCACTCGAGTCCCGAGCGATTCATAGAACCTCCATTTATACGATCCACATTAAAATTGATTGATCCCGGTTTCCCATAACTCAAAACGAAGAGGCCCCGAGCGCATCAGACCTCCTTTTTATTTCCTCTGAAACTATACAGCACCAATAATAAAAATAATAAAGGTTGATCTTATAATCCGCACCGCGGACGAACCGTTCGTTGAGTTTTACAACTATGATATACAACGTCGTAATAAGTCGCCCTTTAGGCAATAACTCGTGTCGCGCTCAAAATGCAAATCACTGTGTGTCGCTATCATTCCTTTTATTGTGGCTGTAAAACACCGTCGAATTAGTTGTGACCCAGCGATGGATGGTTCCCACAGCGATAGATGCGTTTAGATAATTTTATTGCGTGTTATCTCGTATTTTTTATTCCGATGCTGATTCGGGTTATATGGTCCTGTTTCGCGAATTTTATACGATGCAGATTGTTATAATTGTGCACTAAAATTGATCGCGATTATGGCAATAAAAATCATTTTAATGAAGGGATCGTAACCTGTGTTTACACCTCTCAATAAAAATATCGTTAGTGTAACACACTCATCATTTTATTTCTGAACAAGAATTATTATTATGCGCGACATAAAAAGCTAATCTCCCATCTACCTCAATGTATGAATTAGCTCCAAACAGCGTGACGGCGCGGCCACACTTAATAAAGGCGACCCGGCGGCGTATCAGCCTCTAATGACGTCACAGATAAGATAGAATGCAGTTTAACATGATGCAGATGAGGCAGTAGGGGAGTCCGCCATCGCGCACGAACTGGAACACACCATATTAAATTATTTTGATAGATGACACTATAATTTAATTTTAATGTGTTTTGATAAAACGACCGTTTTGTACCCTCTTTAGTGAATTTTAAATCAAGTTTTTTGCCAATTGTAAAGTGATTGAGGATGAATTAAAATGGCTGAGTCGGCGCTTTGTGAGCGATGGATGCGCTAAATGTTTGTGATACACATTTGCATACAAGTCATTAAGTAGAGGAGTCGGTTAATGTGCTCTGCGCTTTATACTTTATTTTAGTTTGTACTAGTTGAACGGTTTTTGATGACTAAGGCAAATATTGATAAAAGCTCGAATGACGGGATTTAAAGTCAAATTATAAGCTAAACGTGTCGTCTAAAACAACTTGGTTTTGATAATAATAATCGATGATGGTTATTCAATTAACGCTTTAGAGTTAGTATGCACTTATGTCAATTATAAATATTATTTGTTGGTTCCAAAAGTTGATGACCGGTAACGGCTTTCCTGGGTATATGACTGGTCTCAAAACAAACGAAAGTTAGTAATAATATACATACTTATTTATAAAGGTTTATCTCCATTTTCACACCGCTTATTGTAACATTATTAATGATTCGAGTACCTTATATAGGTAATATCAAACTGCGTTAAAGCTTTATGCAAGTAATTAAAGTCGAAAGTCCGTTACAAACATTAATAAGTGTAACCTAATTATTGCATTTTTACAGCCAAAGTCAGTTATTTGCGACGCAACCAGTTTAGGAAGACTATTGCCTAGCGGCCTAAATGATAGTCACTTTGATTAAATGTCTGAATTTCTCATTCATACCGTTACTTGAAGGGTGAAGGGATTGTGATTGACAGGTTTGATCAGATGAGAACTGCGAAGTCTGGGAGCGCCATGCTTCAGCACGAATGGGTCGGCTCGACCGGAGCGATACCACGGCCTCACAGAAAACCGGCGTGAAACAACCACAGCGTTGGGTTTCGCCGTGTAAGTGAGGTTACCGGTGGCCCAATCCTTCCTTACCCCGATCCATTCCCAATCCCTAAATCTCCAAAACCCTAATCCCTAAAAGATCGGCAACGCACTCGTAACTCCTCCGTTGCGGGTGTCCATGGGCGGCGTGATTGCTTACCATCAGGTAATAAGTCTGCTCGTCTGCCGACCTATTACAGAAAAAAAACGCACAGAAATTAAATTACCTACCATCGAAAACCAACAGCTATCAGCAATATACTACGTTATGATTTATTTAACTGACTATGCTGTTAATTGATGAGCTTATGGATCAAGTTGCCACATATACAGACCAAAGTATGTATGTTATAGTAATATATGTAGAGGTATCAACAACAATTAGTGTCGTGGATTCGAAGCAACGTAGTGGATACTCAATCAGATACAACATAACATAACATAACATAACATAACATGGCGTTATGCAGGCATTGGCTGCAGTTTACGATACTATTAGCATAGAGATGTTATTGCACCTACATCGATTATAAACTGAATTCGGTGGAGATACGGGGTCTGCATGAGGGATTCATGGTTGTGTCAGTTATTGAAGATTGGCATTTATCGTGGCCTTGACTGGAGTATCCAGAAACACTATTAGCAGTGCAGTTTGCTGAGCACATTCAAGAAGAAGTTTTGTTACTTATTTGTCATGGTTAGTTTCATATTGTTTCATTGTTTCTGTTTTTCCTACAAACGACTTTATTTATATGTGACATAGCTCTTTAAAATCTGCAAGCTGAAGTGGCAATGCGCAGGCCTCATTGCTTAAAGAGCAGACGCCCGATGGGTCAAAGGCACCTTCTGCTAAGAAGACCGATTCAGAGTCGCGGGGTACCAATAGAAGCGAGTAGCGAGGTGTTGTTCCGCGTGAAGAACTAGGAGGCCTCTGTCCAGCAGTTCTTCTGGCGATGATGATTATGTCGTAGGCATTTTTTATTTTTATTTTGTGTATAGTCCTTTCTGATTTGAATATTTAAACATAATTTAACGAATTCCAGCAGTTAGTCTTTCTCTCATTAAGTTATTAACTTTTCAAATCACCTGTGTAGGTCTGTTCTATACAATCACGCCATTGTTCATGATTGTGTCACAAACAGATTCTCCGATTAGTATCAAGCAGCGCCCTCTGGTTGTACATGTCATAATTAAATTAACATATTCAATGTTCTACATCGCTGTGTGAATATGTTACCACTAGTTGTAGTGCTGCTTATGTCTCGTCTGTTCGTTATATTCACGGAGAATAATGTAGTTGGGATACACTAAAAGCGGTAGGTAGAGTCACAGCACGCTATAAAACAAAGTTCTCTGTCCCTATATACATACCTATGTATGCTTAAATCTTTAAAAATACACAACGGATTGATGTGGTTTGTTTTGACAGATAGAATGTTTGAAGAATTTTGTATCGCCATTACACCCTTAAGAAGCCGGGGTGGGTCGCGAGTAAATTATAGTATTCTTATTGTTGTTTTGATTGCTCTCTTTTGTATCTCGTGTAATATTCGAGAAAACGATAGGTCGCACATTATACCTGGAATAGCTAGGTACACAATACCTCCAATATATCATTTCCAATCACTCCGGCCTAAAGCCAACTAGTAACCAATTCAAATATTGGGCCAATCCAAAAACAACTGGCGTCCCAATCCGACTGTTATTTGTCAAAACAACTGTCAGCCATGTTTTGTTTCCAATCGATTTGTTTAAGCGCGACACCGATGACGTATATCTGCCTAAATTCCCGGCTAAATCTATCCGACAGACATCCATGATTCCATTCAGCCTGTATACACAACAAAGCACAAATCAAAACTCAGCTTTAATCTGATGATGGTAGAGTTGAATGTTGTTTGAGTGTCGGGAGGTTAGTGAAGTGATCAATCGATTGATTCGATGACAGGCGGGAGCGGACGATAATCGGCGCTCATTAGTCGAATGCGAGTACCAGTGAATCGATTCGGTGTGACATCTGCGTTTTCGAATATAATCCGCGAGCGAGATGTTTTTAGTGCAGTGCTGTTGATTGCGATTCTATTTAGTTGTTGATTTAAACATAGGCACGTTTTAATAACTTAGTTTGCATGCATTTTTCAAATAACTGTCTTCGTAGTAAAATAATGTTTCATTCTGCAATTACATATTGTTCATTTTCTCTTTTATTGAACATCGCGTCTATGGAAAAATGTAACTGTTGATGAGATGTCAACTTTACTAATTCTAAGAAAGATTTCAAGCAGCTCGCTTCAAGAACCTACCCTGATAATTGCAATATTCGTGAAGTGCCAATATCAAATAAGCAACAGCGGGCTGTATGTGTGTGTGGCAGTGTGTGGTGCAATAAAATAATACCACAAACACATAGACTTATGTAGTTGTCAATGAGATCGTTACAGGGGGCCCGTGTGCTCGCGGAACCCTAATTGATTGGCGCGCTAACGACCTGGTTTCAGGGTTCCGCACCCGCGACTATCGCCTTATTTATTGTCTATAAATTATTTTGATGGCTGCCTGGGTTTTTATATGTACTCACTGTACGAGTGTTGGAGTAGCAAGGAATGTGAGTGTGGGTCTGTTGTGTTGGTAGATTCAAATAAAGTGTTCTGCATACTATTGCAACTAATAACTACAACTTTTACACAACAGAATGTTATGAAAATTGTGGTATAAAGTTTTATATATATAAAAAATTGTGGTCGATTTTTTCAAATAAAGTTAGCTTAATTGTGAATACTAGATAAGTTATCAGTTATTCCTTGGCTTTTTAATTAACTCAAAAATATTTTGCTGCACGAAAACCACAGGAAAAGTCAAACAGTACAATTATGACAGAGTATGTCATCAATGTTAATACCTGGTGATCTGTCCACCTCACCATGGAGGTTGCTACGTACGGACAGACAGAGTGATGTGGGTCACACAGCTGTGTTGATACGATTTAAGCAGAAATTAGCGACTTTATGATATAAAGAGAAAAAAAAATGTTGTACTTCGTTACCTTGATACAAGTAGTACCCAGATTTTGTTTAAAACGTTATGTAGCTTCGGTGTAAAAGAATAAGAAACATATGAAGATCTATTTTATAATGTAAAAAGGACATAGTAGGATATCTATTGTACAAATACATACATTCTTGTCTTTTTCATGATATCTAGTAGCTTTCAAGTTTTAATCCGTAACTTTTACGAAAACAGTATTTTCTTTTTAACTTTTTTTTTTTAAAGGGACTCTGTATCGAGAATGAGTATTATATCATTTAACCTTTTAATGGTGATAATTTGAGACACAATAGTAGAACAATATGTGCGTGAACGCCGGCGCTCACTTGGAGTTTGATGAATTAATTACTATAATATACTCTAACTCTACTACCAACTCCGGCTGGACATCGGCCCTAACTTACGATGAACTGGCACCCAATGTAAGAAATCAACTTCTAGTACTCATACAATGAGAGACAAAGGTATGAATAGAAAAAAGACGAAACATATTTCCTTCATAATTGTAAAACATTCTTCAACAAATAGATTGACGAAAAGCAAGTCGTAGAATGCGGGGAATCAATTATAGCAGGCAGTGCGCAGCTGAGGCCCAACGGTCGGGGGCTCTGACGAAATGACCGACAGGAAAACATTACAACAATAAGCCGCTCTTTGAATATTATTACGTTCAACAATAAAACAAAACAAATTACATTTAAAATGTATCTCCTCATCACTTAGACATATTGTTATAGAACGGGGATAGATTGACGTCATTAGGAAAATGAAATTAATTAAAGTTGTTTCAATATTATTAAAGATATTTTTTTTAAACACTGTAGTTTTTCATTGTCTAAAGTATTTGTGTAGAAATACACTGGGCTTTTTCAATCGCGCCTTCCCCCCTCGTATCGTAGGCGTGTCGCAAGTCGCAGTTGTGCGGCTACAGACGATTACGCCAACAACAACTGTTGTCCGCAACATTAACATGACAATGCGCGCGCGCCTGCGACCAATAAGTCGCGTGATGAATGGCCCCGCGACGCGATCAGTCGCGGTATGACTGGCCAAATATTGCAACTGTATTTGATTTTAATTGTGATATTAGTGGGGTCCTTTTATTTTGCTATTGATATAGCGAATCGCATCTGCGGCTCGACTCTATTGGAAAAAAATGAACAAATATAAAATGATAGAATAGTTGGTTACAGACTGTACTTCATTAAGATCTTTGCTTTTCATTACGTTTCATTAAAATTTACTTTTGCTACTAAACTAAGTCAGTGTAGACATTCCGGTACACTGTGGAAAGTGTCGCTTCGACAGAAGCTGAAGAAACCTTCACCGAATTATATGTAATTATGTCGACTACCACATGAGATGGCACACAATCATTATCACATAATATAGAGACAGCATCACTCCGCGTGGGCGGGCGACGTAGTGCTGCGTAGCGTGGCGTAGGGCGGCGTAGGGCGGCGGAGGGCGGCACACATAAAAATGCAAATAGAATGTCGACAGGAGCCCCGGTATCAATCACTGCGCGCCTTATTATTGCAGGATTTAGAAACAACATGCGTTTATTGTTTCTTTCAGACGAAGGTTTATGTAGCTGCAGTTTGCAGTTCGTTACTCAAGTTTTATTGGGGTTTCTAGTAAGTGGTTGACTATTTTATTTGGTTTTTTTTTCTGAACACCTTGCAATATTTGATTAAGTAACTTATTTTCTTCATAATATAAACAATTGAAGGATGTATACTACTGCTGAAAATCCTGAATTGAATAAGTGATAAGGAACTAGTATTATTACTATGGCATTTTTCAAATGGTTACCGTGATCCCCAGCTTTCTTAATTATACGATTAAATAAACGAAGGATCGGCTGTTGTTTTCAAATATACGAAAATGAAAATGATGTCGTAGTATCCCGGAGGTTAAGGCCGTTTCTCATGCATAAGAATGTGGGTTCGAAACTTGGCAAATACCAATGTGACTTTTTCCGAGTTATGCACTTTTCATGATTATTTAAACACCACTGACATACGGTGAAGGAAGACATCATAAGGAAACATGGAATAATTATTTCTAATATTAAGTTTGAAATCGCCTTTCCGCCTTAAGCAAGCGTGGTGATTAATGTTTGAACCTTCCCCATTAATGTTTAAGCCTGATGATGATGAAAATGATAAATATATATAAACTTTTTGAATTTGGTAATGTGCGCTTGTGTTAGAATTTATACTGGTGAATACCCCAAGTGACGTGCCCACTGCCCACGCGTCTACATTAACCATATCGATGTTTGCTCGCTACCTAATAAAGAAACTCAATTATTAAATACACGTCGATAAAATATCCAATAATTATTTTTCTCGAATCCAACCGGCGTGTGACTCGATTATCATAATTTTTAATTAACATTTGTCAGCCTGGTGACCGCTTCCGGCTTACTCGAATTATTGTATCGTAGTCGATGTGACTGCTCATCGATATAATCGACTTTGCATTCGATTAGTCAACTATTCGATTGGATTAGTTGTATCGAGTAGGGAAAGGTGTGAAGACAATGATTAGGGAGTTTTTTTTAAGGAATCGTGTAGGAATTTTTTAAATGGTTAAAGGAATTGTCGGCAACTGTGATACTGACCTGAATATAGAATTTGACTGTCTGATGCAAGATGCATTTGAAAACTTCCAAATAAACCAAGTCAATGTAACAATCCTAATCTGTCTGTCCTTAACGACATCAATTTTTCTAATGATATCGTAGTTAATCACGCTTAACGATACAAATGGTTAGGACGCGGCTCACGATGCTCTGCTCAAACACTTAGAGCGTACAAACAGACAATCAGTCAGTTTTGACAACGTGTTTACGAGCAGCTCCGTCGCTGTCGCGGGCGCCTCGTTATCCCAGATTACCTTAAACGTCGCCAAATAAAACGATCCCCAGCTACGTACAAACGGCACTACAGTTTTACGCGAACAAACAATTATTTATTGCTCCGAACACCCTATATAACAACCAAGACTGACCAAAATCGACTCTAATGCTACTAAATAGAGCACAGAATCGCACGGCGCGCCCCCGATCCACAGTCGAGCAAGATTAATAGGGCATAAAACGTAAGATAATACAATATACAAGAAGACACGTTGTTAACCGTTCCGTTTTGAGACGGTGTTGAGTGGCTTCATCCGTCTCGCTCGCTCGTATGTGGAGTGGTACGCCTGTCTCGGTCGCACAGTTTCAATTATCTGCCTAATCCTTCAATTACGTCGACAGATGTCGCGCGCGTCTTCGAGCTTATGTGCCAGTTTAAAGTACCGTCCGCAGAGCAATTACTGTGATCGGACCTTTTATTGCTGGAATATAATTAAATTTTCATTGATTTCGTAATGTAATTTATTTGTTATTGGTTACTTAAGTCTGAGCTCGAGCGATGTTCAATTTCTCAGCTCAAATTAATATTATTATAAATGAATGGAGGCTTATCTTGGAATAGAAACAATTTGTTTTACATTTTTCTGTACATTTATAGTCAGGCTTTCAATTTTCTGTCTGAGTCGCTTACAGTTTGACAAAACCTTTATGTATCTTTATAAGATACAAGACTGTTTTACTTATAACTCTTCATATTAGGAAGGCTACTTGTTTACAGATAACTTAGTTTACTCAAAATGCATATTAAAAGAACAGAGACACCAAAATCAAACAGCAAAACACACGAACACCATCCACTTGAACCCAATTACTATACAAACAAATATAGATTAATGGAAAAAGTTTGTTCTGTCGCTACCCGCGCGGCGGCGGGCGGCGGCGGCGGCGGTGTGGCCGTGTCCCTTAAGGGTACACGAGTTAGCTAATAATTAATATTATAATTAATGTTGCAATAACTGGAACCGCGGCACGCTATTAATCCGACATCCCCCCTCACCTCACCCTGCCCCCCCCTCGACTCGGTTCATTAGGCTGTTTTTACAATGTCACACTTAATTTAATTACGACATTTGTAAAATTGGTCGTGAATTGTAAGTCAAAGGGTTCTTAATGTTCTTGCGGAGTTTTGATTGTTTGAGGACTGAGGTTCATGGAGGTTTTATAGAGGTCGGCTCTGAAGGTGGAGAGGTGTCTGTGATCGCAGTGGAGTGAAAGGATGCGGTACACAAAATAAAAGCGTTTTTGTGACATTTTTTATACACATATGTATGTGCATGTTGATGGTTACGTGTGTTCATTTGCACTTACCGAAGCTAGTTATTACTACCGTATAAAATATGCTAAGTAGCATTGATACTCAGATCAATTGAAAGTATTTTAATTAGAATATCACATTCCACCGAGTGAGATGTTATCGACGCGCGACGCACCGAGACCTAATGATTACAAAAAAACGCGACAAACAGAAATCAATTAAAACTAATCTCGAACAAGATGTCTAAACGAACGAAATTAACTCTCCGCTAATAATGGTAGCACCTTATCTGAGCATCGGTTTAATATATCACTGGCTAAACACGGACAATCTGTCCGTCCGTCCGTCCGATCGACAGCCCTGACAAATGAAAGCGGCCGACTGCCTCATCGGAATAACGCCGATAATTATCTAGACCACACACTGCAATCTAAACTAAACCTTAATTTCTACTCGGAAGGGAATAAGATTAATCACTGTGTACAATTTTAAAATGTTTTCAAAATCTTACATACGTCTTTATCAAAATCAGATTCTATGTGAATAGTGATAGAGTATAAATTAGGATAGTTTAATTTGGTGTAGAGCATCGTTGGTATGGTCGATTGTCGTGTTAGAATAGTAATGATGGCGGGCGACAAGGCGGAATGGCGTTCGGTAGCGGCCGACGATTTCATTAATGACATTAGACACAGTAATGAGAATTTAAGTCGGCTCCGGGAAGCTAAACGCGCGTGATTGAGATAAGACCCTAGTGCCTTAATACTTGTACGACATGCCTTATTGCCTGGCTAAGCCGCACTGGGCCAGTGCGGCTTAGCCAGGATCACTTCACTTAAATACGGCTTTCGAGTTAAGGATTTTTAACTTCGATTCTGGAATCATTGCATAGTAATACTGTTAAGACGTATTTTACATACATTTCTATAAATGATTCACTTCAAAGATAATAATAATGAAGCTTCAGTACTTAGAATATTTTAAACACAATATTATTATTCGGTTCAATGATCTTTATGAGGGTTTTTGGCTTTCTATAGTCTGTTCTACAATTTCGTACGAAACATTAGTTACAAAAAAAAACAAATTCGTTAAGTTCGAACGAGAAAGCTTTTAAAACCGCTTCATTATACAAAAGAGTTAATTAAAGACGTTCTCAAAAATTTTGAGTAAGACCTTTGCCACTCATTAATATCACAGTTTATTTCTAAACATCAACATTAATTATACGCGTTTATAATGATGAGCTACTTCGTCTTGCAGTTGCATGTGTGTGTGGAGTAGTTCGTCATAATGTGTGAATGTGTGTAGCTCGTCCCATCAACGTCGCGTCGCGTCGTGCTCATGACAGCGTGTGAGTGTGTCGCACGCTTCACACACACGCGTGAGCATACCATCACTACAGATCCTTGTGATAAGATCGATTACATCGTGCATGGGAATTTGATTTGTAGACTGACCGACATACAGTTAATAGTGTTTTATTATAATACATTGGTATTCTTTAAAATTTTATAAATGCGAAGATATTTTAGTTTCAAAGTAGTATCAAATAAGTGATTCCTTGTGGGGTAGACTAAGAAAATTCATATAGATGGCAATATATACAATGCTAGGTAAAAGTAGCGAAGACAGTAGCTAGGGTTGTCGCAGCGCGGGAACGCCGGGCGGCCACACAATCGATACCACATTATTCATAGGAGACGCGACGCACACCGCCTTGCTGCACAGCGAGAGCCGTGGAGACGGTACTCTTACTATAATCATTTACTTGAGGCCATGAAACTTATACTTTTTTTTTAATGTTAGTCTATTCTAGGTTTTTTCTCTAGTTCTAGTAGTTTCTTCTAGTCTATGCGTTTACAAAGATACAAATTCATAGGCATAAATCTCTCAGCTTTCATTATTAGTAGCCATCCAAACAGCTAACGGACACAAACATTTTACGAATTATTTTCTTATAAATAAAGTTATAAATATAGGTGTCATGAAACTGTAATATTTTCTCACTTATAGAGATAGTGAAGTCGTTAGTCATTCATTATGCTATTTAATAAAATTGTTTTGTCCAAGGACGTAATTATGCAATTATTCTTTGTGCAAACTATTTTTAGACTATGTACCGTTGGAACGTGCAAGCTCATTGAACTGTAAAATCTACCTCTGAGTTTATTTCGGCATTTCTTCTCAGAGTAGTCAGATAGGAAATGCCGGCTTCATCTAGTTTTTCACATATAAATTGACGTGTAAAAGTGCCGTTTTATGGCCTATTTGCAAAAATAAATTCATTGTTTCATTGTTACCATCATGTATGGTAGAGATATTAAAACTTAAAATATACATTTGCACACAATATAATTATGTAAATAAATAAACCGTTTAAGGCCACAATTACAGAGCACCACTACAAGCTTTACATTCTTCAACTCCAAACGCTTTTCAATATTTAATCGTTCAAACACTTCGATAAAGAGTCTATGGTCTATTCTAGAATCTTTATAATATGATCTCCAAATATTGTCATAAGATCTCCCAGTACCAGAATTGTCACATTATCAGCATCAGGCTATAAACCCCTCATTTAGCTGGCAGTTTGGGGATCAATATTAACCTGTCAAACGTGGTAATTCAAGACTCAGAAGAACAATAGAAACGCAAAAAAATAAAATAGATCAAAGAAATGATAGTCGACAGATAAATTTGGGTATGTCTTCAAATCCATATCACTTACCTAAATTCAACAAAACCTACTTATAGTAGGTAAATAATTATTATGACAGTATACATTTTGTCTCCATAGTTGCGTTGTCCGGCGCTGAAGTTGGATCGGTAAGAGTGTCGGCGCGGCGGGTCGTACCGCGGCGTCCGGACAAATGTTACGGGCTACGGCTGTTACATACACCTCCTTATACGCACAGACAGACAGACAGACAGCTAGGCGAGAACATTTTCATAACGCGGGTTTGTGGACCGATAAGGATATATTGGATTTTATTCTGTTCCTCTGGTATTCGATCGGCTGTGTTTTGTTCTAAACAGTGTTGTAAACGTTAGATTGCCTATAAAGATAATATCGTTAATTAACAGCTATCAATAAATTTTAAACGTAAGCATTTAAAGTTCATATTACTGAAATATTGATATTCAAAAGATTGCTGTAGTAACTTCTTTGGTACTACGAGTGTCTATGGGCGGCGCTGATTGCTTACCATCAGGTAATCCGTCTGCTCGTTTCCCGGCGTATGACATAAAAATGCTGAAATTCTTTAGATTTCACCCATAAATTTGCATCTCCATCATTATCTATTACAAATATCATAAGAATCAGTAAAGAAACATAACATAACTCGTATGATCAAAGTCCACCAGGCCTTACAAAGACGAGCGCACACGGTGCCAATCTTAAAGACATTAGCGATCGATTCGTCCACTACATGTGTACCGCCCTTATAGACAACGCAAGCTCAATATGTGGAAATAATAATAAAAGAGGATCGGTTCAGCATACATATCGTTTTATTATCGTTATATTATCGGCGCTGTATCGACGAGGTTAACTCACTGCTGTCGTTTCTTTCACTGCTCAGATTACGATGGCGATGACTGAAGATTATTGTATTACAGTTTTGAGCTGAAGTAGCTGTGCTGTAATATTTTTATTTCAAATCCAATTAATACACATTAAAAGCACTGGCTGATCATCATCCAGTGCGCGATTACCTATGGACTAAAATTTTAAGATTTTCAGTAGCCGGTTCTTAGCCATTGTGCCAAACGTGCAGTCGATCTATGAATTTAGATTCCATTAGATTTCTGTTCTAAGTACAGGCTACTGTTTGTGTATTCATGTTACAATATTAAATTAGCTACAAATTTTTTCCAGTTGTAGCGACGTGGAAAGGGCAATAAATCAGTAAACACACAAGTTTTATATTTAAATCATGTCACAACGTATATTCGTTATGTTGGCACGTTTCATATTGTTATTGGAACAATTCAACTGATTATCATAAACGGGATCGAGTGAAGTCTTCCAGCTAAATGATGAGTAGATGAAATAAATATGTAATATCTAGACAGCGTGTAGGCCTCGCTAGGCCGACACAATATCATTATTCCAGACTTTGGGCATTTTTTCTGTAGTTCTCGTATTGTTCGCCATAAAATAGGTTATGTGGCGACCAAAATTGCCTTATGTATTGTAGTGGACAGATATTTTGGAAAATCAAGAATGTGTGAATTATATGTGTAGTTACAGTACTAACTTTCGCCCGTGACTTTGTAGGCGTATAAAAGTAAATTTCCCGAAATTTTAAAAACAGCAGCGTTTAAGGCGATAGCTCGACTAAAATACGAAAGTATATCAGTGAAAGAATTTTGAAAATCCACCTGTTGGTTTCAAAGACTACCGCCTACATACAAACTTACAAATTTTACTTTTCTTTAGTGTAGATATTATTGAAATTCTAACTAAATACAAAATGAAAATTATTTGTGTGAAGATATAACAAATTTACAATTTTCATTTCACAAGGGAAAAACAATATATGGAGTAGTAAAAGTATCTAAGAAAAGTTATAATCTTTTATCAATTCTCACACAAAGAAATCCGCGGGAAATTCGTTGAGCACATCAACATAGCAAGAACATGAAAATCCGATGAGGCATCATATCGATATTACGGCCGTCCCGACTCAATGCCATTCGATGCCAATCGATTCATGAATACATATCGATATCGAGGCCGTGCTCGCACTATAATGAATACTTCCCACTGATTACGTTTCTGTTCTATGATGATAGAAATATATAGGGGAAGGGGGGAGTTACGGATAAGGAAAGCTTTTAAAGACAATGTTTGAAAATGTAGCTTCATTCTTATACTTTATAGTACATTTACCATTCGAAATAGAATATTAGGAGAGAATATAGATTCTTAATAATTTTTTTGGTTAATAATGCTCTAGGTCTTTTCAACGTTTGAGTGTTTTCTTCCGTAGCCATGCTACGCCGTAGCGCGCTACAAATTTCTCGTAGCAAAGATGTAACCAATAGATTTTATGCTTTACTTATAGTTGTACACTCTCATACATACAATTATACAATGTATTTGGACATTTGCGTTTATGAATAAAGACAGTACATGAAGTTCGTATGTAACAATACATCATCTAATACAGATTACAGCATCAGAGCCGAGTCTAGCAAAGAATAATACACAAGAAGGCTAAGAAACTAGATGTTATCACATCCCCAACTTTCCTAGGCAAGTAAGTAAAAATAAATAAAGCGGTACAAGTCTCCGCCCGAAGTGTAATACGTGTGTCAGTGATGTTATTGGAAAACTTGGAGCTGAGCGCTATTCAATGTAGCTTGGATCGCTCGCATCGCTCGGAACGCTTGAATTGCTCGTAAGCTGGAATCGCTTCAACTGCGGTCACTCGCTTGTTTAACAACGCTGTTTCCATGCTAATGTCGAATTTACTTCAATTTAGATATTGCGCTCAGAGAGCTTAAAGGTCTTTGTTCAATTGTTTTTCACAGTTGTTTATCGCTTTATCTTTCGTGACAGTCTGAAGATTATACCTCTAAAAATGTATTCGGAAATATTTTTTAAACTTTAAAATCAACAGTATATAAAGCGATGTCATAAAACATGCATTAAAAATATTCATTACAAACCGAACGTATATTTGGACATTGAGTTACAATGGCCGCCCTCGAATTCCGATCATAACATGTAATAAAGTACAACAGATATGTCGCAGTAAGCAACTCGGAGCCGCGTGTAAATCCCTCGTAAAATTCTCACTGACTCGTCGCGATAGCGAGGCGCGGGGCGCGCGGCCTCGCTGTACGACTTGATCTACTGCTGTTTGCCTGTGCTATGACCGCTCGTCAACTGTTTATGTGTTTTGCAAAACGACACATTATTACGATCATGTTTTTTTTCTTTACTTTATGGTTTTACCTGAGACTTAATTGAGGTTTTAATAACTCGAACTGTACTGTGGTTATTTTATATTTTACTTCTAAATCAAGCTTCATAAATCTCACAAACCGATTCTTTAATTATTCAATAAAGTTCGCCAACAAAAAGGGAGGAAGTTATTTTTAGTCGTTTTAACATTTCTCTTTTCGTATAACTGCTGACTTATTCTGTAACCACAATATTGGTAGTTACGTGCACCTGTACACGATCACAGTGATGGGAACCACTTCCACGTTCAATGTTGGAATAGTAAATGGGCAAAAATGAGTGCTGCGTGTGGTAATAATATGAAGGTTTTTCCAATTGACATGAATGTTTAAATTCTAGTTAATTTAGTACAGTATCTGCCATTGTAAATAATCTCGATTTGAATCCGATCCAATAGATCATCGCATTCAACAGCGCGCTGCTGAAAAACAAATGAAATTGTTTCGTATTTTAGCGGAATATCGGAACGCTCATACGCTATCGGGCAACTGTCACGTTTAACAAATTTGTTAGGCTAAAAAAACTCGGGGCCACATCCATTTATTATCCATTTTGTCGTGTGTATCGCGGGTCCATTAATAACGAGGACTTATCCCGCTCTAATCTGCCTCTCATTGCTTTCCGCGGCCGATTCTTTTTCGCGCCAAAAACTCCGCCATATTGGTATCCGAACAGATTTATGGCGCGGATTAAACGTTTGATAAATAATAAAACCGAGTTTGTGCGTGTTTTGTTTATTGCATCGATTCTTGTTTAGTACCAGTGTGTTAAAACAAAAAGACTTGTAGAAAGTATCGTGGCATAGCAGCAAAAAACTAAATTTTCCACCTCAAAAAGTAAGGTGGTACTTTTAATACTAACTATTACCTACGTATTATAATATTCAGTTTAAAAAACCCATCACATAAACCAAACCCCATCTGACCGCAAACCACAAACACACGTATCTACTAGAACGTATAAACAAACATACAGATCGCTTTACATACATATGTGTAAGATTTTCAATTTGTACCGGCTTGATCCCATTTTATCGGGGATTCTCACTCCTATTCCTGAGGGATTGCGGGATCTCGGGAGGATGTTTTTGTGAGATCCGAGGACGTTATTGGATGCCAAATGAGTGATTGAAGTGTTTGTTCCCTATTTAAGATAGGGTTCGAATGTTTTCGCGGAAACTATTTATGTTGGCTATCCGTTTTATTATGTTTTTGTGGTTCATGGCTGTGTTATAGCCGTTAGGTGCGCTATGGGGTTGGATAGTATGGGTTCGGTTAGATTTGATTTTTTTATTGAAATTCATGGACCTCTTTACTTATGTACACTTGTTTCAGTTGTTACCATTACTTATTCAACGATTTAACCGAAATATAATGATTGCAACTTAGATACACCCCTCCAGCAGTAGATAATCCACCTACAACATGGAAACAACAAATAAATCTCCGATTAAAACATTCGTACGTAAACAAAGCATTTAAACCATTATAAGGCTGGTTACACACAATTTAAAATTCACCCACAATCGCCCGCCGATAAGACGAACGAATGCGCATTAGCAATCCGGCGACGGCTCATAACAACGTTGTAATACCTTAATTTAAATTTAAATGACATCTAAGCTCCGGCCGATTGTATCGCCGCCATTGGACGAGGGGTCGATGATGAGCTATCGCTCGCTTCTAATTTGTTCAGCTCAGTCCCGTGTAGCGTCTTACATTACTTTCATTTGAGGGTGTAGGTCGAATTCTAGTTTAAACTGTACTATAGTTATTAACTAAAACTTCGGTGGTTTTAAGAATAAAAATTTAATATTGTACATCAAGGTTAAGTCTTTAACAAAATGTCGAAAGTATCACATACATAACCAGCAGTTTTATCTTAAAAATGCAAGTTAATTGTTATGATAAAAACTGAAACATTTAAAAATTATTCACAAACAATAAAATTATTCACGGAAACCCCATTTGTTTATACCATTCAACTTTTTCAATAAAATAATGCAATACAAAATCAGTTTAATCAGTAGAATTATACTCGGTTATGCTCAATTTATTCCCACTACATAGAATCGCGGCCCGTTGTACGCTAACATCGGCTGATGAGAGGCTTACACGGACGATAAGCAGGATTACCGCGGCCGCGTGTGCAACCACCCTTACTTTAAAATTTCAAGATCTGCTGATAGATTAGGAAACACTGCGCGACCGTGACGTATGCAGGAATACCAGCACGGATCACGAATATTACGATATATGGATGTGTTTTAAAAAATGGGGAGACGATATCATCAACGAAATGATGCCGTGTGAATGTGATAGCACAAGATAACGAAATGTAAGGAAAATAACATTTGTGATGGTAAGCGAAATCTAAATCAAAGGAGAACCAGCAACTATGTAATTGTGTAACCAAATTAAAATACAATATAATTTCAAATTTATCAAAAAAAGAAAAGAAGTTTTCCTAATTGAAGAACACAAAAAGAACAAATCACAAAAGAAACTCCCAAATTAATAACAGAGGTAGGCTGAATTCATTAGTTTCCGTCGTCTCCTATCAAAAATCTCTGCCGTTTCATTAACTAAGAAAAAAAAACAAGTAAAAAGAACTGTCACCGAAGGAGCACAGATTAAATTTTAAAGGCACTTTTTCTAAATTAATTAATAAGGGTGAGGTGACCGAGGGAAAAAATTAAATGTCAAAATTACAACAAGATTCGCCTTAATTATGTCGGCGGGGGCTGCTCGCACTAATTACATTTTCTTAATTTGCAAACTTTCTGGCTCTTTGTGTTTCGCCTCTCTAACATTTTTTGGTAATACGAATGATTATTTTAGATAATTGTCTTAAGGCAATAGTTGAGATATCATGTACCAAGTCTTTACAGAAAGTTGAAGAGAAAAAAAAGAACTAGACTGATACCGTCGCGTCTACATGGTGAGATAGCCTTTTGAAAAGTAATTTTATACATTTTTTTTTATGCCCCACAGTAGGATAGGATTTTCTCTTTCTCCTGTGTCGTGGGTGCGTTTACAAACATACAAATTCACATACACATCACACCCAGACCCGGAACAACAATTTGTGGATCACACAAAGAGTTGTTCCGTGCGGGAATCGAACCCGCGACACGTTGCACGACAGCCAGTTGCTCAGCCACCGCGCCAACCGTGCAGTCGAACATATATATATAAAGACAGGACAAGCGTGAACTTTTGGCGCATCATTGTAGTTTTAATATATGAATATAAGGTGAGTTATATTAAAAGCACGTTACAATCAAGTATCCTTGGAGCGTCTACACAGACTTCGTATTCTTTCCCAAAACACAATATTCCGGAGAGCATTATCTATATAGAGCGGATGACACCCCACGAGTTTACGGCCGCCACCGCGCCACGCCGCCAACGGACCGCGCTAAACGCGCCACATTAAAATTTTTATTTTCACTTGAAGTTTGCACAAAAAGGGGTGTATTTTTTCTCATTGCCCACCGGGGACGGGCAAATTGAAGATAATTCAGTTTATCGCTTTAATATCTCTTTGTCTTTCAAAATTTGCAAATGAGTTTTTTTAATAACACCAAATTTGTAGCGGCCGTGCCTTCCTCAAATCCTTTTATGATTTATAGCCGTCATGCGGATAGATACTTGGAAAATGAAGTTTTTGCTTAAATTTTTATTTTGTTTTGTTTATTAGATCCAACCCTTTATTTTTGTATCGTAATCTGTTTTAACTACCAAATTACTTTATTTCTAGTTGTTTCAACTTTATTGCAGGTTTATTTCATGAGTTTTTAAATTACTTACGGGGAACTCAGATATAAATTATAAAGTTATTTTCCGGACAACAATTAGCAGATAACTGCAAAAATATTCACGCACCGAATAAAAATAAAAACACGCAACGAAGCCAATAACAATTCAAAAAAACAATGTTTGCATATCAATAGGATGCATCGGATGCGTTTGCCTTTTGTGCTCGTCCATTAGTGGCGAGCCATCGATCAAACACACAATTCCAATTTACCCAAAGCCACAAATTCTTCAAAACGACTGTCCGATCTCGCGCAAATAAAGATAAAAAATAAATTGGCGCGCCACCGCCGCCGCCGCCGCCCGCCCGCGGTGGTTTTTGCTGCTCTATGTTGTATTCGTGTGTAGATAGCAATTGCAATGTATGGGCGGAGCGATTGGCTTTTTATGGGCTGTCCTCTCGTGTCACTATAGCCTCATGTACATTACTTAGTACGCGTCTATATCACACACATACTGAAGACAAACTTGAGATGAAACATTTATTGAAGCTAGTCGAGTTTTTGCATTGAGGTTTTAGATACACACGATCATAACTAAACATTCAATATGTTTATGAAAAACTAAAAGTCTCTGACCCTATAAACATACCAATTACGTATAAGGTTTATCCATCGAAGCTTCTGTGTGTAAATTAGTAATGAAGCAATGTTTAACTGCACACAACAGCCGTTGATCTCAAGCAATGATCGTTTAACCTGTAACTACGGAGTTATAAAATGTGTTAAAATGATTACCCGCGTAATTAACATTCTGCCGCGGGCTCAATTAAACTAACTGTTGATAGTTAACCGCACGTTTATTCAAATTACCGTCGAATAGAAGCTGTAACTACGTACTGATTATGCATTTGTTAATAAAGGTTGTATATATGTGAACATGAGTCATTACATTTGACATACTCTTTGTTATATAGACTTTTAGGCATGATTAGGAGCCTGTACGTAGCATGGGTTGCTATACAAACTTGAAAGTGAAATCATGGAAGCTACTATACGCATTTAATGAAACTCACTAAATACTCGTACGCAATATAATAATAATAATCAAAGCTTAAAAACTTAATCACTATCATTGTCATGATGTAGGTATCTTTAAAACTACGCAACGGATCTTGATGCGGGTTTTATTTTACTATATTGAGTGATTGAAGAAGAAGGTATATAATAGTATGTATAATAACATCCATTAAATAGTGGAGAAATATAATAACAGCATTGCATCCGTGCAAAGCCGAGGCGGGTTGCTAGTTAAAAATATTTGCGAAACGCTCTCAATACGACATCTCAGTAGCAAACAAAATAGTCTGAAAGTGTATTATCCGAATATATAATATACATATATAATGTACCTATGTGTAATCACATTCACAAATGACTCTTAATATTAATACTTTATAAGTTAAGAAGAAAAGTAATTACATTAATATATCGCAGTAATGATTCACTACCTCACTTTAATTGTAATATTTCATACTTTTAATGTTCTTAATAATTTATTCAGAATAAGTTGTCAGGATTATTATTCTAATTCGCTCTGTGAATGACGGACAATATGACAGGCCGTGGATGTATTGATGTGGCTTGCGTAACATACATATATGTATATATAGTACAGTATGTATGTATGTACCTGCATACTATAGTTGAATAGATAGACATGTAGCAATCATTGAACGTTAACTCTTGTCATTAACGTCAACTTTTACAAGTCAAAAGCGACAGCGGAAATATATATTTGTAGATTTTCTTCAAAAAAAAAGATGCACCACACTACGATTTATTCCTGTGTTATCAAGTCCCCTGAGCGAACGCCGGCGTCCGCTTACCCATTTTCGTACTATTGTGTCTCGAATTACCACAATTGAAAGGTAGCATATAATAATTATTTAGGTACCTACTAACTTTGATTTTACCTATATTTGTGTTGTACAAATCTATATAACAGCACATTTAACCACTAGCTAAAACAAAGCAGAAGCAGACCCTATTATAAAAACATACCTAACTATCTTAACACATCACATATCATTAGCCTATAAGTGCCCACTGCGAAGCAAAGATTTCTTCTCACATGGAAGGTTAGAGAGAACTTATAATTAGAAATAATAAGTCTAGCTTTCCTCACAGCACAGACCATCCGGGGTCGTGGGGTAGACAGCCGGGGTTGCAGGGTAGGCGCAATAAAGCACCACGGCTTCGGCCAACCGCAGGAGAAGGAACGGGGATGGAGTCATGGGCGAAAGATGTCATTAATGATTTTCCCCTAAATAAAATATTAGAGTACAAAAAGACACTATGATAAGCTTCAAAAGAAAATTAATTTGTCGTTGAAAGACTACATAGATACTGAGTTGTAGAACCCGCTACGCGCTTATACCTTGGGCCAGACCGCGGAATGACCACAACATAATGACGGCAAGTGAAGCGTAAACCTTATTAATAATGATTATTTCGCTATTAGCAGCGCCACACTGGCCCCGATCTCTTATTGATTGCTACACTGTGTCTCACTGTTATTGCTTGTAGCTGTATTAATTATATCTATTTACCCGCACGGCTACCGACCGCTACTTGCTCCCACGATGATTACAACAACAAAATAATAATACCAAATGTGTCTGTAATTAAGGATTATTATTATAAAAGCTATTGCCCGCGACTTCGTTCGAGTGAAATAGTGACTAACTTCATATTTTTAGTATAAAAACTATCCTATGTCCTTTCTCGAGTTCCAAACTATGTCTGTACCAAATTTCACATAAATCGGTTCAGTAGTTTAGGCGTGAAGAAAAGACAGACAGACAGAGTTACTTTCTCATTTATAATATTAGTTTGGATTCTAGTGGTAGTCTAATAGATTTCAAAAGATATATATTGATATACAGTACCTTGGTGGTTTTCAAAAATGAAATTGGGTATGCATTATTAGGGTATCGACAGGTACTTCAAGTTTTTCATCAAGCTAAAGTCTGTACCTATTATATCGAGAACTCTCTTATAGCACTTCGAACATTAAAGGTCATATTTTTGTTAGTTCTTTAAAGAGAAAGGTGTTATGATAAAGATATAAAAACTGTTTCGAACCTAATTGAGTGGAAGTAACGAAATTGAAGAGAACAAGCATTTGCGTAGTACAACGATCGATGCTGATAATTAAGTCACTTCTTATGTGACATACAATTCTAATGAAGCGTTAAATTAGTGAACATGTTTCCATTCATACTATACCATATACACTTAATTAAACCATACCATAAAAATAACTAATCAATGTCAAGTTTGACTAACAAAAACTATATCTAAATTAAAGTAAGTTTTTCGCAATTACTTTAATGAGATGACGAGAGCAAAAATCACGGTGATCAAGGATCGGCACACATTAGCCGATGCGACAAATCGGTGCGACTATTAAGTGGAGCAAAGGGTGCGATAAGTCGCCGGTGACAAATGACGCTGCGACGCCGCCTAATGATGTCGGGGATTTAGTCGCTATGTGGCAGCGTTTGATTACATCTGCTTTACGGGTCGCGCCGCTGTTGTGGCTAGAGGTCGCCAGGGTATCGCCCTGGATACGCTGTTCTTAATATGCACTTTTTGCGCGTTTTTAACGTTAATTATACCTATTATACCAAGCTCTAGTATACGTCATAATCTCAATTGTCGTTAATCACATACTTCATATAGTTTTAATGAGCTACTGTTGAGTGACGGGCTAATTTTTCAAAGCACACAGTTGTATTTAATATTATTTTATCATTGTAGGTACTAGGTTTATAGAAAAGGATTGACTTCTTATTACATGGATATAGAGCTTATAATAAGTGGGTGTCGTACTCAATATTTACACCTTTCTCAATATTTCACCGGTTTAAAGCATAAAAGGAACGAAATAATGTAATCAAATTTTTGTAACTACAAAAATTTTCAAATTAAAGATTTGAAAAGTTTCTTTTCTGTCTACAAGTTTCATACTGTCGTCTGACGCTTAGTATAGTTGTATACACATACATACATACATACATAGTATGTACATATAATATTCTCAAGCTGTCAATACGTAGGTAGAAATAAATCACACATCTCATCTTGAGAGAGCCGGGGTAGCGCGTGACCGTAATATTATATATGCATTTCAATATTTTTACTCTAGTTAGTTGAGATACCTACTACTATTTTGAATTTTAACTTTATTGCAAGAAAGTTCATTCTTGCGATAGTTCAACACATTAATGAAACAATGAATTTATTTTTACAAATAGGCCATAAAACAAAGTCAAAATTATATCTGAAAAACCTTCTATCTGACTATTCTAAGAAGGAAGGCCAAAAAACTGAACTTCTTTTTTTTAAAGTCCAGAAGTTAGCGTAAGCGGTAGTTAAAAACAAATCCAGTATTGTATTTCCAATTTAATAAAACCTGTTGTAGAATTGAAATAATTAAAAAAGTATTTAAACTTATAATCGAAATAGAAAACAGTCGAATTTTAAATTTCAATACTTAAATCAGTGAGTGCATCAACTTTACTATGAAAGCAACAAACGTAATCCTACACGAAGGAACACAAAACGTCGGATTCATTCAAATTAATTACCTGTATAACAACATGGCCGCTGTTTATTCGACATGGCTACTGAAACACCATTATCCCTATCAAGCCATTACCGAGCTCTCTTGTGAAAAATAATAGTTATTCACATAATTACCCGACCCTACCCCGAGCGACAGAGACAGGTTTACTCCATTCATACGTTAGAGAGAGACGAGCGTATTCTCAGCGGGCCGTCTTCGAACACTTAAGTAATTGAATGGTACGGAGGGTAAGACGGGTATAAAAGTATGAACGAAAAATGGAAAATAATATTATAAGTAAGGGTATCGCGTGAAGGGGGTCGGGAATCATCGGGAATGGCCGGGAATTGTCGGGAATTGTCGGATTGCTCGTAAAATGGTTGACGAGCGTATGTTTGGGCCGAGGTGTTTACTCGCAGGCTCCCGTTGGCACTAAATATACACTTACACAGATGACACGGCCTCAACTTGGGAACATTCTCGTATTATGTATTTTCAGTAAGTGCCTATGAATGTAATGTTGTTCTGAAAACAGTGCTTGGTATAGAGTATCTTAATGGCTTACTTTTACCTCTCTTCTAACTTCCTTTTGGCATAGAGCGGAGTGACTTTGTACCAAACACTTGGATTTGATCGAAAGGTCTCGATTTTTAACAAATTATAACTATGCCAATTTGCATCATAACATTTATATAATTGAGTCCAGAATACATATCAAACGTTGCACATAAAACCTTCATTCCGTCCCCGGGGCCAGCAGTTTGTAATTTTCCCGGAATGTAACACAACATTAGTTCCGTCTCCATTTGGGCTAACTCAACAGAGTCGGCTGCTATGCGTCAAGACGAGGCAAGTCGCGTCATAAACTAAGTCTGCCATCAACTGTACGAATATAAAACCAAATGGTCCAATGATAATACGTATATATTACTATTGTGTTGTTTTGCCGTCGCATATTTTTTATAGCGACTGTGTATCGAGTCGGCCGATTTATTTTTATAACTTTATGTAATGTCGCGCTGTCGTAAATGTGTACCAGGACTTATTTATAGTGTCAATACTTGTGTTGGCTTGTAGCTATTTTGAGTAGCAAGTTTTAATGTACTCGATGTGGTTCGACATTTTGTGTTTCCTTATTTTGAATCAAACTACAGTAGTATAATATCACAATAGGGATTGTGTTATTTTAATTGATGTTAAAGATAATCATTTCTACAGTCAGTATTCCTCATCTTTCGATTTGTACGTTCCGACGCGTGAATTTCATTGAGACGATAACCTGACTTACTGTTTCTGCAACCGCCAGAGATAACCAACAACACGTCCCTTACAAGAAAGTCAGGTCACATGTAGTGTATCAACTCCTCACACCAAACATCATCGAGCAATGTTCCAAAATCAAGTAAAATTTGATCGAATTAAGTGGTGTTGTTAACATAACGAGGAGAGCTAATTCCGCGCTACTATGATACCCCTATAATGACACCAACATCTGCTCCAAACACCGGCAACCTTCAGGACCATCGACAACCATCCTCCGGCTAATCATGAAAACGTATTTATGACCTAATTAAACTCGTGTCGGCCGCCCGTAGACCCGCGCGACAGGGACGCAACATATTAACCTGAGCACGAGTAACAGGGACAGCAGACTCCCCGGGCCAGTGATTAATGATCGTTATATGGCTGGTTAAGTACCGTGTAATTTGCAAAACGACCCTTAATTACCGTAGAACACGGCTACTATCGCCGTCTTTGTCGTCTGCAAAGATTTTACGCGTGTGCGAGCGGGACGGCGGGTAGTTCGTGATGCGACTTTAAAGGCGGTATTTAATGAGGCATTATGATGTCGACCGCGCAGATTAGGTCCTCATGGAGATGGAAATTGTTTGCTGTTCTCTTTATATTTGGCTTGGCTGGTGAACAAACATCACGATTTAGTGTGAACACATTTAAAGCCAGACCGTCTGTGTTTGCGTTGCAGTCTACTGAATAACGGACTTTTAAAAGTTTTAATGCCCTCGCATTGAAACTTCACATTTCAAATTTAATTTTGCTTCATTTACTTTGATGTTCATTTTTCACGACACTTTTTATTGACAACTCAAACAAGTCCAGCATCGAAATATTCGACGACGTGGACTGAAAACTATATTATGACAACGGTATTAACGGTATGTTTCTCCCGCAGGTCTGGTTCCAAAATAGAAGAACGAAATGGCGGAAAAAGCACGCGGCGGAGATGGCGACTGCGAAACGTAAGCAGGAGGAGCTGGGCGAGGAGTGCGACGAGCAGGAGCAGCACGACAACGAGTGCAGCGACGAGGAGGAGGCCAAGAGGCCGCGCCTCGACATCCACCACATGCACCACCAGCTGCCGCACCGGCAGTGATCCCGCACCCCGGGCGAGCCCGCCCGAGCCGGCCTGCACGCCAGCGCCGCCTTCAGCCCCAGCGACTCCTACTACCAGGAGTGCGCCGGCTACACGGAGGAGGAGACGCCCTGCGACCTGTCCAACTGGCAGGTGCGCAGGTTCGAGGACGTGCCGCGGTCTGGTGACAGTGACAATGTGAACAGTGACAGCCTCAGTGTGGAGGACGAGCAGCCCATCAACTTCGCGTACTATCACTTCTGACTGCAGCATTGAAACAGTGAAGTGGCCACCCGGGACTCCCGACTATTAATTTCCTTCCATCGATACCTTCTCACCGTCACATTGTTTGTTGGAACTCTAAGAGGAGTGTCTGTGGACGCTG
This sequence comes from Spodoptera exigua, assembly GCA_902829305.4. Classification (NCBI taxonomy): domain Eukaryota; kingdom Metazoa; phylum Arthropoda; class Insecta; order Lepidoptera; family Noctuidae; genus Spodoptera; species Spodoptera exigua. The sequence goes on along the minus strand of LR824613.2, from coordinate 4,220,489 downwards.
TACGCTAAGTGCTATGTAAAAACGATTATATTAAAGTAATTACGTTTATATGAATGTAAATATTTCTAGTATAAGTAGTCATGTGATAAATTATAAGTAATTTATTGATAATTTTAGATTTTACATGTTTTATGTGAGCGTTAACTTGTACATTGTATGAATCTTGACACCGGTGCCAATTTCCTATCTGTAGTTAAAGTTATATTTCGAATATAAATAGTAGACTTTATGTGGAAGTTGTTCGTGTTAATTGTCATTTAAAGTGCCAGATAAACGTTAAAAGTTATTGTGGATATACATTAAGTATAATATGCCAGCTCACTTCTCACAAAACTATGTTTTTACTGAGACAATTATGTACCTTATTCCCTTGTTTTAAATACATATAGTATTTATAAAATGAGGTAGACATGAGTACATTGACCTCAGGCCGTATATACACATAAATAGACACATTAGCCCCGACCACATAAAGACACACACTTAGCG
>LR824613.2:12500-17500 GCA_902829305.4 Spodoptera exigua | reverse complement strand
GTTAGGTTAGGTTAGGTTAGGTTAGGTTAGGTTAGGTTAGGTTAGGTTAGGTTAGGTTAGGTTAGGTTAGGTTAGGTTAGGTTAGGTTAGGTTAGGTTAGGTTAGGTTAGGTTAGGTTAGGTTAGGTTAGGTTAGGTTAGGTTCGGTTAGGTTAGGTTAGGTTAGGTTAGGTTAGGTTAGGTTAGGTTAGGTTAGGTTAGGTTAGGTTAGGTTAGGTTAGGTTAGGTTAGGTTAGGTTAGGTTAGGTTAGGTTAGGTTAGGTTAGGTTAGGTTAGGTTAGGTTAGGTTAGGTAGGTTAGGTTAGGTTAGGTTAGGTTAGGTTAGGTTAGGTTAGGTTAGGTTAGGTTAGGTTAGGTTAGGTTAGGTTAGGTTAGGTTAGGTTAGGTTAGGTTAGGTTAGGTTAGGTTAGGTTAGGTTAGGTTGGGGGTCCCCCCACAGCGTTGACTTCCTCGTAGTGACCCCTGGGCAACGTCGCGCCTGACCACCGTAACGGAGTGGCAGGCCGGCGGCTAACGAACGCTGTGAATCGGTTGCTTAAGTTGTCGTGAGCTCTCGATATTGTTGGTGGCAATGCCACAACCCTTGAGGGACGCCTCCGGGCGTTTTCTCCCCAAAGGCCCTTCTCAGGGCCAACCCAAAGGCCCTTCTCAGGGCCAACCAAAAGGCCCTTCTCAGGGCCAAACTAAATCCCGGGATGCTTCGGCATCAGAGACCAGCCGCGCACCATCTGCGGCGAGTCTAGCACGTGGTAGTGACATCGTGTCGGACTTTTCCGACAACGAGTCGATTTTGAGTGGCACGACTTGCGGTTCCACACGCCAGTCAAGAAAGCGGGCCTTCCTTAGGCAGGACTCCAGAGGCTCTCCGGACCAAACGGAGAAGCCTGCGAAGCGGGCGGTGATTCAGGCTGACTTGGAAGAGAGGATCTCTTCCAACGAACAACGTGCGAGAACCACCAGAGCCAAGGCTGGCTACGGCGCCTCCAGCGTCCTCTACGCGGACCACTCCGTAGAGGAAATGGAGCGCATGGCTCTGGAGGATCAGCAGGAGATTCTGGAGGTGGCCTCCAAGTCCTCCAATTTGAAGGGGACCTTCCAGAAGGCCCTGAAATGCCGGGCAGCGAGCTTGCTCGGCATCGTCAAGGAGTTGGCACAGCGCACCACCTCCGACGAAACGCGGCAACTGCAGGCGAAAGTGGATCGCCTGCAAAAAGAGGTGTCGGCGCTGCACGCGCGCGTTGCTGAGCTCATGGCCCGGCCTGAGGGGACATCGGAAGGTCCAGCGTCGATGCCCGCCCCCTCCAACCTTGAGGAAATCATCCGCAAGGTCGTAATGGAGGAGAGGGCCTTCACCAGGGCCTGCTTCGCAGGAATAGAGGACCGGCTACTTCCGGAGAAGCGGCTTCGCCCTCCACTCGCGGCGGATAAGGTATCCGAGAGGACCCCTAGCGCACCGGGTCCTTCAACGGCCCCAGCCCAGCGGGAGTCCAAGGGCAAGAGAAAGGGTAAGGGGAAGAAGACCACCCCGGCCGCCCCGACTGCCCAGACGGTCCCTCAGGACCTTCCGAGGGAGGACCCACTCCTGCCCTCCACCACCCCTTCCAACCAGCCGTGGGTGAAGGTGGTGTCGAAGAAGCGGAAGGGGAAGAAAAAAGTGGCCCCCAAGCCTCCTGCAGCCAAACCTGCAGCCGCAGCGGAGAAGAGGAAGAAACTCCCTCTTCCTCCGAAATCCGCAGCCGTAGTGGTCACGCTGACCCCTGAAGCAGCGGAGCGAGGGGAGACGTACGAGTCCGTACTACGACGGGCTCGCACTAACGTCGACCCTACGCAACTCGGGGCGGGCAGGGTCACGTGCCGAAGGACCCAAACGGGGGCTCGTATCTTTGAGTTCTCCGGGGCTCAAGGCAGCACCAAGGCGGACCTCTTTGCCTCGAAATTGAGAGAGGCTGTCGCGGACACGGCCAAGGTCGTGAGGCCGGTCAAATGTGTGGCACTCGAGGTGACTGATCTCGACGACTCGGTCACGCAAGAAGAGGTGGTAGCCGCGGTTGCGGCGGTGGGAGGCTGCGCCGTCGAGTTGGTCAAGGGTCGCACCATCAGACCAGGCCGCGGGGGTATGGGCACGATGCGTTTGGAGTGCCCCATCGCATGTGCCAAGGCAGTCCTCGCCAAGGGTCGCCTGCGAGTGGGGCTTAGCTCGGGTGGGGTCCGAACGCTTGAGGACGAGCCGATGCGCTGTTTCAAGTGCTTCGGCATCGGCCACACCCGGGCTCTCTGTCCGTCATCTGCCGAGCGCAAGGAGCTCTGCTTCCGCTGTGGAAAAGAGGGGCACAGGTCGGCCACCTGCAAGGCAACTGCTCCGCATTGCGTCGTGTGTGCGGCCAATGGTCGTCCAGCCGACCATGTGATGACGGGCAGGAAGTGCCGCCCACCCACAAAGAAGGGCAAAGTCCAGGCGCCACAGCGACCTGCCACTGCTGCCGCCGTCACTGAAACCCCAGTTCCAGTGCCGGCCTCCGAGGGAAGTGCCATGAACACCGACTAATGGCTGGACATCGTCGACGTGTTCTACAGGCAAACACCAACCACTGCAGAGCGGCCCAGGACCTGCTGGTCCAAACCCTTGCGGAGTGGTTGGTGGATGTGGCGGTTGTCGCCGAGCCGTACTCTGTCCCTGGCAGCTGGCTGGGTGACGATAGCGGTTCGGTTGCACTGGTGACGCGGTCTTCCACGGACTCCCCTCCTCTCTCGCTCTTAGAGAGGGGACCGGGATACGTGGCCGCCGCGTGGGGAGACATAGCCCTCGTAGGGGTGTATTTCTCCCAAACCGCCCTCTCTCGGAGTTCGAGATCTTCCTAGACCTTCTCGGCAGTGTGGCAGATAGAGTGGCGCAGCGGCGGGTCCTTGTCGTGGGCGACTTTAACGCCAAGTCAGTGTCATGGGGCAACCCGACCACCGACGCACGAGGACGCGAGGTGGAGACCTGGTCCGTTTCGTCCGGTCTGTCCCTTCTCAACAGAGGCACAGTCCACACCTGCGTGCGGCGGGAGGGGGGCTCCATCGTGGACCTCGCCTTCGCCTCCCCTTCTTTGGCGGCCTGCGTAGTAGACTGGCGGGTGGAGCGGATGGAGACTTTGTCCGACCACCGATATGTACGGTTCGACATCTCCACCCAGGGCTCTCCTAGGGCGCGCGAGGGTCGGTCGCATTTTCCCGCGGTGGGCGCTTACCCGCCTGGACCGGGAAGCTGCAGCGGAGGCGGCGTTCGTCCAGGACTGGCTGTCGCCTCCTGTTGACGCCCACGATGTGTCCACGACGGCAGTTCAGTTGAGGGACTCCCTGACCGAGGTGTGCAACTCTAGTATGCCTCGGTCCCACCGTCCGCCTCCTCGACGCGCCGTCTACTGGTGGTCACAGGAGTTGGCGGAGCTACGGGCCGCATGTGTGAGGGCCAGGCGGGCTTACACAAGGAGCCGGCGGCGGCGCCTCCGCGACCTAGCCAACGAGGACCGCCTTTACGCGGCCTATGTGGAGGCAAAGAGGGAGCTGACGGCCCAAATGGGCGCAGCAACAGGATCGCGCGAGGGAGGAGATGGCTGACGGCCTAGACGCTGATCCCTTTGGCAGGCCGTACAGAGCGGCGCGCAATAAACTGCGCCCGTACGGCCCTCCATTGTCGGAGACCCTCGAGCCGTCGTTGCTGGATGGGGTGGTCCAGTCCCTGTTTCCGCGCAGGGACAGCAACTTCGCTCCGCCAGTCATGAGCGGCACGCGGGCTGTGTTTTCGGCTGACGAGGAGGTCCCTCCAGTGACGGAGGAAGAGTTGGAGAGGGCGGCCTTCTGCCTCCGAGGGAAGAAGACGGCCCCAGGTCCGGACGGCGTCCCCGCAAAGGTGGTGGCCATCGCTGCCACACAGATGGGGGAAAGGTTCGGGACCTCTTCAGTGCTTGCCTGACTTGTGAGAGGTTCCCGAAGCCTTGGAAGGAGGGCCAATTGTGCCTCCTTCGGAAGGAAGGGCGGCCGGTTGACTCCCCATCGGCGTACCGACCCATCGTTTTGCTTGATGAGGTCGGTAAAATGTTCGAGCGGATCGTCGCCGCCCGCATCAACCAGCACTTGTGCACGATTGGCCCGGACCTAGCGGACGCCCAGTTCGGTTTTCGAGCTGAGCGCTCGACAGTGGACGCCCTCTCCCGACTCAAGGGGCAGGCGAGGGAGGCGATGGATGCGGGGGAAGGATTGTTGGCTGTGTCATTCGACATATCCAACGCCTTCAACTCCATTCCCCACTCCACCATCCTAGAGGCGCTCCGCTTCCATGGGGTGCCTCTGTATTTACGGGCACTCTTGGCGGACTACCTGAGGGACCGCACTGTCCTTCTGGTGGACAAGTCTGGCCAGCTGCGAAGATACGGCGTCGAGTCCGGTGTTCCGCAGGGCTCTGTTCTAGGACCACTCCTGTGGAACATCGGGTTCGACTGGCTCTTGAGGGGCAACCTCCCTCGTGGCACGTCTGTCATCTGCTACGCAGACGACACGCTCCTTACTGCCCGGGGGAGGAATTTCGGAGAGGCGGCCAGCTTGGCCTCGGCGGGCGGTTCACAGGTGGTGGAGAGAGTCTCCCGCCTTGGGTTGACGGTGGCGCTGCACAAGACCGAAGCCGTGTTTTTCCATGGGCCCCGGCAGCGTCAACCGCCCGACGCCCATATCTATGTAGAGGGTGTCCGCATTGGGGTGCAGGCCCAGATGAAGTACCTGGGCCTAGTCCTCGATAGTAAGTGGCGCTTCAGCGCACACTTCAGTGGGCTGTCGACGCGCTTATTGAGGACTGCGGGCGCCCTCTCGTGGCTCCTCCCTAACCTCGGGAGACCCGGCGACCAATGCCGGCGTTTATACGCCGGCATTCTCAAGAGCATGGCCCTATATGGGGCACCTATCTGGGCGGACTCACTGTGCAGACGGGAGAACGTCGCCGCCATCCGCAGGCCACAAAGGGCCATT
>LR824613.2:5000-10000 GCA_902829305.4 Spodoptera exigua | reverse complement strand
TTCGCGGCCGCGGAGGGATGCGCAAGGGAGGTTTTTTGCGCTCCAATACCCCGGCGGCCAGCGAAGCAGAAAGTGACATGGGGGTCACCACAGAGGACCCTGGTGGCGAGAGCTGTGCCTCGCTTGGGGAGCTCCAAGGCGGAGCTCAATGCCACCAGGAGGGAGCAGCGCAAAGCCGTCGCGGCCGACGAAGTGTCGGAGATGGCCCGACGTGCACGCGAGCGACGCGCTGCTCTAGCGGCAGAAGGGGAGCCATCCGCGGTGGCCTTGAGTCAGCTGGCCTTGGACGGGGTGGACTTGGTCCTGAAGGTTGCCACCAAATCTGGCAGCCTGAAGGGCACATTCACCCGCGGTCTGAAGGAGGCTGCCGCGGACATCAAGGAGGCGGTTGGCACCCTCCTCAACAGGACGGCCTCAGACGAGGTCACGAAGTTGCAGGAGGAGAACGGCCGCCTCCGTAATGATTTGGAGGACCTCCGGCGGCAAGTCGCTGCGCTGAGCGAGCAGCAGCAGCGACGCACGTCCACCGATGCCGCACCCGTGGTGGCCCCGGCTCCCGCACCGAGACCGGCAAGCGCTCGTACCGATGACGAGGTCGAGCGCATTGTCCGACTCTGCTTGCTCCAGTGCGGGAGCATGATGAACGCTCGTATTGAGGCGATTTCTCGGCGCCTCCCTGCGGAAATCATCCGTCCGCCTCTAGCCGCCGATGCGCGGCGGAGGACTGAGGAGCCGCCGAGACCTGCGTCTCGCAAGGGGAAGCCCGCGGAGGGTGCCAAGAAGCCCGCGGAGGGAATTCCCCCGAGCGATCAGCCCACGACTGCCGGGTCTAAGGGTGAGAACTGGGCGACAGTCGTGGGCCGCAAGAAGGCCCGCAAAAGCCGCTAAAGGCGGCCTCAGCAGCAGCACGCGCCCCCGGCCGAACCGCAAAGGCGGTTGCTCAGCCTGCGCGGCGGACTGCCAAAGGTGGTCGCAAAGGACCGACGCTGCATGCTCCGCGATCCGAAGCTGTGACGCTCACGCTACAGCCAGGAGCGGCGGAGCGCGGCGTAACGTACGCGTCGGTCATCGCCGAGGCCAAGGCCAGGATCAAATTGTCGGATCTTGGCCTTCAGTCCGTCGCCCTCAGGCAAGCTGCCACGGGTGCGCGGCTGTTTGAGGTGGCCGGTGCTGAGAGCGGCAGTGCCGAAAAGGCGGACGCTCTGGCCGCCAAACTGAGGGAGGTCCTCAACACTGAGGATGTCCGGGTCTCCAGGCCAATGAAAAACCGCAGAGGTGCGGATCGCTGGCCTGGATGATTCCGTGACCTCTGAGGAGGTGGTGGCGGCCGTTGCCCGAAGCGGTGAGTGTCCGCCGGACAAGGTGCGGGCCGGCGACATACGCGCCGACGCTACCGGACTCGGCGTAGTCTGGGTTCGGTGCCCTGTGGCGACGGCGAAGAAGATCGCCGATAGTGGCAGATTGCTGGTGGGCTGGGTTGCAGCGAGGGTCAACTCCTGCAGCCCCGGGCTTTGCGGTGCTTCCGGTGCCTGGAAAAGGGGCACGTCCGGGCAAAGTGCACCGCCGAGGTTGACCGCAGCGACCTTTGCTACCGCTGTGGTCAGCCTGGCCACAAGGCGGCCCAGTGTTCCGCGGCGCTCAACTGCAGCTTGTGTTCGGCTGCAGGGAAGCCAGCGGGACACAGAGTGGGCGGAGGGGCCTGTGGTGCGCCTGCCAGCAAGGCCAAGAAGAAAAAGAAGAGGGGCACTCAGCCTGCCGGGGAGATCTCGACCCCCCCGCAGGCTAGTAGCTCCGCGGCCGACTCCCGGCCCAGGACCGTTGCCGAGGGAATGGAATGTCAATAATGGCACAACTCCATTTCCTCCAGGGCAACATCAACCACTGTGCCAGAGCTCAGGATCTCCTACTCCAGAGCATGGCAGAGTGGTCGATCAACGTGGCTGTGGTCGCCGAACCGTATTTCATCCCCGACCGTGACAACTGGTTGGGGTGCGCTGACGGTTTGGTGGCCATTATTGGCGAGACTCTGATCGACCCGTCTCGGGGGCCGCGGCTGGGTTGCTGCGGTGTCGGGCGGTATCGTCGTTGTGGGGGCGTATTTCTCCCCCAACAAGAGTCTCGCCGACTTTGAGGGTTTCCTTGTCGAGTTGGGCGCCGTCGTAGGCCGCCATCACCCTCGTCCCGTTCTGGTGCTTGGGGATCTCAACGCCAAGTCATCGGCGTGGGGATCTCCGGTCACTGACCCTCGGGGCGAGGTGCTGGAAGAGTGGGCGGTGACGACCGGTCTGGTCGTCCTAAATCGGGGTTCGGAATTTACGTGCGTGCGGCAGCGGGGCGGTTCGATAGTGGACGTCTCGTTCGCTAGCCCCTCTGTCGCCAGCCGAGTCCGCGACTGGCGTGTCGCCGTGGAGGTGGAGACGTTGTCGGACCATCGGTATATCCGGTTCGACGTCTCCGCCCAGACCGCGAGCGGCCGCCATCCAACAACCCCGATTAACGACGGCCCGCGTTGGGCGCTTAAGCGCATCGACAAGGAGCTACTCGAGGAAGCTGCCTTAGTCCAGTCCTGGACCTGGGAGTCGGCGACGAACGGACCCGTCGACGTCGAGGCGGTGGCGCTGTGGTTTCGAGGGGCGATGACGCAGATCTGCGACGCGTCCATGCCCCGCGTCCGCCAACAGTCCGCAAGGCGCCAGGTGTACTGGTGGACCGCAGAGATCGCGCGGCTGCGCGTCGAGTGCGTTGCGGTTCGCCGCCAGTACACTCGATACCGGAGGCGACGTCGACGGGATCCCGCCGAGGAGGACGCGCTGTATGAGGTGTACCGCGCGTCCAAGGAGACTCTGTGGCTGGCCATCGGCGACTCAAAGTCGCGTGCCAGGGAAGAGCTACTGGGGTCCCTGGATCGGGATCCGTGGGGGCGCCCCTACCGTTGGGCACGGGGCAAGCTGCGGGCCTGGGCGCCTCCACTTACCCAGACGATGCAACCCCAGTTGCTAGAGGCGGTAGTGTCGGCCCTCTTCCCTGAGCGAGCGGGACACGTTCCCCCGGCGATGGCTTCGCCCTCAGCCACAGACTCTCCAGAAGAGGAGAGCACCGATGTCCCCGAGGTGACGCAAGCAGAGACGAGAGCGGCCGTGTCGCGACTCCGGGCCAAGAACACAGCGCCCGGACCCGACGGAGTTCCTGGTCGAGCTCTCGTCTTAGCTCTGAAGGAGCTAGAGCCCCAGCTGAGGGGGCTCTTCACGGCATGTCTCGAGCGGGGGCCAGTTTCCCAGTGTGTGGAAGGAGGGGAGGCTGGTCCTGCTCAGGAAGGAGGGGCGCCCCGCGGACTCGCCGTCCGCGTATCGGCCCATAGTGTTGCTAGACGAGGCGGGCAAACTTTTTGAGCGTATTATCGCAGATCGCCTCGTCAGCCACTTGTGCAGGGAGGGGCCGAACCTAGACGAGAACCAGTTTGGGTTTCGTCGGGGGCGCTCCACCATAGATGCAATCATGCGCGTGAGGGCCCTGGCGGAGGAAACGGTGTCCCGGGGTGGGGTTGTGCTGGCGGTGTCCTTGGACATCTCCAACGCCTTCAATACCCTGCCCTGGAGTTGTATTCGGGAGGCGCTGCATTACCATCGTGTGCCTCCCTACCTCCGCCGTACAGTAGGGGCTTACCTGGAAGGTAGATGCGTCACCTATCGGGGACGTGACGGTGCCGGTCGGCGCCTCACGTCGTGCGGTGTCCCACAGGGATCGGTCCTGGGACCGCTCCTGTGGAACATCGGATACGACTGGGTGCTGAGAGGCGAACTCCCGTCGGGGCGCCGACTTGACGTGTTACGCGGACGACACGCTTGTCACTGCCCGGGGGAGCTCGCACAGGGAAGCGACGTTGATAGCCACGGCTGCGGTGTCACAGGTGGTGAACCGCATCCGGCGCCTGGGCCTGGAGGTGGCCCTGAACAAGTCGGAGGCCATGGTGTTTCATGGCCCCCGACGCGCGCCGGCGCCGGGATCACACATCGTGGTCAGTGGGGCCCGGATAGCTGTCGAGTCCACCATGAAGTACCTGGGATTGGTGCTCGACAGCCGTTGGGAATTCGGTCCCCACTTCCGGCGGCTGGCGCCCAAGCTGATGGGTGCAGCGGGCGCGCTTTCAACGTTGCTTCCCAACTTGGGGGGCCCGAGCGCCGCCTGTAGGCGGTTGTATGTGGGGAATCGTGCGATCCATGGCCCTCTATGGGGCCCCTGTGTGGGCGCTCGACATGACGGCCAGTACTCTCGCCATTCTGCGGAAGCCGCAGAGGGCGATGGCCGTCAGAGTCGTCCGCGGGTATCGCACGATCTCCTACGAGGCGGCTTGCGTCCTGGCCGGATCCCCGCCCTGGGACCTAGAGGCGAAAGTACTCGCGTCATTATATCGATGGCGCGAGGAAGAGCGGGCACGGGGCTCGAGACCGGTGCAGCGGCAGATCGCGCGGCGCCGAGAGGAGCTCCGTCAGGTCCTGGTGGCGGAATGGCGGCAGAGGCTTCTGCGCCCTACCGCCGGCCTCGCTACCGTCGAGGCGATCCGGCCAGTACTCGACGACTGGCTCGGGAGAAGGCATGGCTCCCTGTCGTTCAGGGTGACACAGGTATTGTCGGGGCACGGTTGCTTCGGCAAGTACCTGTGTCGCATAGACAGGGAGCCGGACGCTCGGTGCCACCACTGCGTCCATTGTGGGGAGGACACGGCGCAACACACGCTCGCCGAGTGTGTGGCTTGGGAGGAGCAGCGCCGTGCCCTCACATCAGAAGTAGGGAGGCGATCTGTCGCTGCCGGCCGTGGTTCGTAGTATGGTCGGTAGCGCAGAGTCGTGGGACGCGGTGGTGTCCTTCTGCGAGGACGTGATGTCGCAGAAGGAAGCTGCGGAACGGGAGAGGGAGATCTCCACTCCCTTCCCAGGCCGCAGAAAGACGCACCGGGCGCAGAAGAAGGGCGGATAACGCCCTCTTCCGCCCCCCATGAATGG